>OX578138.1:81435976-81945976 GCA_951213105.1 Amaurobius ferox
AGTAAAGAGGTTTCAAGCTCATATATTGTGTTTAGCTAATAAACTCATATATTGTGTTTACCCAATAAACTCATTTAGCCGATTGTTGAAGCAGAAAAAGAGTAGAACGGGTGTATGTATCTTCTAATACAATTTTACTGTTTTCATTTAGTATATACAAACGGGATCAGGATATTTTATTCTTCAGATCTGCAAATTCAGAGCTACGAATTTAGAGGAATATCTCTAAATAACTTGGTAACTTTTCTTAAACTTTACCAAATTAGTGGAAATGTCTCCAAATTGATAAAAATGACCCAAATCAATGAAATTAAATTTGTTTTTAGAGAATAAAGTTCTGAAATGATGTTTCTGTAGCTTTTGTCGGTCAGTCCATCCATCCTACTTAGTAACACATTTAAGGAATTTTTTTAATATCACCAAATTGGTAAAAATATTTCTAAATCCATAAAAATATCATGAAATTGATAAAATCGCGCTTAATAAATGAAATTAATTGTGTTTTGTTAGGGGATAGTTTTGTGATGATGTTTCGTCAATTTGTCGCATAATGGGATTCTCAGTTCTACAGTCCCACTTGGCGATAAATTTGGCGATGTTTTAAGTTTTAGCTAAATTGACGAAAATGTCGCCAAACCTTCCATGGAGATTGCATTATTCAGATGATATGATTTCCATCAATTTATTTAAAGCAATTGATATCATGTCGCTTAGCATCGGATCCAATATGTTATGCGGCATATGATTTTTATTAAATCTTTTCCGATTTGAATAGTAAAAATATGTATATAAAATAAATTTCATTGACATTGAATTTTTGACTGGATAATATCAATTACGGTCTTCAGGTTTAAACATCAGTATTATTGATATTTTCGGGGACTGTTGATTCAGGGATTACTGGTATATTCAAATTATTAGGAATTGTTTTATTATGACGAAAATTGTTGAAACTCATATATAGTACGTTGTACGAGTAATCTTCTACAAATGCATGGGTATATCTTCCAATCTACGAGAATATAAGTAGTACAGGTATATTGGCATATATTTTGATATATATTGACATATATTCGAATCATTTACGACCTTCTGGTATTAAGATTACGGGGATTTTTGATACTTTCAATTTTTTATGTCATCTCTTTTATTTTGGCAAATATTTTTGAGACACATATTGCAATACGGGTAAGCTTCAACTAACACACTGGCATATTTTCTAATCTGCGACAATATAAGTAGTACGGGGTTGCATATATTGTTTCAATTCCTTTTTTTTGTAAATTTGCATACAAAAGGGGCCAGGATGTTTTATTCTTCAGATCTGCCCGTGAAGATAATTTTGCATAGTGAGAACAGATATTCTTAAACTTCTCTTTATGAGCAATAAATATAATATTTTAACAGAATTTGCATATGATTGCGAATTATAAATTTCTTTATATTATACACTCCGTACGAAGAACGGGTATGCTGCTAGTATATATATATAATTAAAAATCTGTCTGTCTGTCCCGTCATTACGGGGGAACGGCTGAACCGAATTTGATGAAATTTTGTGGGTAGCCTGGAAATTGTCCCACTTAAAATTTAGTCTATCCTTGGTGTTTCTACGATTAGAGGTTTTCGAGATATTAGAAAAGTTTGTAAATTTCCATTTGTCTCATCATCACGGGAGAACAGCTAAACCGAATTTGATGAAATTCTGTGGATAGCCTTGAAATAGCCTCCCATAAATTTAGCCCAAGTTTCGAGTATCTAAGACCAGGGAGTGTCGAGACACTAATGAAAAACGAAACTTTTTCCTAGGAATTCTATTCTCTAACTCCGTGGATTATTCAAACGAAAAGTTTGAAAATCGTTTGAAAGTAAATTAAAATTTAATCTCTCAGTTTGATGGGAGAATTTTTGCGCTAATTAGTCACTTTCTGAAAACATGAATTGTTTGAGACATGATTTAAATTGGAAATCTATCTGCATGGTTTATTTTAAACTAGCAGCATACCCGTTCTTCGTACGGAATATATAATATAAAGAAATTTATAATTCGCAATCATGTGAAAATTCTGTTAAAATATTAAATTTATTGCTCCTAAAGAGAAGTTTAAGAATATCTGTTCTCACTATGCAAAATTATCTTAACGGGAAGATCTGAAGAATAAAACATCCTGGCCCCTTTTGTAAGCAAATTTACAAAAAAAAAATTGAATCAATATATGCAACCCCGTACTACTTATGCTGTCGCAGATTAGAAAGTATGCCAGTGTGTTAGTAGAAGATTACCCTTACTAAAATATGAGTCTCAAAAATATTTGCCAAAATAAAAGAGATGACGTAATAAATTGAAAATATCAATAATCCTCGTAATCTTTACACCCGAAGGTCGTAATTGATTCTAATATATGCCAATATATATCAAAATATATGCCAATATACCTATACTACTTATATTCTCGTAGATTAGAAGATAGATCCGTGCATTTATAGAAGATTACTCGTACAACGTACAATATATGAGTTTCAACAATTTTCGTCATAAATAAACAATGGCATAATAACTTGAAAATATCAATAATCCCTGAATCAACAGTCCCCGAAAATATCAATGATATTAATGTTTAAACCTGAAGACCGTAATTGATATTATCCAGTCAAAAATGCAATGTCAGTGAAATTTATTTTAAATACATATCTTTATTATTCAAGTCGGAAAAGATTTAATAAAAGTCGTATGGCATATAACACATTGGATCCGTTGCTAAGCGACATGATATCATTTGCTTCAAATAAATTGATGGAAATCATATCGTCTGAATAATGCTATCTCCATGGAAGGTTTGGCGACATTTTCGTCAATTTAGCGATAACTTAAAAGATCGCCAAATATATCGCCAAGTGGGACTATAGAACTGATAGTCCCATTTTGCGACAAATTGACGAAACATCATCACAATACTATCCCCTAACAAAACACAATTAATTTCATTTATTAAGCGCACTTTTATCTATTCCATGATATTTTTATGAATTTACAAATATTTTTATCAATTTGGTGATATTAAAAAAATTCGTTAGATGTGTTACTAAGCAGGATGGATGGACTGACCGACAAATGCTACCGAAACATCATTTCAGTTCTCTATTCTAAAAAAACAAATTTAATTTCATTGATTTACGTCACTTTTATCAATTTGAAGACATTTCCGCTAATTTGGTAAAGTTTAAGAAAAGTTACCAAGTTAGCGATATTCCGCCAAATTCGTAGCTCTGAATTTGCAGATGTGAGGAATAAAATATCCTGATCCCGTTTGTATATATACTAAATGAAAACACTAAAATTGTATAAGATACACCCGTTCTACTCTTTTTCTGTTTCAACAATCAGCTAATGAGTTTATTAGCTAAACACAATATATGAGCTTGAGACCTCTTTGCTAAAATAAATAAAAGTGATGTACGCAGTCCGCAATTTATATAATTAAAAGAGCAATCAAACCGTTCATTTACAAAATATATTTTTACATACATTTATTTATCATTCAAATAGAAAAAATAATAATAAATATTAACAACACATTTAATTTCATTCCGTTGCCGAGCAACATGATAAAAGATAGAAATCTTCCTATTTCTAGGCTACCCAAAAAATTTCATCAAATTCAGTTCAGCCGTTCTCCCGTGATGATGGGACAAACAGACAGACAGGCAGGTTTTCAATTTTATTTATATAGACAAGTTTTTACTGAAGAATGAAAAGTATAAAGAAATTAAAATGGTTATTTAATTTCGCAATTTATGAGGAAGATTCAATCTTATATCATGTTACTCAGAAGCGCAATTAAATTAAATCTGTCTGTTAATTTTAATAATTATTTTTTCGATTTGAATAATAAATAAATGGATATAAAAATATATTATAGAAAAGAACGATTTGAATTTTCCTATAGCATTTTTGACTGGATAATATCACTTACGGTCTTCAGGTTTAAACATTATTATTATTGATATTTTCAAGTTATTATGTATTTGTTTTATTATGACAAAAATTGTTTAAACTCATATATTGTACGTTGTACGAATAATCTTCTACAAATACACGGGTGTATCTTCTAATCTACGAGAATATAGGTAGTGCAGGTATATTTGCATATGTTTAGATATATATTGGAATCAATATTACGACCCTCTGGTATAAAGAGTACGGGGATTATTGATATTTTCAATTTATTACGTCATCTCTTTTATTTAAGCAAAGATTTTTGAGACTCATATTGTAATACGGGTAATCTTCTAATGTGCTAATACAGGTTATATCTTCTAATATTCGCTTATATAAGTAGTACGGGTCCTATACAATTTTAATGCTTTCATTTTGTATATATTGATTCAATTCCCTTTTTTTGTGAATTTGTTTACAAAACGGGCCAGGATATTTTATTCTTGAGATCTGCCCGTGAAGATAATGTTTCATAGTGAGAACGGATATTCTTAAACTTCTCTTCTAATATTTTAACAGAATTTGCACATGATTGCGAATTATAAGTTTCTTTATATTATATACTCCGTACGAAGAACGGGTATGCTACTAGTATATATATATATATATATATATACACACACGTAGACAGACGTGATTCTAAAAGTGTTAGAATGGGTTTAGGAGGTTTCAAAAAGTGTATTTGGTTTCAAAATATTGAATCTGACAGTTTTAGTGGGAAACAATGATTTCTTTATGCTGTAGTTAGTGCCGTAACCAGTATTAAGGACCCAAGAAACAGAGGGGTCCACAGCGAGAAGGGAAGATTTGTGCTGCTCAGAATAAAAAAATATTTCTTAAAAATTTTATTGAAAAATGAAACTGTTTTATTGTTATTATAACAGTTATACTTATTAAATTATTTTTGATCAATGAAACTGGTTTTTATGAAAAATACGAAAGCAGTTTTACACAGAAGAACCATTACTTGTTAAATATAAACAGGAAAGATTAATTATGCATAAAGCATTGATTATAAAGCACTTTCCAACTGAAATACAATTTTATTTAAACATCACCAAAATGCGATACATTCCGCACTGACACATTTTAAATTATCATAGTACTACAGTAATTTATTATATTTGAAAACTTGAAACTTCATGGGAAAAAATGAACTTTATTCAAATGGCGTCATCTAAATCTAAATCGTCTGGCTCTTTAAGTAAAAGCAATGCATATTTCATTCATATCATTTATATTCTAGATTCCAGAGCTAAATAATTTTGCTTAAAAAATTTATCAATTCCTATACAAATCATCTTGTAATCACTTGTTTACATTTTACAACCATTAAAAATAGATTTCGTTGTAGAAATTATCAAAGTTTGATGATCATTTAAACTAAAAAATATTGTAATTGCGTTGGGGCAGAATATAGATGCACAGAAAATACACAAAAATAAAGCGGTTTTAGGACGGATGAAATACTAAATATAAATTTAAAAGAACTTTAAAAATCACAATTTTTGTAGTGGGAAAGAAAGATGAAAGCAATATTTTATTTTGAAGTGGGCCACAGTGGGTGTAATTATTATTTTAATTTTAATTTAAAAAACTACTGAACATATTTTACTGAAATATTTTTTCTATCTTTTATGGGATAATTTGAATATTTATTAAAATTTTCGAAGCAATTTGTGAATTTCAATTTTGCTTACAAATGTTTGAAAAATTAGGTCCCATGGGGTTCAATGCATTTCACTTTTTCAACCCGGCTTCAATCCAAAACTAATTGGGTGATATAATTCATTTATATTCCCATATGTCCCACAGACCGTCTCAACAACATACTAAAATTTCATTTTGATAAAGTCATCTTTATGCAGTTATCGGGCAAACGGACAGACAGACAGACATAATGAAAAAAGTCATAAACACTTTTCAACTATGTTGGAATGATTCACAATTGAATTAACTCCACAGAGGGGAATAGCAAGCGAAGTGTAAATGATTTATAGTCCTATTAGGTTTCTTATATAAGGTGAGGCAGTGAACAGTCTTTTACACTGTTTTAATAAATTTGAAATTAATTTTAATTCAATTACTGAAGTTAACCAGTGAAATCTAAAAAATCTGATGTGGGCAGCACACGGCTTTCCTTATATAATGTAATCAATTTACTACTTTTACAGCAAAAAATAGCTTATTCTTATAGTAGATGCTTATATTCTTTTCAAGATATGGAATTTTCGTCAATTAGTCGTCATTTTCATTGATTTAGCGTCATTTTTAACCATTTGGCGAGATTTTCGTTAATTTGGCGATATTTAAAAAGTCGACAAGTTGGCGACATTCCGCCAAATTCGTCGCCAAATTCTCGCCAAGTGTTATGGAAGGAGAAATAAGTTATTCTTACAGCAGATAAATGACAATTGGCCTTCAAATACAAAAGTATTAATCAAAGTATTTTTTTCTCATGAATGGAATGAGCTAGATCCACGAGAATGATGTCACCCAATTTATCGCATGGTATTACATATGAAAAGTGAACATGTTTCTCAATAGGAAATATTTTTTTTATTTTATATGACTTTTTGATAATTTTTTTGAAAAATAAGCAATATCTCGAGAACGGTTCATGTTAGCGTTCTAACATTTATACCAATCGTTTTTCGATGAAAAATTACATAAGAAATGTCTATTTGCGTAACTTTATTAGCGGTTTTGATTTTTTGACGATTTTTTCAAAATTTCACTCGAAACTTTAGGGAGGTTCTGAGCATTCGATTGCGTATAAAAACAATAGGTTTCCATTGTTTACGGATTGTGATTTTTGTACCAAATTTCGTTCCAATCGGTCCATTCGTTCGTCTGTTATCGTCTCCACAGACTCACTGGCACACCCCCGCCCACACACAGACAGACATCACTTCAAAAATGTTTGATTCGTGATCAGGGATGCCTGAAACGTGCTCTCCCGTCGAAAACTCGAATTCGAATTTTTGACACCGTCACAATACTTTCCTTATATGTTATGTATATAAGGAAAGTAAAAATAAGTTAAATTTAAAGACAGACCAAAGATTTTGAATTGTTTCATACATTAGTTCACACATGTTGTTCCACTCATTAGTTCGCACATGTCTGCACATGCTAGTTTTCACACATTACATCAAATTGTTTCACTTTTCAAATATTTTCATTATCCCCAAAAATAAAAGCATTTTTCTAAAATACTTTATTTATGAGGGGTCAAAACTAAAAACCCAATATTATTATTTTCCTTATATACATAATGTATAAGGAAAGTATTGTGACGGGGTCGAAAATTCGAATTCGAGTTTTCGACGGGCGAGCACGTTTTAAGCATCCCTGATCACGAATCCAACATTTTTGAGGTGATGTCTGTCTGTCTGTGTGTGTGTGTCTGAAAGTGTGTATGTGTGTGTGTCAGTGAGTCTGTGGAGACGATATCTCACGAACGAGTGGAGCGAATCAAATGAAATTTGGTACAAAAATCCCAATCCATAAATACTGGAAGCCTATTATTTTAAAACACAATTGAATGTTCAGAACCCTCTTAAATTTTAGAGTGAAATTTTGAAAAAATCATCAAAAAATCAAAACCTTTAATAAAGTTACGCAAATAGACATTTCTTATGTAATTTTTCCTTAGAAAACGATTGACATAAACTTTAGAACGCTAGCATGAACCGTTCTCGAGATATTGAAGAATTTTCAAACAAATTTATCAAAGAATCCCATAAATTAAAAAAAAATATCAACTGTTGAGAAACATGTTCACTTTTCATATGTAATATCATGCGAAAAATTTCCTGACATGATTCTCGTGGATCTAGCTCGTTCCATTCATGAGAAATATGCTTTGAGGAATACTTTTGTATTTGAACGCCAATTGTCATTTATCTGCTATAAGAATAACTTGTTTTTCCGTCCATAACGCTTGGCGAGATTTTGGCGACGAATTTGGCGGAATGTCGCCAACTTGGAGACTTTTTTAAATGTTGCCAAATTAACGAAAATCCCGCCAAATGGATAAAAATGACGTTCAATCAATGAAATGACGACTAATTGTCGAAAATTCAATATCTTGGAAAGAATATAAGTGTCTACTATAAGAAAAACCAATTTTTTTACTGTAAAAGTTGTACATTCATTGCATTATATAAGGAAAGTCATGTGTTGCCCACATCATATTTTTTTTTATTTCCCCCAAACTGAATTTTTTTGTGGATGGGATTCAAAATTTTGGAGGACTCCAAATTATGGATCTGTCAAAATGGAAGCATTTTCTTAAATGCTTTTGAAGGGGGTGGGGGTGGTAAAGCTAAAATTTTGGGGACCCTATTACATATTTTGCTTGAGCTGCTAAAGTTTCTAGTTACGCCGCTGATTGTAGTGTTATTTATATTGTAGTTTTTTATAATAGATATGGCATATGATTTTTCAATATCGTAATATGAGATTGTAAATATAGAGCTGTTTTTCAAAAAATCTGATGTGGGCAACACATGACTTTCCTTATATAATGCAATGAATTTACTACTTTTACAGTAAAAAAAGATAGGTTTTTGTTATAGTAGATACTTATATTCTTTCCAAGATATTGAATTTTCGACAACAATTTTCATTGATTTAGCGTTATTTTCATCCATTTGGTGAGATTTTCGTTAATTTGGCAACATGTCAAAAGTCACTAAGTTGGCGACATTCCGCCAAATTCCTTGTCAAAATCTCACCAAGCGTTATGGACTGAGAAATAAGTTATTTTTATAGCAGATAAATGACTATCGGTGTTCCAATACAAAAGTATTACTCAAAGTATCTTTTCTCATAAATGGAACGAACTAGATTCACGAGAATGATGTCACCACGAGAATGATGAGCGAGCTAGATCCACGAGAATGATGATTGTCGCATGATATTACATATGAAAAGTGAACATGATTTTTCAACAGTTACTATTTTTAATTTATGGGATTTTTTGATAAATTTATTTGAAAAATGTGAAATATCTCGAGAACTAGCGTTCTAAAGTTGAAGTTTATGTCAATCGTTTTCTAGGAGAAAAATTGCATAAGGAATGTTTATTTGCGTAACTTTATTAAAGTTTTGATTTTTTGATGATTTTTTCAAAATTTCACTCGAAAATTTAGGGGAGTTCTGAACATTCGATTACGTTTAAAAACAATAAACTTCCAGTATTCACGGATTGGGATTTTTGTACCAAATTTCATTCGAATCACTCCATTCGTTCGTGAGATATCGTCTCCACAGACTCACTGACACACACCACACACACCACACACACACACACACACACACACACACACACACACACACACACACACACACACACAGAAATCACCTCAAAAATGTTCGATTCGTGATCAGAGATGCTTGAAACCTGCTCCCGTCGAAAACTCGAATTCGAATTTTTGACCCTGTCCCAATACTTTCCTTGTACATTATGTATATGAGGAAAGTAAAAAAAAGGAGGGACATAGCTTAAATTCACATAATGACAAAGTGCCGAATATTTTATGTCAAAGTTACTTATTCTTGATCCTTCAGATCCATCGGCTTTTGCGTAACATCTGAAGGAATGACAGCGGAAGGACCTCAGGGAAACACCTGTCATCATCTGTCTTCAAAAAACTCTTGACACTTTGTGCATATTGCCACAGAGCTAGTGCCTTGGATATGATTGATGACGCATTGGGGAACGAATTAAGGGGCGATTCGTCAAGAATTGAAAACTCGTAATTGCTGAGCTGTATTTCGCATATTTGGAAAGTTGCATAATATAATTAGTCAAATCTCTTGAAACTGTATTTTATAATTAGAGTGTAACGTTATTAAATAGTAATTAATTCATTCACCCTCTAAATTGATTTCATATCAGAGCGTAAAAGAACGGCACTAACGGAGGGATTAATTATTGATGGCAAAATTTTTACCATGCTGTTGTTTTTACGGAATTTTTTTCCCTTGGAACCTCTATTTCTCAGGATCTGCTATAGATATAGAGCTTAGATGATGTCTGATATGGATTCAGCATCAGTGGTATTAATGGAGGGTTTGCTAAGGATTTTCACTCGTCATTCTTTTCCCATTTCAGGTTTAAAAAAAATTCATTTTACTTGAAACAATTATTTCTCTAAATTAACGATAGGTAGAGTTTAGATAATAACTGATATGGATTTAGCTTTAAAAATATAGAGGAGGTTATGGCAGTTTACTAGGTATTTTCACTCGAGGTTTCTTTTCCTTTTTCGATTCAGAAATTTTTTAAAATATCTGCTTCTCAAGATTGGCTATGCAGCTTAGATAATGACTGATATGGATTTAGCATCAAATTCTGGCGGGAGTAAGGGAATCCACGAAGGGTTTTTACATCCAATTCTGGAGATGTTATTTCCGATTCAAAATTTACACTTTCCTTAAAACATCTATTAATTAGGATCTCTGCTATAGAGACAGCTTAGATGATGACTGATATGGATTTAACATCAAATTTCAGTAGAGAATGAGAGGTTCACTAACGCTTTCCATCTCCGGTTCTGGAGATGTCACTTTCAGTTTTTCCGAAAATTCGTATGACTGTGCAAAATAAGTATGCTAGAGAGAATAAAAGAGCTTAATATTTTCGTCACAAATGAAGTGTACGTAGCATTTGTCACCATATGAAGCCCCTTCATAAATTTCTTATTATTTATTTTGAAATTTTTTTTTTCTGGAAGTTTCTTTATTAAAAGGTAAAATATTGTTTTTTTGCTTTTCGTTAACATATATCTCCAAAGTTATATCTTTCGTGTTTAGTGTAAGAGGAATATAAAAATATAACCCCCACCCAATAAGTTTGAGATTTGGTGTTTTCAGATATTTCCCCTCCAAAAATATATTTTTATATAAAATTTTAATTTGCTACCCTCACACGTTTCTCGTCATATTCCTCCACTTGAACGGGTAATTTGACAACAAAATTTTCATAATATGGTATGTTCAGAGTTACCCCGGGTAACTGTTACTACAATCGATTTTCATACAAAATTTTAAATTTTTGTCCTTCTAAATTCATTTTTATGTTCTTTAATTTTATTTGTTCTACGGATTTCTTTATTTGAGATGGTATTTTAAAACCATACATTTGTTTTTTAATTTGATATGTTCAGATTTGCTCTGAATGACATGTCCTGTAATTGATCGTCATACAAAATTTCAAATTTCTATCCCACTAAGTTCATATTTATCTTCTCCAATGTATTTTTATCTTACAGATTTCTCCATTTGAAATGGTACTCTAAAACAATCTTCAGATTCGACGAAAGTGATATGCAATACAATCGATGTTCATACAAAGGTTCAAATTTCGTTCCTCCTAAGGTCATCTTTATGTTCGCCAATTTCATTTTATTCGAAAATTTAGGGGGTTCTGAACATTCGATTGTGTTTGAAAACAATAGGCTTCCAGTATTCACGGATCGCAATTTTTGTACCAAATTTCATTCGAATCGCTCCATTCGTTCGTGAGATATCGCCTTCACACACACACACACACACGCGCACACACAAATGTTCGATTTGTGATCAGGGATATTTGAAACGTGCTCTCCCGTCGAAAACTCGAATTCGAATTTTCGATCCCATCACAATGCTTTTCCTTTTTCATTATACTATGTAAGGAAAGTAATGAGGTATTATAATATCCATTGCTGTAAATAAATTTAATGTCCGACTTCGTTTTCAGTATGTGATGTTCTATGCAACGTAAAGCTCCAGAATTTTCCATTGCCATAAATAAGTTAAAATTGAATGAAATATTTGGCTTCGTTTTCAGTATCTGAGGTCACTCAACATAGAACTCCAGAATACTGCTCTCAATGTATATAGATGAATTCAAAATGGATATTCAAACTGTATTCCATTTCTATGGAAACCATCTAATTAATGTGCGCACAATAATATGTGCATGAAGACAAAATTAAGTAAATATAGGATCATAGCTTGCTCATAGCTCATATCAAAGTGTATTTAATTTAGTTTTGGGAAGTTTATCTAGGTTTGCCCCTTCGCTTGTTTAGTCTAAATTTTTCCTGGAGATTTCTCAATTGAATTCAATGAAGAGAAATGATAGCAAAGGTGTATTGCGACAGAAAAGTTTAAAATTTAGTACGTTCAGATTTTCCCCGAAAAATGTGTTCTACAATCGTTCATACAAAATTGCAAATTTCTAGTACTCTTTCGTTCATCCTCCACTTTACTAATTTATATTTTCAAATACACATTTCTCCACAATATACAATGTAAAAGAAATATTTGACAAAATACTTTGGTTGCTAAAATTCATAATATGACATTTTCGCAGTTTCCATAAAATAAATGAATGTAATAGATGCTCATACAAAACGTTCAATTTCTGGTAATTTCTAATACAATTTCGTTTAAATAGAACTTATTACCCACTATTCTCCAATTAATACATTATAAAAAAATATGATGTGGGCAGCACATGACTTTCCCTGCAGACTCAAATTCATTTTTTCTTTATTTCTTTAATAATTTATTAGATTGAGTTTAATTGCACAAAATAACTCTAAATTTGCATTTTTAATTCAATTTCTGTTTTTATTTGGTAATTGGACATTTTTCTAAAGGTGGCATAACTAAATGCGAAAAATCTCAAATGTCTCGAGAACGGTTAGTCTTAGAGTAATGGAATTGTTCTTATTCTTTTCCTCATCAAAAATTCCGTATAAAACAAGCATTTAATTGATATATATGAACATACGTAGCTTCTTTTTAGATTTTGAGGGACATTTCGTAAAAAAGGCAGGTTGTTATTTTCCGATTAATACCAAAATCTAATCAGCACCAGAGTATCGTACAAGTAACTTATCTACCAAATTTTGTGACATTTGGTCAATTAGTATTTTAGCTAGAGTGTATACATGTCATTTTAACAGGCCGTTTCGCAAAAAAAGGCGGATTCTGTTTTTCCAAATTCTACCAAAAACTAATCAGTACCAGGGACATACCCAAGAGTCTTACCTACCAAATTTTATGAAATGCTGTCCATTAGTTTTTGAGTTAGAGTGGATACATACATTGCACAGACACACAGACAGACAGACAGACACACACACAGATGTCACGCTAAAAATTGTTTTTTCGTATTCTAGAGGTCTCGAAACGAGTAGATCCGTTGAAAACTCGAGTTGCGATTTCCTGACACTATTCCAATACTTTCCCTATACATTACCATGTATTGCAGGGAAAGTAAAAATCTGATGTGGGCAGCACATGACTTTCCTTGCAGACGTTTATATTCACGTTCTCTTTATTTATTTTTAAATTTATTTCACTTTTAATTCAATTTTCGTTCTCATTCGGTAACCGGACTTATTATTAAAGGTGGCGTAGAGAAAATACGAAAAACTAAAATATCTCGAGAACGGCTAGTCCTAGTGTAATGGGGTTGATCTTTGTCTTTTCGTCGTTAAAAATTACGTATTAAACGAGCATTTAATGGATATATTTGAGTATATCTAGTTCATTAGTTTAGATTTTGACGATTTTTGCGGGCCATTTTGCAAAAAAAGGCAGGTTATTTTTTTTCGAATCGTACCAAAATCTAATCAGCACCAGGGTAACCCACAAGTGACTCATCTACCAAATTTTGTGAAATTCGGTTCATTAGTTTTTCAGTTACAGTGGATACAAGCTTTTCCGGGCCATTTCGCAAAAAAAGCGGGTTATTTTATCCCGAATCGTACCCAAAACTAATCAGCACCAGAGAGGCCACAAGTGACTTACCTACCAAATTTTATGAAATTCGGTCGATTACTTTTTTAGTTAGAGTGGATACAAAATCTGCACAGACAGACACACAGACAGACACACAGACACACACACAGACATCACGCTAAAAATGGTTTTTTCGTATTCTACAGGTCTCGAAACGTGTAGATCCGTCGAAAACTCGAGTTGCGATTTCCGACATGATTCCAATACTTTTCCTATACATTACCATGTATTGCAGGGGAAAGTAAAAATATCTTATCTGTCTGCCTGTTACGCATTGTAACAAATTTGACGATAGTATGTTGACATTGATGACTAATTTGTCGCAATATTTCCAAATTGGCTACTTTTGGGGTATGCCTTCAAGTTGGCGATAATTTTTATAACTTTGAAAATTAAATTACATTTATTTTTATGATATCTGTCGTTTTGTGGGAACTATTGATTTAATACTCTTGCGTAAAAGTATAACGAGTTTCACTAAGCATGGAACAGGTACTTTTTGTTAGGAGGAGTATTGTAGAGTAATTGAGTTTTTTTTATCAGGTGGTTGTACAGTAGTTAATAGTATTGATGGGGAGAGCTGTTTGAGTTTGCGTTTGTACGGGGATTTTCGAAGCAAAATAAATGTTGATGGTTTTTACATATAGTAAAGTATATATTTATGCATAATAAATCTTTTAATTTCTCCTAATATTTTTATCAAACCTATTTTAAAATATTGTTCTATGATTTAGGATTTTATTTGCCATCTCTGTATTATCAACAAATTGAAGTAGTCCAAAATAAATTTTTACGCACTATTAATTACAAAATTTTTGGTTATTATACTTTTGATATGTTTGCTAGTCATCTTAGGCGACAATTTAATTTGTGTTGTATAAAAAGAAAAAAAATCTGATGTGGGCAGCACATGACTTTCCTTATATAATGCAATGAATTTACTACTTTTGCAGTAAAAAAAAAAATTCTTATAGTAGATATTTATATGCTTTCCAAGATATTGAATTTTCGTCAATTAGTCGTCATTTCCATAGATTTAGCGTCAATTTTGTCCATTTGGTGAGCTTTCCGTTAATTTAGCAACATTTATAAAGTCGGCAAGTTAGCGACATTCCACCAAATACGTCGCCAAAATCTCGCCAAGCGTTATGGACAGAGAAATAAATTATTCTTACAGCAGATAAATGACTATAGGCGTTCAAATACAAAAGTATTACTAAAGTATCTTTTTTCATGAATGGAACGAGCCACTTGTCTTGTGTCGGCCTTGATATCGATTACAGGAGGTAATTTCAAACAGCAAACAACAACAACAACATGGAACGAGCTAGATCCACGAGAATGATGTCACTAAATTTATTTCATGGTATTACATATGAAAAGTGAACATGTTTCTGAATAGGAAATATTTTTTTTATGTTACATGATTTTTTGATAATTTTTTTAAAAATGTGCAATATCGCGAGAACGGTTGATGCTAGCGGTCTAAAATTTATGTCAATCGTTTTCTAATGAAAAATTACATAAGAAATGTCTACTTGCGTAACTTTATTAGAGGTTTTGATTTTTTGATGATTTTTTCAAAATTTCACCCGAAAATTTAGGGGGTTTCTGAACATTCGATTGGGTATAAAAACAATTGGCATCCAATATTCATGGATTGTAATTTTTATACCAAATTTCGTTCGAATCAGTCCATTCGTTCGTCAGTTATCGTCTCCACAGACTCACTGACGCACACACACACAGACATCACCTCAAAAATGTTCGATTCGTGATCAGGGATGCTTGAAACGTGCTCTCACGTCCAAAACTCGAATTCAAATTTTCGACCTCGTCACAATATTTTCCTTATACATTATTGTATATAAGGAAAGTAAAAATGGTCTTGCTCCTTGTTTCACCGTAAAGTTTTAAATATTACTATTGATTATCTAATTTTACTTTCTTGTTTGGAGTTCCATATACCTCTTACAAAAAAAAATATTCGATACTACTATTATTAAGCACAATTAGATTAAGAGCTTTTCGGTCTCTAAATTTGCTGGTCTCCTTAATACATATTGTGCTGATATTGACATATTTTTTTGACCTCCTACCAATTTAAAAAAAATCTGATGTGGGCAACACATGACTTTCCTTATATAATGCAATGAATTTACTACTTTTACAGTTAAAAAAATGTTATTTTTATAGTAGATACTTATATTCTTTACAAGATATTGAATTTTCTTCAATTAGTCGTCATTTTCATTGATTTAGAGTCATTTTTATCAATTTGGCGAGATTTTTGTAAATTTGGCAGCAATTAAAAATCTCACCAAGTTGGCGACATTCCGCCAAATTCGTCGCCAAAATATCGCCAAGCGTTATGGACGGAGAAATAAGTGATTCTTACAGCAGATAAATGAGTATTGGCGTTCAAATACAAATGTATTACTCAAAGTATCTTTTTTCATGAATGGAACGAGCTAGATCCACGAGAATGATGTCACCCAATTTATCGCATGGTATTACATATGAAAAGTGAAGATGTTTCTCAATAGGTAATATTTTTTTATTTTATATAACTTTTTGATAATTTTTTTGAAAAATGTGCAATATCTCTAGAACGGTTTATGTTAGCGTTCTAAAATTTTATCAATCGTTTTCTAATGAAAAATTACATAAGAAATGTCTATTTGTGTAACTTTATTAGCGGTTTTGATTTTTTGACGATTTTTTCAAAATTTCACTCGAAAATTTAGGGGTGTTCTGAACATTCGATTGCGCATAAAAACAATAGGCTCCCAGTGTTTACGGATTCTGATTTTTGTACCAAATTTCGTTCGAATCGGTCCATTCGTTCGTCAGTTATCGTCTCCATAGTCTCACTGACACACACACACACACACACACACACACATACTTTCACACACACACGCACAGACACAGACATCACTTCTAAAGTGTTTGATTCGTGATCGGGGATGCTTGAAGCGTGCTCTCCCGTCGAAAACTCGAGTTCGAATTTTCGACCCCGTCACAATACTTTCCTTATACATTATGTATATAAGGAAAGTAAAAATCTGATGTGGGCAGCACATGACTTTCCTGATATAATGCAATGTATTTACTACTTTTACAGTAAAAACAAAATAGATTATTCTTATAGTAGATACTTATATTTTTTCCAAGATATTGAATTTTCGTCAAATAGACGTTATTGTCATTGATTTAACGTCATTTTTATCCATTTGGTGAGATTTTCTTTGATTTGGTGACATTTAAAAAAGTCGCCAAGTTGGCGACATTTTATCAAATTCGTCGCCAAAATCTCGCCAAACGTTATGGACGGAGAAATAATTTATTCTTATAACAGATAAATGACTATTGGCCTTCAAATACAAAAGTATTATTCAAAGTATCTTTTTTCATGAATGGAACGAGCTAGGATCCACGAAAATGATATCACCAAATTTATCGCATGATAATACATATGAAAAGTGAACATGTTTCTCAATAGGAAATATTTTTTATACAATTTTTTTATAATTTTTTTGAAAAATGTGCAATATCTCCAGAACGGTTCATGCTAGAGTTCTAAAATGTATGTTAATCGTTTTCTAATGAAAAATTACATTTATTAGCGGTTTTGATTTGTTGATGATTTTTTCAAAATTTCACTCGAAAATTTAGGAAGGTTCTGAACATTCGATTGCGTGTAAAAACAATTGGCTTCCAGGACTCAGGGATTGTGATTTTTGTACCAAATTTCATTCGAATCGCTCCATTCGTTCGTGAGATATCGTCTCCACAAACTCACTGACACACACACCCACACACATACTTTCACACACACATACACACACACGCAGACATCACCTCAAAAATGTTTGATTCGTGATCAGGGATGTTTGAAACGTGCTCTCCCATCGGAAACTCGAATTCGAATTTTCGACCCCGTCACAATACTTTCCTTATACATTATGTATATAAAGAAAGTAAAAATCTGATGAGGGCAGCACATGACTTTCCTTATATAATGCAATGAATTTTCTTCAATAAAAACGATACGTTATTCTTATAGTTGATACTTATATTATTTCCAAGATATTGAATTTTCGTCAATTAGTCGTCATTTTCATTGATTTAGCGTCATTTTTATCCATTTGGTGAGATTTCCGTTAATTTGGCAACATTTAAAAAATCGCCAAGTTGGCGACATTCCGACTAATTCGTCGCCCAAATCTCATCAAGTGTTATGGACGAAGAAATAAATTATTCTTTTAGCAGATAAATGATTATTGTCGTTCAAATACAAAAATATTACTCAAAACTACGTTCCCAGCAACTCCACAGTGTCCAGGTATCCACTGAAGCGCCACACGCTTTTTCTTTAAAGCCAACTTCCGCAAATAATCCCAACACTGAAGAGTTTCATCTGATGAAGGAGGACTAGTAGAACCAATGGCCTGGATTGCAGCTTGGCAGTCTGAAAACAGAACCACCCTATTAAATTTATCTTCAAATGCAAATAATTGTTTAAGAGCAATTCGAATGGCTTCCACCTCTCCATCGAAGGCGGTTCTATATTTCCCGGCAGAAGCATAAAAGGAGAAAAGGCTCGAAACAACTCCTTATCCTGCGGTCATATAATCATCAAAGAGAGAGCCATCCGTATAGAGGTTCAACCACTCAGAATCCGGGTACCTCATGTCAATGGTTTCCAATACGCAACACCTTAAAACACCCGGAGAGGTATCTTTCTTGTATAATGTCTCCCTAAGATTTAGATTTATTTCAGTCCGTACCAACTCCAGGGGATTTATTGCCCCCAAAATTTATTGGATATTATCAGCTAACTCATATTCCTTCCTGATATTTTGGACAAACTGAATAAAGTTTTATGTATATAAGGAAAGTAATAAATATAGGAAGTTATATATCCTTTGCGCTTGTCAAGTGCCCTGCAGAAGGAATAGGCATATATGATTTAGCTACTGAATCTATCCTTGGAAATGGATATCACGCTGGCAGTGGCTTTTCAATGACGGTAGAATTATACTCCAGTACCTAATGCGGCCTAAGAAGCACGTCGATGCCTATATTGAGCGGATGTTTGATTAAGACCTTATCTACGCCTATCAGAAGAAAATGGTATCTAAAACTGTACAGATGCCTAAATTGAGCGGATGGAGTCCATGAGTTAATCGATAAATATTTTGGGCGGAGGATGTCATCAATGTTTCCCACGCCTTCCTTGAGTAAATTGTTGTCAGGGATGTTCTCCAAAACTAAAATTTTAAGGAGTATTCATAAGTAACGCAGTACTCTTGTATTTCTGAATATAGACGACGTGTCTACAAGGCTCCGCCGCTGGTACCCAATACAGCACAACTGATCAGCAACAACTGTTCGGCTGTCTTTATACAGTGAGCGAAAATAGCATAAGGACAAAGGAAAACTCACCAAATCTGGAAATCTTTTAGACGGAAACGTATGCAAATTTCTTAAGTAAAAATATTGATAAAATAAAGTTCTTTTTCATGTAAATTAGTTAATTTTTTCAAAAATAAATGTGTATAAATTTCCTTTATAAATTTTTAACCCATGTGATCTTGGAAAGAAGTATAAGAACAACTGTTTTCTCATCTAAAATTATAGTAAAATTTGCATATTTGAAAGCAGAAAATGACCATTTCAAATATATTTTTCTTTAATGGCCAGGCACTTGACTTTCGTCATTCGCCTCCATTTCAAATATAGACTGGGTTTCTAAACGAAATTCACAATTGCCTCATTTCTTCAAGATTTTTGTGCGATGCCAAAAGGAACTCATCTATCTGACCTTGAAAAAGGGAAAATACTCGCTTTTAAAGAATCTGGATTGAGTGGGCATGAAATTTTGAAAAGTTAAAAGATCTAAAACTGTAGTTCATAATTTTCTAAAGGAACCTGGAATGTATGGGATGAAAAAACGAACTGGAAGACCAGAAATTCTAACGCATCGACAGAAAAGAATGGTTGTAAGAAGAGCTTGTAAGAAAAAAGAAACTGCAAATTAAGTTACAAGAAATTTGGACTTACCATGTTCCACACGAACAGTTCAAAATCTTTTGAATAAACATTTGAATATTTGGTATGGAAAGTTAATATCACGTTCGCCTCTTAAAAAAACATAAGGAACGAAGACAGGAATTTAAAAAAAAATACATTTCTCTCGGTCCAAAATGGACTGATGTAATCTTTTCGGACGAAAATAAGTTCAATCTTGATGGGTCAGATGGTTTTCGCTATTTTTGGTATAATCTGCGTAAAACCAAGGAAATTTGTTTCCAAACGTCAATACGGTGGGGGCACAGTAATAATTTGGGGAGCTTTTGCAGAGCAAACGGAACCATGTCTATCGTCTTTATCAACTACAAAATGAACTCTGATAAATATGTCGATATGTTAGGTGAACATTTGTTACCTGAGGCCTCACTAATTGCTTCAGAAGACTATATTTTCCAACAGGATAACGCTTCCATACACGTTTCTAAGAGTGCAAAACTCTGGTTTGAAACTAATTCAGTAAATTTACTGGATTGGCCGGCGAGGAGTCCCGATCTCAATTCAATAGAAAATTTATGGGGTCGAGAAGTTTATAAAAATGGCACACAATATCAGTGTAAACAGGATCTTGTGTTAGCCATCAAACAAGCTTGGAATAACAATTGCCATAGACACTTTAAAATAACTTTCAGCGTCGATGACCTCTCAAATTATTCAAGTAATTGAAAAAAAAGTTGTTTTCTTGATTATTAAGAGAAATATTAAGTAATTTAGAACATATCCTTATACTTTTTTCAATATTTACTTTAGTGATAATCTTTAAAAGGTCAACTTTTGTACGGTTCATATTTGTTGTTTTATGAGTTATAAATGTTATTGTATAATTTCATAATAGAGGTCAGAAATATCAAAAATTCATTTTGATAAAGTGAAAAAAAAATATATTTTCATTCAATTATACGTTGTCCTTATACTTTTTTCGCGCACTGTAGAATCTGATCTTTGCTACAGAAAACTTTCCTGAGCAAATACTTTTAAATGTTTCTGTTTCACCAAATCAGCGTACCAGGACGCGGTATCAAGACAGTTCTGCATTGGCGGCACGAAAACAGGTTCCAACCATGCAACACAAATGAACCACAGAAATTGTTTTGTACGAATCAGTGCTTGTTTGAAACTGTTTTGTACGAATCATTGCTTTTTTGTACGAATCATTACATTTTGCACGAATCTTCGTTCGCTGAATTAGCAAACAGGAATGCTAGATATTGCCGAAGATGGATCCTCTACATAGTCCTGCTTTTTCGAATCATCGTACAGTATTGTCTAAGCTTAGCTGAGACTGATTTCTTCTCTGACCAGGCTACGTACTGGGAATCCTACAGTATAGTTAAGCTACAAATACTGAATTTGAATTGAGCATTTGAACTTTTCCCAAAAGGCACTTTCTGCCAATCCATTTATCCATTAGTGACAGGAGTATTGTAGTTTTGTTATTTAATTTAAATATGTATAATGTCTAATAATATAGATTGTGTGAGACTATAAGTAAATTTAAACTAATTATAATTTGACACCAAAGGTAAACATTTATATTTAGGTACTTTAGTTTTGGCAGTAAGTTACGCTAGAGGTCAGCATGTGCGATTTAAAGTTGTGCATGTAAATTTCGCAATGTTTATTTGTTTCATTATTGTGATTATATGTTAAAATAAAATATAGTGGCCACAAAATATCGATCGATCAATAACACAACACAATATCTTATTTGAATTAATTAGCTTCACTATCCATCACCAAGCTATGAGATGAGGCACTGGATGAGTAAATTATTTAATTACTGAATTCCCTCTTGTAACATTTACCATTCTGATTTAATTATTGAGCTTTCGTTCCGTTTTCTACGACACACAATAGAAATTATTTTATACACTTGATAGTAATTTATACCATCCTCAAACTGCCTTCTTATGTAACCGAAATCCATATGCTACCAAAATAGTCAATAATATTTTTCTTATCCTATCGTTCCAGTTTCTCCAAAATCACTTCGAGGACGGGGACGAAGGCATGAATTATTCTGGTATCTTATCAGCCAACTATAACTTCAGAATCAGGCTCACGGAAACTATCACAAGATGAAAATAAATTAGATTATTCGGCCTTAACAGTAAACTAGTTGTTATTTTATTACAATGATACTGAACAACAATTTTCTATAATAATATTAACATGCAAAAATTGGTGCAAAAAATAAATAAAAAGTACAGTTACTAAACTGCAATCTAGATGACAAGTATATGGAAAATTCGCGTCAACAAATAGAAATATAGTCCAATAATAGGTGTGAAATAACATCGCAGATGATATTTCAAAATTACTTCTACACCAAAAATGGCAGCACTGACCCAATATTACTTATTATTTAAAATAATCGGTATATATTTCCGTGTTGTAAAAATGAAAGAAAAGCAGCAAAATTGGAAAAAAGGAAGAAATTTTTATATCCGTAGTACAATTAAAGATATATTGTCGCTAAAACAACACTTTCATTTTATTGTTTAAAATGAGGATGACGGATTTAATTTCACAACCAATCGACGGTCGCATTGATCGTGGGGGTAATTTGAAAACTTCCATTTCTGAAACTATTTATTTAAAGATAATGAATATATAACTAATAAAATATTTCTTTTTTCATCATGTTTGTTCAAGGTCACTTTTAATAAACATTTTTTCATTCTACAACATCTAAAAATAGATTTAAGTATATATACAGTGAAACTTCTTTTACACGAATCCCTATTGCACAAAATCTCCTATTTTAATAAATATATATATAAAATATAACAATTTTCTTGTACCAACAAAGAGGATACTAGATACCTAGCGATCTGTTATTATTCAGGGTCCAAATGTATGTAGTAGTTTTGCATGAACGATTTTGCATTCAGTTGTTTATGATGTAAGAAAATGTTAGACATACTTAAAGTGATATATTTCAAATTATTGAATGATTTATTAATTTATATTTCTTTCATAAAATTTTCAATGTTCAAAAGCTTTACTTTTATATACCTACCTCTACATAATGAGGTAAAGATTGATATATTTTACATTTCAATCCATCAAACAAAAATCTGATGTGGGCAGAACATAACTTTCCTTATATAATGCAATGAATTTACTACTTTTACAGTAGAAAAATAGGTTTTTCTTATAGTAAATACTTATATTCTTTCCAAGATATTGAATTTTCGACTATTAGTCGTCATTTCATTGATTTAGCGTCATTTTTATCCATTTGGTGAGATTTTCGTTAATTTAGCAACATTTCAATTATTTTGCGGCATTCCGCCATTTGGCGGCAAGTCGCCAAGTTGGCGACATGCCGCCAAATTTATCGCCAAAATCTCGCCAAGCGTTATGGACGGAGAAATAAGTTATTCTTATAGCAGATAAATGACTATTAAAGTTTAAATACAAAAGTATTATTCAAAGTATATTTTCTCATGAATGGAACGAGCTATATCCACGATAATGATGTTACCAAATGTATCACATAGTATTACATATGAAAAGTGAACATGTTTCTCAATAGGAAATATTTTTTTTTATTTTATATGACATTTTGATAATTTTTTGAAAAATGTACAATATCTCGAGAACGGTTCAGGTTAGCGTTCTAAAGTTTATGTCAATCGTTTTCTAATGAAAAATTACATAAAAAGTGTCTATTTGCGTAACTTTATTAGCGGCTTTGATTTTTTGACGATTTTTTCAAAATTTCACGCGAAAATTTAGGGGAGTTCTGAACATTCGATTGCATATAAAACAATAGGCTTCCAGTGTTTATGGAGTGTGATTTTTGCACCAAATTTCGTTCGAATCGGTCCATTCGTTCGCCAGTTATCGTCTCCACAGTCTCACTGACACACACCCATACACACATACTTTCACACACACACACACACACACACACACACACATCACTTCAAAAATATTCGATTCGTGATCAGGGATGCTTGAAACGTGCTCTCCTGTCGAAAACTCGAATTCGAATTTTCGACCCCGTCACAATACTTTCCTTATACATTATGTATATAAGGAAAGTAAAAATTAGTAAACTATTTTAAAATACCCCAAGTCAAGTCATTGAATTAATCAATACTTAAGGGAGGGCACTATATTAAATTCAAATATAAAACGTGATAAATTTATTGTATTGCCAAAATTATCGTATGGAGATAATTGAAATAGAATGTTTCTATGTAAGAATGTTAATGATTTAAAGAATATATTTACATAAGACTTTAAACATATATTTATCTGTCCGTCTAGAAATCACAAGTTAAATATACAGTTCAATAAATAAACCAGTGATAATTATTATATCTACTATAAACAGCCCAATTATTTTTTCTGATATATAATCCAAAATCACAATATGAAGTATAAACATCTCTGCCAAATAATACTACCTCCACGACATTCTAAGAAATCACATCTTCAAATCGATTTAAATAATAAATGAAGGACATATCACTAGATTTTAAACGTCATTTTATTAAAACATCCATCTGACGCACATATAATTTAAAAGACAGAGCGCTTTCGGGTATCATCATACCCTTCCCCAGTGGCGTTAAATAAAAAATCTGATGTGGGCAACACATGACTTTCCTTATATAATGAAATAAATTTACTACTTTTACAGTAAAATAAATAGGTTTCTCTTCTAGTAGATACTAATATCCTTTCCAAGATATTGAATTTTCGACAATTAGTCGTCATTTTCATTGATTTATCGTCATTTTTATCCATTTGGCGAGATTTTCGTTAATTTGGCAACATTTCAAAAAGTCGCCAAGTTGGCGACATTCTGCCAATTTTGTCGCCAAAATCTCGCCAAGCATTATGGACGAAGAAATAAGTTATTCTTACAGCAGATAAATTGGCGTTCAAATGCAAAAGTATTACTCAAAGTATTTTTTTTCATGAATGGAACGAGCTAGATCCACAAGAATGATGTCACCCAAGTTATCGCATGACATTATATATGAAAAGTGAACATGTTTCTCAATAGGAAATATTTTTTTTTCTATTTTATATGACTTTTTGATAATTTTTTTGAAAAATGTGCAATATCTCGAGAACGGTTCATGTTAGCTTTCTAAAATTTATGTCAATCGTTTTCTAATGAAAAATTACATAAGAAATGTCTACTTACGTAACTTTATTAAAGGTTTTGAATTTTTGATGATTTTTTCGAAATTTCATTCGAAAATTTAGGGGGGTTCTGAACATTCGATTGCGTTTAAAACAATAGGCTTCCAGTGTTTACAGATTGTGATTTTTGTACCACATTTGATTCGAATCGGTCCATTCGTTCGCCAGTTATCGTCTCCACAGACCTACTGACACACACACACACACACACACACACACACAGACATCACTCCAAAAATGTTTGATTCGTGATCAGGGATGCTTGAAACGTGGTCTCCCGTCGAAACCACGAATTCGAATTTTCGACCCCATCACAATACTTTCCTTATACATTATGTATATAAGGAAAGTAATATGAATATTTCTTTATCGTTTAAAATGGATGCTTTTTACTTTCCTTATATACCTAATCTATGAGGAAAGCATTGTGACGGGGTCGAAAATTCGTATTCGAGGTTTCGACGGAAGAGTACTTTTCAAGCATCCCTGATCACGAATCAAACATTTTTGAAGTGATATCTGTGTGTGTGTGTGTGTGTGGGAGTATGTGTGTGTGTGTGTGTCAGTGAGTCTGTGGAGACGATAACTGACGAACGAATGGATCGAATTTGGTACAAAAAATGGGTACAAAATTTGGTACAAAAATCACAATCCCTAAACACTGAAAGCCTATTGTTTTTATAAGCAATCGAATGTTCAGAACCCCCTTAAATTTTCGAATGAAATATTAGAAAAATCGTCAAAAAATCAAAACCGCTAATAAAGTTACACAAATAGACATTTCTTATGTAATTTTTCATTAGAAAACGATTGACATAAATTTTAAAACGCTAACATGAACCGTTCTTGAAATATTGCACATTTTTCAAAAAAGTTATCAAAAAGTTATATAAAATAAAAAAACAATATTTCCTATTGAGAAACATGTTCACTTTTCTTATGTAATACCCTGCGATAAATTTGGTGACATCATTCTCGTGGAACTAGCTCATTCCATTTACAAAAAAATATACTTGAGTAATACTTTTTTATTTGAACGTCAATAGTCATTTATCTGCTGTAAGAATAACATATTTCTCCGTCCATAACGCTTGGCGAGATTTTGGCGACGAATTTGGCGGAATGTCGACAACTTGGCGACATTTTTAAGTGTTGCCAAACTAACAAAATTCTCGCCAAATGGATAAAAATGACGCTAAATTAGTGAAAATGACGACTAATTGAAGAAAATTCAATATCTTGGAAAGAATATAAATACCTACTATAAGAAAAACGTATTTTTATTTTTTTTTGCTGTAAAAGTAGTAAATTCATTACGCTATATAAGGAAAGTCATGTGTTGCCCACATCAGATTTCTTTTATTTTGCCACTGATGAAGGGCATAGTAATGCCCGAAAGCGTTATGGATGTGTAATTTTAGCACGCCCTTGAAGGTGGTTATAATAAAATACTTCTAACTATGGCCAATTCTTTGTTTTTCTTTATTTTTAAGGACAGTGCTATTTTGCCTTATTCTCCAGTTTAAAAACGAACATACATTAAATTGTTTGTATTTAAGGAAAAACTGTCATTTTTCGTAAAATAATATGCCTAAAAAATATTTTTAAATCCCCATGTTAAAGTTGGTATTGATATTTGATAAGTGTTTGTTCCAAATTTAATACATTTCCTGTAAATAATTTCTGTGAATAAGTTACACAAATTCTGTCTTTTTTTAGTATGCACTGCAATGGCAAACTACAAAATACTGCCGTTCTCTTTAATTACAATAAAATTAAACACGCATTTCTTTGTTCCTGTGCATTACATTTTAGAATAAAATGTATGAATAATTCCAGCTCAATATCGGTAATTTTCAATCTCATAGCCACGTGAAAGTTTATAATAAATGTAATTCAATTTTCTGCGGATAATATTTAATCACAGTTGCAAAAGAATTGGTAGAAAAGTCTAAAGAACAAGATTGCATTTTGACTAAAGCATTCGCGAGATAATATTTCTCCGAATTCCCTTATATACTCTAACAAAAGAAGATGTAAGAACACTTATTATGTGAACTTAAAAAAATTTACCAATGTAATTGGTAAATCACATTTATTGACGCTTCACTGCAGAAATACAAGACTTTACCAAACAATTATGTTGCATTGATGGAATATTTTTTCATTCGATCTGTATGGACACAGAAAATGTGATACTAAAAGTCATAAATAATGTACAGTTGCATTTCAGTTTAATAATTAATAATGGGTCATTCCATGTTAAATCACCCAGAGGTGGTTGCTTGATCTTTTGTTAATTTTTTATATTTTCACCATAGTGTTTTTTCATTTTTCTAAATTTCACGAGAAATAAATAGTAAACAGTAAAGGATAGATGCAAATTGTAAACGATAAAACTATAAACAAGAAAATTAATATTAAAATATGTATGTATCATTAAAATAGAAGAGATTGCTACTGACAGTTATTACTACATATATTCATTGTTGTAAAATGAACTGATTAGAAGAATTTTCTGAATCAAAAATAATTAAATTATTTTCTACCACAATATTTTTTGAACGCGACAACTGTGTTATATATTCCGACAACGATCAACTCCTATTAGAGGATGAAGCTTGAATCCAAGAATCGACTGCATGAAAGGCCCCACCCCAGTTCGATAGGATGGTATTGCCCCCGCCGACATTATTCCAAGGAAATTAGGGGAAGAGTTCCATTATCAGTGTTTATAACTGACGAAGGTTCAAATAAGATTGAAATGGAGATGAAAACGCATAAAGATATGCAATGTGAGAATGCCATTTCAGATCTCTTCCGAGTACTAGAGGGCCTACTGGGAAGAGCTACGGATTATACTTGTATAATCCACGGATTATACTTGCATAATCCACTTGTGGCATATGCACCAGGTCGAGCCCAGGGATGCCAAACTGAATGGGGAGGAACATGCAATGTGTTAATTCTTGTAGAGGAGAGTGGAGAGCCTCTTCCAGTACTTGAGTACTCAAGTACGCAATGCATAGGCAGTGTCAGTATTGTCTATGTATTGTTATATTTTTTGCATTTTGAAATTGAGCATTTGGATGCAATAATCAATGTGAAATTTTCTGGTGTAGTACGTTATATTGATTTATTAATTTTGCGTGTAGTAGAATATCGGGCATTACGTTTTTTCAACCCTAAAACTCTCCAATTTTCTTTAGTGAGAGACTACTTACCTTTGTTATTTGAGTATTCAAGTACGCACTGCATTGGCAGTCAGTATTATCTATATATTTTTATATTTTGTGCATTTTGAAATTGAGCATTTGGAAGCAATAATCAGTGAAGTAGATTTTTTGGTGCATTAATTTTGCGTGTAGTAAAATATCGGACAAATTGTAATTATAATCCTTAAACCCTCCCATTTTCTTCACTGAGTGGAGCTTCCTTTCGTATTTACACTGCTTTAGTATTCCAAGTACGCAATGCATATGCAGTCAGTATTGTCAATGTACTATTATATTTTGTGCATTTTGAAATTGAGAGTTTGAGTGCAATAATCTGTGAAGTAGAATTTTTGGTGTCGTATGTTGTATTAAATTATAAATTTTGCGTACAGCAGAATCTCGGGCATTAATTGGTTAACCCTAAACCCTGCAACTCTCTTATTTTCTTCAGTGAGAGACTACTTACCTTTGCTGCAAAGAAATTATATTTGTCTAGTCATTAAAGACAATCTAGTAATTTTTACACATACATTCTTTATTTAATTATATTATAATTTACTTTAGTGTTTACAAACATTACCGTTATCTAATACAAAATCATTCCATTAACTTCTAACAATGGGATATCTTCTATTATATTTTGTGAGACCACAGCTTTATTTATTATTTCGAGACCAAAGTGGTGATCACCCTTGTTAACGTGAAACTTAAATTAATTCTATACTCGTCATATGAGCATACTGAAATCAGCATATACCTACAACTGCATGTGACACTACACTAAATTCAATCACATAGAAATATTGCTACCAGCTACTAAGCAATGCATAGTCCATATATCAAAAAATCTGATGCGGACAACACATGACTTTCTTTATATAATGCAATGAATTGGCTATTTTTACAAAAAAAAAACGATATGTTTTTCTTATAGTAGCTATTTATATTCTTTCCAGGAAGTTTTATTTTCGTCACTTAGTCGTCATTTTCATTGATTTAGCGTCATTTTTATCCATTTGGCGAGATTTCCGTTAATTTGGCAACATTTCAAAATGTCGCCAAGTTGGCGAAATTCCGCCAAATTCGGCGCCAGAATCTCGCCAAGCGTTATGGACGGAGAAATAAGTTTCGATTTCGATTACATTTAAAACGCTTTCAACGCTTTCGATTACATTTAAAAACAATAGGCTTCCAGTATTCACGGATTTTGATTTTTGTACCAAATTTCGTTCGAATCGGCCCATTTGTTCGTCAGTTACCGTGTCCATAGTCTCACTGACAAACACACACACACATATACTTTCACACACACACATATACTTTCACACACACACATATACTTTCACACACACACATATACCTTCACACACACACAGAGACATCTACTCAAAAATGTTTGATACGTGATCAGACATGCTTGAAACGTGCTCTCACGTCGAAAACTCGAATTCGAATTTTCGACCCCATCATAAACCTAACAGCATTTTTTTTCACAGTGACGTAAGATTTACGTCACACTGTGACTTTAGGACGTCGCAGTACGTCTCGGCAATGTCATATTGAGGTCACAGCGAAGTCATTTTTTCATGGTCGTTTTTTGACGTGGCATATTAACATGTTTGTGACATCTCATTGTAATTGCCATTATAATGTCGTCATATTGTTACGTGTTAATTAAATTGTGTAAACGTCACAGAATATAGTCACAATGAAGTTACAAAGTTACTAATACGCAACGTCGCATAGAAGTCACAAATATGATGTCACATTCTGACCCAGGTGTCACGTGATTACAACGTCAATGTCACACATGTGACGATCTTTGCTGTGAGGGAATACTTTCCCTGAAAACACCGGTTCTCGTTAGATGACCGAAGTCAAGCAGCATCGGGCGCGGTTAGTAATTGGGTGGGTGATCACCTGGGAACACCGCGTACTGTTGGTACATTTCGGACCCGGTAGCCCGATGGTTTGCACGCTGCCACAACTGCCGTCGTATTCATGCGGAGTACGATCACGTTAAACATGTGGGTCCGTAAGTCCTTCTGAGAGGTTGGTGGTAGGGGAAGGAGGGTACGGTCCCTGTGGATGCCTCCCCCACTGGGTTCCGGCCTAAATTGGGTGGCACTTCCCGGCTGTCCAAACAGTTACCTTACACCTTTCTGGTAGGTCGGACGGTCTGGGTCTTAACAACAGCAATACTTTCCTTATACATTATGTTCATAAGGAAAGTAAAAATAGATTATTTTTATAATAGTTATTTATATTCTATCCAAAATATCGAATTTTCGTCAATGGGGCGTCATTTTCCATGACGTCATCAGTGAGTCGTCATTGATTTAGCATCATATTTATCCATTTGGCGAGCTTTTCGTTAATTTAGCAACATTTAAAAAAGTTGCCGACATTCTACCAAATTCGTCGCCAAAATCTCGCCAAGAGTTATGGACGAAGAAATAAGTTATTCTTACAGCAGATAAATAACAATTGGAGTTCAAATACAAAAGTATTACTTAAAGTATATTTTTTCATGAATGGAAGGAGCTAGATCCACGAGAATGATGTCACCCAATTTATCGCATGGTTTTACATGTGAAAAGTGAACATGTTTTTCAATAGGAAATATTTTTTTTTATTTTATATGACTTTTTAATAACTTTTTGAAAAATGTGCAATATCTCGAAAACGGTTCATGTTAGCGTTCTAAAATTTATGTCAATCATTTTCTAATGAAAAGTTACATAAGAAATGTCTATTTGCATAATTTTATTAAAAATTTTGATTTTTTGATGGTTTTTTTCAAAATTTCACTCGAAAATTTAAGGGGGTTCTCTGCATTCGATTACATTTAAAAAAAAAATCTGATGTGGGCAACACATGACTTTCCCTATGTAATGCAATGAAATGACTACTTTTACAGCAAAAAAATAGGTTATTCTTATAGTAGATACATATATCCTTTCCAACATATTGAAATTTCGTCAATTAGTCGTCATTTTCATTGATTTAGCGTCATTTTAATCCATTTGGCGAGATTTTCGTTAATTTGACAACATTTAAAAAAGTCGCCAAGTTGTCGACATTTCACTAAATTCGTCGCCAAAATCTCGCCAAGCGTTATGGACGAAGAAATAAGTTTTTCTTACAGCAGATAAATAACTATTGGCGTTCAAATACAAAAAATTACTCAAATTATCTTTTCTCATGAAGGGAACGAGCTAGGTCCATGAGAATGATGTCACCCAATTTATCGCATGATATTTCATGTGAAAAGTGAACATGTTTCTGAATAGGAAATATTTTTTTTAATTTTATATGACTTTTTGATAATTTTTTTGAAAAATGTGCAATATCTCGAGAACAGTTCATGTTAGCGTTCTAAAATTTATGTCAATCGTTTTCTAATGAAAAGTTACATAAGAAATGTCTACTTGCGAAACTTTATTAGCGGATTTGATTTTTTGACGATTTTATCAAGATTTCACTCAAGAATTTAGAGGGGTTCTGAACTTTCTATTGCATATTATAACAACAGGTTTCCAGTGTTTACGGATTGTGATTTTTGCACCAAATTTCTTCCGAATCGGTCAATTCGTTCGTCAGTTATCGTCTCCACAGTCTCACTGACACACACACACATATACACATACTTTCACACACACACGCACACACACACACACACACAGACATCACTTCAAAAATATTTGATTCGTGGTCAGGGATGCTTGAAACGTGCTCTCCTGTCGAGAACTCGAATTCGAATTTTCGACCCCGTCACAATACTTTCCTTATACATTATGTATATAAGGAAAGTAAAAATTAGTAAACTATTTTAAAATACCCCTAGTCAAATCATTGAATTAATTAATACTTAAGGGAGGGCAATATATTAAATTCGAATATAAAACGTGATAAATTTATTGTATTGCCAAAATTATCGTATGGAGATAATTGAAATAAAATGTTTCTATGTAAAAATGTTAATGATTTAAAGAATATATTTACATAAGACTTTAAACATATATTTATCTGTCCGTCTAGAAACCACAAGTTAAATATACAGTTCAATAAACATACCAGTAATAATTATTATTTCTACTATAAACAGCCCAGTTATTTTTTCTGATATATAATCCAAAATCACAATATGAAGGAGAAACATCTCTGCCAAATAATACTGCCTCCACGACATTCTAAATATGGATATTTCTGTATCGTTTAAAATGGATGCTTTTTACTTTCCTCATATACATAATGTATGAGGAAAGTATTGTGACGGGATCGAAAATTTGTATTCGAGGTTTCGACGGAAGAGTACTTTTCAAGCATCCCTGATCACGAATCAAACATTTTTGAAGTGATGTATGTGTGTGTGTGTGTGTGGGGGGGGGAGTATGTGTGTGTGTGTGTGTGTCAGTGAGTCTGTGGAAACGATAACTGACGAACGAATGGACCGATTCGAACAAAATTTGGTACAAAAATTACAATCCGTAAACACTGAAAGTTTATTGTTTTTATAAGCAATCGAGTGTTCAGAACCCCCTTAAATTTTCGAATGAAATATTAGAAAAATCGTCAAAAAATCGAAACCGCTAATAAAGTTACACAAATAGACATTTCTTATGTAATTTTTCATTGGAAAACGATTGACATAAATTTTAAAACGCTAACATGAACCGTTCTTGAAATATTGCACATTTTTCAAAAAAAATTATTAAAAAGTTATATAAAATAAAAAAAAAATATTTCCTAATGAGAAACATGTTCACTTTTCGTATGTAATACCATGCGATAAATTTGGTGACATCATTCTCGTGGAACTAGTTCGTTCCATTTTTAAAAAAATATACTTGAGTAATACTTTTGTATTTGAACGTCAATAGTCATTTATCTGCTGTAAGAATAACATATTTCTCCGTCCATAACGCTTGGCGAGATTTTGGCGACGAATTTGGCGGAATATCGACAACTTGGCGACATTTTTAAGTGTTGCCAAATTAACAAAATTCTCGCCAAATGGATAAAAATGACGCTAAATTAATGAAAATGACGACTAATTGAAGAAAATTCAATATCTTGGAAAGAATATAAATATCTACTATAAGAAAAACGTATTTTTTTTTGCTGTAAAAGTAGTAAATTCATTACGTTATATAAGGAAAGTCCTGTGTTGCCCACATCAGATTTCTTTTAATTTGCCACTGATGAAGGGCATAGTAATGCCCGAAAGCGTTATGGATGTGTAATTTTAGCACGCTCTTGAAGGTGGTTATAATAAAATACTCTAACTATGGCCAATTCTTTGTTTTTCTTTATCTTTAAAGACAGTGCCATTTTGCCTTATTCTCTAGTTTAAAAACGAACAAACATTAAATTGTTTGTATTTAAGGAAAAACTGTCATTTTTCGTAAAATAATGTGCCTAAAATATTTTTAAATCCCCATGTTAAAGTTGGTATTGATATTTGATAAGTGTTTGTTCCAAATTTAGTACATTTTCTGTAAATAATTTCTGTGAATAAGTTACACAAATTCTGCCTTTTTTTAGTATGCACTGCAATCGCAAACTACAAAATACTGCCGTCCCCTTTAATTACAATAAAATTAAACACGCATTTCTTTGTTACTGTGCATTACATTTTAGAATAAAATGTATAAATAATTCCAGCTCAATATCTGTAATTTTCAATCTCATTGTCACGTGAAAGTTTATAATAAATGTAATTCAATTTTCTGCGGATAATATTTAATCACAGTTGCAAAATAATTGGTAGAAAAGTCTAAAGAACAAGATTGCATTTTGACTAAAGCATTCGCAAGATAATATTTCTCCGAATTCCCTTATATACTCTAACAAAAGAAGATGTAAGAACACTTATTATGTGAACTTGAAAAAATTTACCAATGAAATTGGTAAATCGCGTTTATTGACGCTTCACTGCAGAAATACAAGACTTTACCAAACAATTATGTTGCATTGATGGAATATTTTTTCATTCGATCTGTATGGACACAGAAAATGAAATACTAAAAGTCATAAATAATGTACAGTTGCATTTCAGTTTAATAATTAATAATGGGTCATTCCATGTCAAATCACCCAGAGGTGGTTGCTTGATCTTTTGTTAATTTTTTATATTTTCACCATAGGCGGTCTTGCTAGTGACCTGCTCAAAAATATTTTTTTTTATCTGCTGCCATCTTGGATTTATGCTCATTTTTCGTTACTGCGGGATGCAAAAACGAGCGTTTAAAAGGGCTTTGAAAAAACGTTGCTATGTGATTTCTATTACAGATAGAATGTTCTAGTTTTCACTGCCTTAAAGTAGAGATTGTAGCCTTTCAGAAATGTATATATATGTAAGATAATATTATGGTAACTGGGACTTTAATGGACTTAAATATAGCCATCGTAACTAGAAATTTTGCCAATTTTAAAGGTCTGTAAAATCAAAAGGGCTTTAAACCAGAAGATGAAAGTTTTGTTTCAAGAACTATGAGTGGTAGCCTTTTCAGGCATGGTGAAACAAATCCGGGGTGGTAAGCCTTTCTATCAGATTTTTAGTTCCGAAATCGGAAATTTTCCAAAATTTGTGAATTTCAAGGTCAAATATCTGAAAAGGGGGACCTGCCAAAAGTAAGAATTTTTGGCCATGGATACTCCTACTAGAACTTAGTAAAACCTGTGAATTTCATTTTGGGGTTCACACTGATGTTCATTTTACAGGCTGTGAAATATCTCTAAAAATGACATCGTGAAAACATAATAATTAATACGCTTAAAGTGAGCTGATTTCCATTATTTTATAATCTAATTATTCATAAGGGTAAACAAAAATTAAAATAGATACATCGATTATATTTTGTGTAAAAAGTTAGGCCATATGCATTTCTGCCCATTATCACAGTGCAACTTTTCTTGGAATTGTTTCTAAAATTATATTTCATTCACCATTATTCAGGATATGCTATGAAGTAAACTATTACTCTTAACTAAAAATAAACTAATACATACCTTTGTGTTTGCTAATCAACAATCATCTGTAAGCTAACCCATTTTTTCCTATGTCCTTAGTGGCAGTTTTGTGCTTTACTATTTATAGAACAAGGTAGTCAGAATGAGCATCCAAATCTAAAGAAAATTTATTATTTCTCAGATGGCTCAGGAGCCCAATATAAGAACAGAAAGAATTTTTCTAACTTATATAAACATAAACAAGATTTCGGTGTGGCTACTGAGTGGCTCCGGTGTGGCTACTGAGTGGCTCCGGTGTGGCTACTGAGTGGCTCCGGTGTGGCTACTGACGATAAAGAGACATGTGGTAAAGGCAAGTCTACAGCGACCAACTGAGGGTCATATCCTTACACCAAAGGACATGTATGAGTTTTGTGTTGAAAACGTTAAAAGCATAAACTTCATCATGGTGCCTGAAAGTGACATAAAAAGTGACATAAAAAACAGTGGTGAAGTCTCATGGTGTCAGAACATCAATTATGTTGTTCAATTTCACCCACGCAACATAATTTCTTTGTGTTCATCAATATTCGTGCTGATCCATCAATTCTGAACCCTACATGATTAATTTGAAATGATGCTAATATTCTACTTATCAGAAGAGTTGAAGAGTCCTTGGGTATGTAGCAGTGGTGATCTCTTGTTCCTTCAAATATATGAGTTTCATTGAAGCGGACATTCAGATACCTTTGCTCATTTTTTATTTCACTTTCAAACACCATGATGAAGTTTATGCCTTTAATATTTTCAAAATAAAACTAATACATATCCTTTGGTGTAAGGATATGGCCCTCAGTTGGTCGCTGCAGACTGGCCTTTGCCACAAGTCTCTTTACCGTCCCACCAATCCCATCACAAGGACCCTTGCCATGGTTTGTGGCAAAAAAATGCCACTCAGTAGCCACACCGAAATCTTGTTTATGCTTACATAAGTTAGAAACATTCTTTCTGTTTTTATATTGGGCTCCTGAGCCATCTGAGAAATAATAAATTTTCTTTAGATTTGGATGCTCATTCTGACTACCTTGTTCTGTAAACAGTAAAGCACAAAACTGCCACTAAGCACATAGGAAAAAATCTGATGTGCGCAGCACATGACTTTCCCTGCAAACTTATAATAACGTTCTCTTTACTTTAATTAAATTTATTTCACTTTTATTCAATTTTTGTTCTCATTCGGTAATCGGGCTTATTTTCAAAGGTGGTGTAGGGAAAGTACGAAAAACTAAAATATCTCGAGAACGGCTAGTCCTAGAGTAATGGGGTTGATTTTATTCTTTTCTTCTTTAAAAATTACGTATTAAACAAGCATTTAATGGATATATTTGAGCATGCGTAGATTTTTAGTTTAGATTTTGATGATTTTTGCGGGCCATTTTGTAAGAAAAGGCAGGTTATTTTTTTCCGAATCGTACCAAAATCTAATCAGCACCAGAATGACTTACAAGTGACTCATCTACCGAATTTTGTGAAATTCGGTCCAGTAGTTTTTTAGCTAGAGTGGATACAAGCTTTTGCGGGCTATTTCGCACAAAAAGGCGGGTTCTTTTATCCCGAATTGTACCCAAAACTAATCAGCACCAGCCCCGCCCACAAGTGACTTACCTACCAAATTTTGTGAAATCCATTAGTTTTTCAGTTAGAGTGGATACAAAATCTGCACAGACAGACACACAGACACACAGACAGACACACAGACACACACACAGACGTCACGCTAAAAATGGTTTTTTCGTATTCTAGAGGTCTCGAAACGTGTAGATCCGTCGAAAACTCGAGTTGCGATTTTCGGCATGATTCCAATACTTTCCCTATACATTACCATGTATTGCAGGGAAAGTAAAAATCTGATGTGGGCAGCACATGACTTTCCCTGCAGACGTTTATATTCACGTTCTCTTTATTTATTTTTAAATTTATTTCACTTTTAATTCAATTTTCGTTCTCATTCGGTAACCGGACTTATTATTAAAGGTGGCGTAGAGAAAATACGAAAAACTAAAATATCTCGAGAACGGCTAGTCCTAGTGTAATGGGGTTGGTCTTTTTCTTTTCGTCGTTACAAATTACGTATTAAACGAGCATTTAATGGATATATTTGAGTATATCTAGTTCATTAGTTTAGATTTTGACGATTTTTGCGGCGACGATTTTTTTTCGAATCGTACCAAAATCTAATCAGCACCAGGGTAACCCACAAGTGACCCATCTACCAAATTTTGTGAAATTCGGTTCATTAGTTTTTCAGTTACAGTGGATACAAACTTTTGCGGGCCATTTCGCAAAAAAAGGCGGGTTCTTTTATCCCGAATCGTACCCAAAACTAATCAGCACCAGAGTCGCCCACAAATGACTTACCTACCAAATTTTATGAAATTCGGTCGATTACTTTTTCAAATAGAGTGGATACAAAATCTGCACAGACAGACACACAGACAGACACACAGACAGACACACAGACCGACACACAGACACACACACAGACGTCACGCTAAAAATGGTTTTTTCGTATTCTAGAGGTCTCGAAACGTGTAGATCCGTCGAAAACTCGAGTTGCGATTTTCGGCATGATTCCAATACTTTCCCTATACATTACCATGTATTGCAGGGAAAGTAAAAATCTGATGTGGGCAGCACATGACTTTCCCTGCAGACTTATATACACATTCTCTTATTTTATTTAAATTTAATTCACTATTAATTCAATTTTCGTTCTCATTTGGTAACTGGACTCATTTTCAAACGTGTCGTTGAGGAAAAAGCAAAAACAAAAATATCTCGAGAACGGCTAGTCCTAGTTTAATGGGATTGGTCTTATTCTTTTCTTCGTTAAAAATTACGTATAAAACAAGCATTTAATGGATATATTTGAGTATACCCAGTTCTTTAGTTTAGATTTGGACGATTTTTGCGGGCCATTTTGCAAAAAAAAAAGCAGGTCATTTGTTTCCGAATCGTCCCAAAATCTAATCAGCACCAGGGTAAGCTACAAGTGGCTCATCTACCAAATTTTGTGAAATTCGGTCCAATAGTTTTTCAGTTAGAGTGGATACAAGCTTTTGCGGGCCATTTCACAAAAAAGGCGGGTTCTTTTATCCCGAATCATACCCAAAACTAATCAGCACCAGATCCGCCCACAAGAGATATACCTACCAAATTTTATGAAATTCGGTCAATTAGATTTTTAGTTAGAGTGGATACAAAATCTGCACAGACAGACAGACAGACACACAGTCAGACACACAGACAGACAGACACACACACAGACGTCACGCTAAAAATGGTTTTTTCGTATTCTAGAGGTCTTGAAACGTGTAGATCCGTCGAAAACTCGAGTTGCGGTTTTCGGCATGATTCCAATACTTTCCCTATGCATTACAATGTATTGCAGGGAAAGTAAAAATCGGATGTGGGCAGCACATGACTTTCCCTGCAGACTTATATTCACGTTCTATTTATTTAAATTAAATTTATTTCACTTTTAATTCAGTTTTCGTTCTCATTCGATAACCGGACTTATTTTCAAAGGTGGCGTAGGGAAAGTACGAAAAACTAAAATATCTCGAGAACGGCTAGTCCTAGTGTAATGGGGTTGGTCTTATTCTTTTCGTCGTTAAAAATTACGTATTAAATTAGCATTTATTGGATATATTTGAGTATACCCGGTTATTTATTTGAGATTTTGGCAATTTTTGCGGGCCATTTTGCAAAAAAAGGCAGGTTATTTTTTTCTGAATCGTACCAAAATCTAATCAGCACCAGGGTGACCTATACGTGACTCATCTACCGAATTTTGTGAAATTCGGTCCATTAGTTTTTCAGCTACAGTGGATACAAGCTTTTGCGGGCCATTTCACAAAAAAGGCGGGTTCTTTTATTCCGAATCGTACCCAAAACTAATCAGCACCAGCCCCGCCCACAAGTGACTTACCTACAAAATTTTGTGAAATTCGGTCCATTAGTTTTTTAGTTAGAGTGGATACAACATCTGCACGGACAGACACACAGACAGACACACAGACAGTCACACAGACAGACACACAGACACACAGACAGTCAGACAGACACACACACAGACGTCACGCTAAAAATGGTTTTTTCGTATTCTAGAGGTCTCGAAACGTGTAGATCCGTCGAAAACTCGAGTTGCGATTTTCGGTATGATTCCAATACTTTCCCTATACATTCCCATGTATTGCAGGGAAAGTAAAAATCTGATGTGGGCAGCACATGACTTTCCATGCAGACTTATATTAACGTTCTCTTTATTTTAACTAAATTTATTTCACTTTTAATTCAATTTTCGTTCTCATGCGGTAACCGGGCTTATTTTCAAAGGTGGCGTAGGGAAAGTACGAAAAACTAAAATATCTCGAGAACGGCTAGCCCTAGTGTAATGGGGTTGGTCTTATTCTTTTCGTCGTTAAAAATTACGTATTAAATCAGCATTTAATGGATATATTTGAGTATACCCAGTTCTTTAGTTTAGATTTGGACGATTTTTGCGGGCCATTTTGCAAAAAAAAAAAGCAGGTCATTTTTTTCCGAATCGTCCCAAAATCTAATCAGCACCATTGTAAGCTACAAGTGGCTCATCTACCAAATTTTGTGAAATTCGGTCCAATAGTTTTTCAGTTAGAGTGGATACAATTTTTGCGGGCCATTTCGCTAAAGAGGGCGGGTTCTTTTATTCCGAATCGTACCCAAAACTAATCAGCACCAGACCCGCTCACAAGTGACTTACCTGCCAAATTTTGTGAAATTCGGTCCATTAGTTCTTTAGTTAGAGTGGATACAAATCTGCACAGACAGACAGACAGACACACAGACAGACAGACACACAGACACACACACAGACGTCACGCTAAAAATGGTTTTTTCGTATTCTAGAGGTCTCGAAACGTGTAGATCCGTCGAAAACTCGAAGTGCGATTTTCGACATGATTCCAATACTTTCCCTATACATTACCATGTATTGCAGGGAAAGTAAAAATCTGATGTGGGCAGCACATGACTTTCCCTGCAGACTTATATTCACGTTCTATTTATTTAAATTAAATTTAATTAATTTTTAATTCAATTTTCGTTCTCATTTGAAAACTGGACTTATTTTCAAAAATGGTGTAGGAGAAATACGAAAAACTAAAATATCTCGAGAACGGCTAGCCCTAGTGTAATGGGGTTGGTCTTATTCTTTTCGTCGTTAAAAATTACGTATTAAATCAGCATTTAATGGATATATTTGAGTATACCCAGTTCTTTAGTTTAGATTTGGACGATTTTTGCGGGCCATTTTGCAAAAAAAAAAGCAGGTCATTTTTTTCCGAATCGTCCCAAAATCTAATCAGCACCATTGTAAGCTACAAGTGGCTCATCTACCAAATTTTGTGAAATTCGGTCCAATAGTTTTTCAGTTAGAGTGGATACAATCTTTTGCGGGCCATTTCGCTAAAGAGGGCGGGTTCTTTTATTCCGAATCGTACCCAAAACTAATCAGCACCAGACCCGCTCACAAGTGACTTACCTGCCAAATTTTGTGAAATTCGGTCCATTAGTTCTTTAGTTAGAGTGGATACAAATCTGCACAGACAGACAGACAGACACACAGACAGACAGACACACAGACAGACACACAGACACACACACAGACGTCACGCTAAAAATGGTTTTTTCGTATTCTAGAGGTCTCGAAACGTGTAGATCCGTCGAAAACTCGAAGTGCGATTTTCGACATGATTCCAATACTTTCCCTATACATTACCATGTATTGCAGGGAAAGTAAAAATCTGATGTGGGCAGCACATGACTTTCCCTGCAGACTTATATTCACGTTCTATTTATTTAAATTAAATTTAATTAATTTTTAATTCAATTTTCGTTCTCATTTGAAAACTGGACTTATTTTCAAAAATGGTGTAGGAGAAATACGAAAAACTAAAATATCTCGAGAACGGCTAGTCGTAGTGTAATGGGGGTGGTCTTATTCTTTTCTTCGCTAAAAATTACGTATTAAACAAGCATGTAATGGCTATATTTGAGCATACGTAGTTCTTAAGTTTAGATTTTGATGATTTTTGCGGGCCATTTTGCAAAAAAAAAAAGCAGGTCATTTTTTTCCGAATCGTCCCAAAATGTAATCAGCACCAGAGTGGCCTACAAGCGACTTATCTACCAAATTTTGTGAAATTCGGTCCAATAGTTTTTCAGTTAGAGTAGATACAAGCTTTTGCGGGCCATTTCGCAAAAAAAGGCGGGTTCTTTTAACCCGAGTCATACCCAAAACTAATCAGCACCAGATTCGTGCACAAGTGACTTACCTACCAAATTTTATGAAATTCGGTCAATTAGTTTTTTAGTTAGAGTGGATACAAAATCTGCACAGACAGACAGACAGACACACAGACACACAGACAGACAGACACATAGACAGACAGACACACAGACACACACACAGACGTCACGCTAAAAATAGTTTTTTCGTATTCTAGAGGTCTCGAAACGTGTAGATCCGTCGAAAACTCGAGTTGCGATTTTCGACATGATTCCAATACTTTCCCTATACATTACCATGTATTTCAGGGAAAGTAAAAATCTGATGTGAGCAGCACATGACTTTCCCTGCAGACTTATATACATGTTCTCTTTATTTTAATTAAATTTATTTCACTTTTAATTCAATTTTCGTTCTCATTCGATAACCGGACTTATTTTCAAAGGTGGCGTAGGGAAAGTACGAAAAACTAAAATTTCTCGAGAACGGCTAGTCCTAGTGTAATGGGGTTGGTCTTATTCTTTTCGTCGTTAAAAATTACGTATTAAATCAGCATTTAATTGATATATTTGAGTACACGCAGTTTTTTATTTTAGATTTTGGCAATTTTTGCGGGCCATTTTGCAAAAAAAGGCAGGTTATTTTTTTCTGAATCGTACCAAAATCTAATCAGCACCATTGTGACCTATACGTGACTCATCTACCGAATTTTGTGAAATTCGGTCCATTAGTTTTTCAGCTACAGTGGATACAAGCTTTTGCGGGCCATTTCACAAAAAAAGACGGGTTCTTTTATTCCGAATCGTACTCAAAACTAATCAGCACCAGCCCCGCCCACAAGTGACTTACCTACAAAATTTTGTGAAATGCGGTCCATTAGTTTTTTAGTTAGAGTGGATACAAAATCTGCACAGACAGACAGACACACACACAGACACACAGACACACAGACACACACACAGACGTCACGCTAAAAATGGTTTTTTCGTATTCTAGAGGTCTCGAAACGTGTAGATCCGTCGAAAACTCGAGTTGCGATTTTCGTTATGATTCCAATACTTTCCCTATACATTACCATGTATTGCAATTAAAGTAAAAATCTGATGTGAGCAGCACATGACTTTCCCTGCAGACCTATATTAACGTTCTCTTTATTTTAATTAAATTTATTTCACTTTTAATTCAATTTACGTTCTCATTCGATAACCGGACTTATTTTCAAAGGTGGCGTAGGGAAAGTACTAAAAACTAAAATATCTCGAGAACGGCTAGTCCTAGTGTAATGGAGTTGGTCTTATTCTTTTCGTCGTTAAAAATTACGTATTAAATCAGCATTTAATGGATATATTTGAGTATGCCCAGTTTCTTATTTTAGATTTTGGCGATTTTTGCGGGCCATTTTGCAAAAAAAGGCAGGTTAGTTTCTTCTGAATCGTACCAAAATCTAATCAGCACCAGTGTGACCTATACGTGACTCATCAACCGAATTTTGTGAAATACGGTCCATTAGTTTTTCAGCTACAGTGGATACAAACTTTTGCGGACCATTTCGCAAAAAAGGCGGGTTCTTTTATTCCGAATCGTACCCAAAACTAATCAGCACCAGCCTCGCCCACAAGTGACTTACCTACAAAATGTTGTGAAATTCGGTCCATTAGTTTTTTAGTTAGCGTGGATACAAAATCTGCACAGACAGACAGACAGACACACAGACAGACAGACACACAGACAGACAGACACACACACAGACGTCACGCTAAAAATGGTTTTTTCGTATTCTAGAGGTCTCGAAACGTGTAGATCCGTCGAAAACTCGAGTTGCGATTTTCGGCATGATTCCAATACTTTCCCTATACATTACCATGTATTGCAGGGAAAGTAAAAATCTGATGTGGGCAGCACATGACTTTCCCTGCAAACTTATATCCACGTTCTATTTATTTCAATTAAATTTAATTCACTTTTAATCCAATTTTCGTTCTCCTTTGATAACTAGACTTATTTTCAAAGGTGGCGTGAAAAAATACGAAAAAAACTAATATATCTCGAGAACGGCTAGTCCTAATGTAATGGGGTTGGTCTTATTCTTTTCTTCGTTAAAAATTACGCATTAAACAAGCATTTAATGGACATATGTGAGCATACGTAGCTTTTTAGTTTAGATTTTGATAATTTTTGGGGGCCATTCTGCAAAAAAAGGCAGGTTATTTTTTTCCGAATCGTACCAAAATCTAATCAGCACCAGGATGACCTATACGTGACTCATCTACCGAATTTTGTGAAATTCGGTCCATTAGTTTTTCAGCTACAGTGGATACAAGCTTTTGCGGGCCATTTCACAAAAAAGGCGGGTTCTTTTATTCCGAATCGCACCCAAAACTAATCAGCACCTGCCCCGACCACAAGTGACTCACCTACAAAATTTTGTGAAATTCGGTCCATTAGTTTTATAGTTAGAGTGGATACAAAATCTGCACAGACAGACACACAGACAGACACACAGACACACAGACAGACACACACACAGACGTCACGCTAAAAATAGTTTTTTCGTATTCTAGAGGTCTCGAAACGTGTAGATCCGTCGAAAACTCGAGTTGTGATTTTCGGCATGATTCCAATACTTTCCCTATACATTACCATGTATTGCAGGGAAAGTAAAAATCTGATGTGGACAGCACATGACTTTCCCTGCAGACTTATATTAATGTTCTCTATATTTTAATAAAATTTATTTCACTTTTAATTCAATTTCCGTTCTCATGCGGTAACCGGGCGTATTTTCAAAGGTGGCGTAGGGAAAGTACGAAAAACTAAAATATCTCGAGAACGGCTAGTCCTAGTGTAATGGGGTTGGTCTTCTTCTTTTAGTCGTTAAACATTACGTATTAAACGGGCATTTAATGGATATATCTGAGTATACCTAGTTCTTTAGTTTAGATTTTGAAGATTTTTGCGGGCCGTTTTGCAAAAAAAGGCAGGTTATTTTTTTCCGAATCGTACCAAAATCTAATCAGCACCAGAGTGACCTATACGTGACTCATCTACCGAATTTTGTGAAATTCGGTCCATTAGTTTTTCAGCTAGAGTGGATACAAGCTTTTGCGGGCCATTTCGCAAAAAAATGCGGGTTCTTTTATTCCGAATCGTACCCAAAACTAATCAGCACCAGCCCCGCCCACAAGTGACTTACCTACCAAATTTTGTGAAATTCGGTCCATTAGTTTTTTAGTTACAGTGGATACAAAATCTGCACAGACAGACAGACACACAGACAGACACACAGACAGACAGACAGACACACAGACAGACAGACAGACAGACACACGCACAGACGTCACGCTAAAAATGGTTTTTTCGTATTCTAGGGGTCTCGAAACGTGTAGATCCGTCGAAAACTCGAGTTGTGATTTTCGGTATGATTCCAATACTTTCCCTATACATTACCATGTATTGCAGGGAAAGTAAAAATGGGTTATCTTATAGATGATTGTTGATTAACAAACACAAAGGTATGTATTAGTTTATTTTTAGTCAGGAGTAATAGTTTATTTCATAGCATATCCTGAATAATGGTGAATGAAATATAATTTTAGAAACAATTCCAAGAAAAGTTGCACTGTGATAATGGGCAGAAATGCATATGGCCTAACTCTTTACACAAAATATAATCGATGTATCTATTTTAATTTTTGTTTACCCTTATAAATAATTAGATTATAAAATAATGGAAATCAGGTCACTTTAAGCCTATTAATTATTTTGTTTTCACGATGTCATTTTTAGAGATATTTCACAGCCTGTAAAATGAACATCAGTGTGAACCCCAAAATGAAATTCACAGGTTTTACTAAGTTCTAGTAGGAGTATCCATGGCCAAAAATTCTTATTTTTGGCAGGTCCCCCTTTTGAGATATTGGACCTTGAAATTCACAAATTTTGGAAAATTTCCGATTTTGGAACTAAAAATCGGATAGAAAGGCTTACCACCCCGGATTTGTTTCACCATGCCTGAAAAGCCTATCACTCATACATAGTTCTTGAAACAAAACTTTCATCTTCTGGTTTAAAGCCCTTTTGATTTTACAGACCTTTAAAATTGGCAAAATTTCTAGTTACGATGGCTATATTTAAGTCCATTAAAGTCCCAGTTACCATAATATTATCTTACATATATATACATTTCTGAAAGGCTATAATCTCTACTTTGAGGCAGTGAAAACTAGAACATTCTATCTGTAATAGAAATCACACCGCAACTTTTTTTCAAAACCCTTGTAAACGCTCGTTTTTGTTTCCCGCAGTAACGAAAAATGAGTATAAATCCAAGATGGCAGCAGATAAAAAAGAAATAAAAATATTTTTGAGCAGGTCACTAGCAAGACCGCCTATTGTGAAAATACAAAATTTAACAAAATGGTCAAGCAACCAATTAATTCAAAATTGGGTGATTTCACATGGAATGACCTTAATATAAATATCTTCCAGAAATTTTTAATACTAAATTAATTCGTAATGATATCTCGTTATTACTTTCCTTATATACATAATGTATAAGGAAAGTATAGTGACGGGTCCGAAAATTCGAATTCGAGTTTTCGAAGGGAGAGCACGTTTCAAGCATCCCTGATCACGAATCAAACATTTTTGAGGTGATGTCGTTGTGTGTGTGTGTGTGAGAGAGAGTGAGTCTGTGGAGACGATATCTCACAAACGAATGGATCTATTGGAATGAAATTTGGTACAAAATCACAATCCGTGAATACTGGAAGTCTATTGTTTTTATACGCAATCGAATGTTCAGAACCACCCTAAATTTTCGAGTAAAATTTTGAAAAAATCATCACAAAATCAAAACATTTAATACAGTTACGCAAATAGATATTTTTTATGTAATTTTGCCTTAGAAAACGATTGATATAAACTTTAGAACGCTAGCACGAACCGTTCTCGAGACATTGCACATTTTTCAAATCATGTTCACTTTTCATATGTAATATCATGCGATAAATTGGGTGGCATTATTCTCGTGGACCTAGTTCGTTCCATTCATGAGAAAAGATACTTTGCGTAATACTTTTGTATTTGAACTCCAATAGTTATTTTTCTGCTGTAAGAATAATTTATTTCATCGTCCATAACGCTTGGTCAGATTTTGGCGACGAATTTGGTGGAATGTCTGCAACCTGGCGACTTTTTTAAATGTTGCTAAATTAACTTATAAAAACTCGCCAAAAGGATAAAAATGATGCTAAATCAATGACGACTCATAGACGAAAATTCAATATCTTGGAAAAAAATATAAATAACTATTATAAAAATAATCTATTTATACTTTCCTTATGTACATAATGTATAAGGAAAATATTGTGACGGGGTCGAAAATTCGAATTCGAGTTTTCGACGGGAGAGCACGTTTCAAGCATCCCTGATCACGAATCAAACATTTTTGAGGTGATGTCTGTGTGTGTGTGTGAAAGCATGTGTGTGTGTGTGTGTGTGTCAGTGAGTCTTATTAAATGCTGCCAAAGTAACGGAAATGTCGCCAAATGGATAAAAATGACACTAAATCAGTGAAAATTGCGACTAAGTGACAAAAATAAAATTTCCTGGAAAGAATTTAAATAGCTAATATAAGAAAAACATATCGTTTTTATTGTAAAAATAGTAAATTCATTGCATTATATAAGGAAAGTCATGTGTTGTCCACATCAGATTTTTTGATATATGGACTATGCATTGCTTAGTAGCTGGTAGCAATATTTCTATGTGATTGAATTTAGTGTAGTGTCACATGCAGTTGTAGGTATATGCTGATTTCAGTATGCTCATATGACGAGTATAGAATTAATTTAAGTTTCACGTTAACAAGGGTGATCACCACTTTGGTCTCGAAATAATAAATAAAGCTGTGGTCTCACAAAATATAAGAGAAGATATCCCATTGTTAGAAGTTAATGGAATGATTTTGTATTAGATAACGGTAATGTTTGTAAACACTAAAGTAAATTATAATATAATTAAATAAAGAATGTATGTGTAAAAAGTACTAGATTGTCTTTAATGACTAGACAAATTATATTTTCTTTGCAGCAAAGGTAAGTAGTCTCTCACTGAAGAAAATAAGAGAGTTGTAGGGTTTAGGGTTAACCAATTAATGCCCGAGATTCTGCTGTTCGCAAAATTTATAATTTAATACAACATACGACACCAAAAATTCTACTTCACAGATTATTGCACTCAAACTCTCAATTTCAAAATGCACAAAATATAATAGTACATTGACAATACTGACTGCATATGCATTGTGTACTTGGAATACTAAAGCAGTGTAAATACGGAAGGAAGCTCCAGTCAGTGAAGAAAATGGGAGGGTTTAAGGATTATAATTGCAATTTGTCCGATATTTTACTATACGCAAAATTAATGCAGCAAAAAATCTACTTCACTGATTATTGCTTCCAAATGCTCAATTTCAAAATGCACAAAATATAAAAATACATAGACAATACTGACTGCCTATGCAGTGCGTACTTGAATACTCAAATAACAAAGGTAAGTAGTCTCTCACTAAAGAAAATTGGAGAGTTTTAGGGTTGAAAAAACGTAATGCCCGATGTTCTACTACACGCAAAATTAATAAATCAATATAACATACTACACCACAAAATTTCACATTGATTATTGCATCCAAATGCTCAATTTCAAAATGCAAAAAATATAACAATACATAGACATTACTGACACTGCCTATGCATTGCGTACTTGAGTACTCAAGTACTAGAAGAGGCTCTCCACTTTCCTCTACAAGAATTAACACATTGCATGTTCCTCCCCATTCAGTTTGGCATCCCTGGGCTCGACCTGGTGCATATGCCACAAGTGGATTATGCAAGTATAATCCGTGGATTATACAAGTATAATCCGTAGCTCTTCCCAGTAGGCCCTCTAGTACTCGGAAGAGATCTGAAATGGCATTCTCACATTGCATATCTTTATGCGTTTTCATCTCCATTTCAATCTTATTTGAACCTTCGTCAGTTATAAACACTGATAATGGAACTCTTCCCCTAATTTCCTTGGAATAATGTCGGCGGGGGCAATACCATCCTATCGAACTGGGGTGGGGCCTTTCATGCAGTCGATTCTTGGATTCAAGCTTCATCCTCTAATAGGAGTTGATCTTTGTCGGAATATATAACATAGTTGTCGCGTTCAAAAAATATTGTGGTAGAAAATAATTTAATTATTTTTGATTCAGAATATTCTTCTTATCAGTTCATTTTACAACAATGAATATATGTAGTGATAACTGTCAGTAGCAATCTCCTCTATTTTAATGATACATACATATTTTAATATTAATTTTCTTGTTTATAATTTTATCGTTTACAATTTACATCTGTCCTTTACTGTTTACTATTTATTTCTCGTGAAATTTAGAAAAATGAAAAAACACTACTACTGAGATACTTTTTTAAAGTTCGTTTCGAAAGAAAAAAAAATAAAATATTAAAATATTGAAATTATTTTTACATAATCATAATCTAGACCCTATTTCAGGTAAAACAAGAAACATTATTTGCGTTTTTTTTCTATTAGTTCAGAGGTATAAACATCTAAAGTGTTTATATTTTTCTTAAAGCTCCGTTTTTCCTTAGGAGTAACCCCAACCATAGATGTTATTTATATCAAAAATATCTCTGTAGCAGAAAATTTAATTATTTTTATTTATTTATTTATTTAAATAAAATTCTAAAATAAACAACAGTTAAATGCACATGAAACTAATATGCATTCTAGTCAAAATACCCTTTGTCAGCAGCAATGCACATTTGAATTCGAAAGAAAAGTATTCCCGCTTAATTTGACACGAATTGTAGACGTTACCGTGTCAGGGCATCTCGCAAGTATGATTTTATTATATTTATATTACTTTTTAATGCTTTTCATATACGTGTTTCGTGCGTAACTAGTGTCGATTTCGACTCATTAGAGAAATCTCTGCAACTTCGTAATTGATTTTTTTCGTCCATCTCGCTTTCTTGCCACGTTCGTTTCCGAAACTTTAAATTATTCGCCAGGGATGTTTCAGCCACTTTTATGCAATTGCCTATAATCACTTTATTATAGTTAGACCTAACGTGTACATTTGTGGAACTTTCTTCACAAAGTTATTAGAGAGCTTAAAGACTTCCATATATTTCCTGTACATTTCAGGTACGAATTAGTTTTTTTGTGCTCTACCTTCTGATTAGAATTTTAAATATGTCTACCGTAATTAGAACCATCGTTCAATAAATGTATTTTTACTTTCCTTATATGCATAATGTATAAGGAAAGTATTGTGACGGGGGTCGAAAATTCGAATTCGAGTTTTCGTCGGAAGAGCACGTTTCAAGCATCCCTGATCACTAATCAAACATTTTTGAAGTGATGTCTGCGTGTGTGTGTGCGTGTGAAATGTGAAAGTATGTGTGTGTGTGTGTGTGTGTCAGTGAGACTGTGGAGACGATAACTGACGAACGAATGGACCAATTCGAACGAAATTTGGTCCAAAAATCACAATTCGTAAACACTGGAAACCTGTTGTTTTTATATGCAATCGAATGTTCAGAACCCCCTTAAATCTTTGAATGAAATGTTAGGAAAATCGTCAAAAAATCAAATCCGCTAATAAAGTTACGCAAGTAGACATTTCTTATAGTAACTTTTCATTAGAATACGATTGACATAAATTTTAGAACGCTAACATGAACTGTTCTCGAGATATTGCACATTTTTCAAAAAAATTATCAAAAAGTCATATAAAATAAAAAAAAAATTTCCTATTCAGAAACATGCTCACTTTTCATATGTAATACCATGCGATAAATTGAGTGACATCATTCTCGTGGATCTAGCTCGTTCTATTCATGAAGCAAGATACTTTGAGTAATACTTTTGTATTTGAACGCCAATAGTTAGTTATCTGCTGTAAGAATAACTTGTTTCTTCGTCTATAACGCTTGGCGAGATTTTGGCGACGAATTTGGTGGAATGTCGACAACTTGGCAACTTTTTAAATGTTGTCAATTTAACAAAAATCTCGTCAAATGGATAAAAATGAGGTTAAATCAACGAAAATGACGACTAATTGTCGAAAATTCAATATCTTTTTTGCTGTAAAAGTAGTAAATTCATTGCATTATGTAAGGAAAGTCATGTGTTGCCAACATCAGATTCATTCCAAAAACAAATCGGCCGGTAAGAAAAAAGAAAAATTAATAAAAAAGAAAAGAAGATATATTGAGTAGAAGAATTGAAAATCTGTAGTACCGGATTTCTAAAGATATATTGTTGGCTGTAAAACCCATCCTTCAAGGTTATTGTTAAAGAGGGCTTTGAAAGAATTAATTTTGTTAGAACAATCGATAGCAATATTGATCTTAGAGATCATTCGAAAGCCTCCGCCGTTGAAGCCATCTACTTCAATCACATAATAAATATACAATAAACTCCATTTGTATTCTAATGAAACAAAATTTGCATCAGATTGAATCGAATTAAATTGTCTGCAATTTTTCTCCGATATCGAAAAAAATTTGACATATGTATTTTTTCCATCAAAATCTTCATACAGATTTTCCATTCAAATATTCGCATGGATTGGATAAAGTATACAGCCAAACTTGGGCTACGCGAACCCTTATTTAATTGCCTTCCCTATTTTGTTGTTGTTGTTTCCAATCCCCTTGGTGTTGGAAAGCCTACACCAAGTCCAAAAGACCCTGCCGCAAAAAAGAATCACAGACAAATTCCTGCTCAACCGACAGCTGTCCCAAGGAGACGCCCATACAATCTAGGAGGTGAGCAGGAGAAGCAGGAAGGGAGCAAGGACAAGCAGAAAAATATTTCTTCCCCTCCACGAATTTCATACTATGGAGGTGTCCGCTTCTAAATCACGCCATGGCCGTTTGGAGGGATCTTGAACTCTTTCACTGCAGTGAGAGGCCAGGGCTCTTTGCGGCGTACCAATGGTGAACAGGGCTGTATGCCAAGAAGAATTCATTCTAATTTTATGGAGGGAATGAATTTCCAAAGGACACAAGACAGAAGAACTGGGGTCAGGGTAGTCACAACCCTCTCTAGCCAGCTCATCAGCGATCTCGTTACCAACATGTGACGGTATCCACTGGAGACACACAGTTTTCCTCTGACCAAGCCTTGCCAACTTGGAAATAATACTCTGACCAGTCCCCTCCACACTCTTTGACCAATTCCTTAAGTATTGAATGATGCTTCTGCTGTCCGTCAGGATCCAAATACTGCCCCTATTAGAACAGAGTGCATGATCAAGAGCGTTACAGATAGCGATAAGTTCCGATTTAAAGACGGAACAATGGTCAGCGTTTCTAACGCTGCTTCTAATAACACCCACGGAAGTGTTAATATAGATGCCACTCTCTACTCTACCCGTATCCAATCGGCTACCATCGGTATATATTACCAAGGCCCGGTCAGGAATAGCATTAATAACTTCAAGACCCATTTGCCCGAGTAGTTCCAGATGATTGTCATGCTTGATAATACTAGTCAATATATTCTCCCGGAAATCAACATGTTTAAAAGAAGCACTAGGAGTGAGACAACTTAAAAGTATAGATGACTCTGCATTAGAACCAATAAAATCACGTTTCCACACATAGTTAAGTGAACTGTCACACTTTAAACGTTGGCTACTTGTCCAGTTTAAAATTAAAGTAGAGGTCCTATTATAGGAACCGAAACTTGAAAGTTTGTTAAAGTACTTGAAGGAATTGACCTCAAATCTCATCGACAAAGGATGTCAGCCTCATGGAGAACCACGTCGTTAGGGCAGCTATTTCTAAGTCCCGTAATAATTCTTGCTGCATTGAGCAGTACTCTCTTCAATTTCAAGTTAGTTGGAGAGGCCATTTGAAAAATTTGATATCCGTATTCAAGGACAGGACGGACTAAAGTGATATAAGTTATTCTAAGAGTAGAGGCGTCATATCCCCAATCTCTGCCAGAAATATATTTTAAGATCCGAAGTATCTTTCTTCCTTTATCAGCTAGTTTCTCAATATGTTTGCTACAGTTCACTTCAGGATCCAAAGTGAAGTCGAGATAAGTAGGGTATTTATTACAATCTAAACGCTCCTCTCTTAGATAAAGTTCAGGAGAGTAATTATATAGGTGCCTGTTAGTGGTAAAAAAGCAACCTGTGGACTTGGAGGCATTAAAAATAAATTTGTGGTTATCAGCAAACTCCTGAACTGCAACTAAGGATCAATTCAACTGCGATTCCATATTACAAATATATGAACCACTGCACCACATTACAACATCATCAGCAAATAATCCGATTTGGCGAGTATTAATGCATTTCTCAATCCCAGAGATAAACAATGAGAAAAGAGTGAGACTCAAAACAGAGCCCTAGGGAATTCCCTGATACGTTTTGTAAAAACCCGAGAGATTTGTTTGAAAGTTGACACAAAAATTTCGATTTTTCAGAAAGTTCGAGATCCAGGGCAGTTCTCTACCTCTAATGTCAAAATCACTAAAGCACTTAGGAGCTTATATTTCTATACCCTGTCGAACGCCTTGGACAAATCTAGAAATACTGCCATAGTCTGTCGCGTTAGTTTGTGATTTTGAGAATCTCTAACACACTGGGTGAAGTACAATATTTGATCAATAGTGCTATGACCCTTACGGAAAGCAAATTGTTCCTGGGGGGCAGTAAATCATTGGAAAGCAAATGATGAGTTAATCTCCGCAGTACAACGCCCTCCATCAGTTTGCAAGTAACACACGTAAGAGAGATAGGTCGGTAGCTTTCCGTAGAACTGGCTTTCTTGTTGGGTTTGCGTATGGGAATAATAATGGCATATTTCCACTGTCTCGGAAGTCTACCAGTTTTCCATGGCAAGTTAAAAATATGTAAGAGTCTCTCCCTATCCAAGGTTTCAAGATGGGTCAGAAAATGTCCGTGGATACAATCTGGGCCAGGTGATTTACCGGAGTCCAAATTCTGGAGGGCATATAATAACTCGGAAAAGGCGAAATCATCATTAAAAATCTGATGTGGGCAACACATGACTTTCCTTATATAATGTAATGAATTTACTACTTTTACAGTAAAAAAATAGGTTTTTCTTATAGTAGATACTAATATTCTTTCCAAGATATTGAATTTTCTAAAATTAGTCGTCATTTTCATTGATTTAGCATCATTTTTATCCATTTGGCGAGATTTTCATTAATTTGGCAACATTTCAAAAAAGTCGCCAAGTTGGCGACATTCCGCCAAATTCGCCGCCAAAATCTCGCCAAGCGTTATGCACTAAGAAAAAAGTTATTCTTTCAGCAGATAAAAGACTATTGGCGTTCAAATACAAAAGTATTATTCAAAGTATATTTTTTCATGAATGGAACGAGCTAGATCCACGAGAATGATGTCACTCAATTTATCGCATGGTATTACATATGAAAAGTGAACATGTTTCTCAATAGGAATTTTTTTTTTTATGTGACTTTTTCATAATTTTTTTGAAAAATGTACAATATCTCGAGAACGGTTCATGTTAGCGTTCTAAAATTTATGCCAATCGTTTTCTAATGAAAAATTACATAAGAAATGTCTATTTGCGTAACTTTATTAGCGGTTTTGATTTTTTGACGATTTTTTCAAAATTTCATTCGAAAATTTAAGTTGATTCTGAACATTAGATTGCGTATAAAAATAATAGACTTCCAGTATTTACGGATTGTGATTTTTTGTACTAAATTTCGTTCGAATCGGTCCATTCGTTCATCAGTTATCGTCTCCACAGACTCACTGACACACACACACACACACACACAGACATTACTTCAAAAATGTTCGATTCGTGATCAGGGATGCTTGAAACGTGCGCTCCTGTCGAAAACTCGAATTCGAATTTTCGACCCCGTCACAATACTTTCCTTATACATTATGTATATAAGGAAAACAAAAAGCATGCTTTGACATGTTTGCTGTTTAGTATTCCTGCATTTTACGTTTTATACTTCTACGTTTTGCTGTTACTGTAAATGGATATTATCTGTAGTTGCCACGTATTAGCTTTTCCAAAGTCTCTATAGATTCACTCTTTATAATATCCTTAACTCATAGCGTCACTTTGAATTCCTATTTAGTGATTTAACATTGTCAGAGAAGGCTATGGATTTTATTGGCGGCACAAAGTTTTATGTGTTCCCAATGAATTTTACTCCTGAGGTGTTGAAGAAAACGACAACCAGGTTGTTCAAAAGAGTTTATAAAAACATAAACACCGACAAGTCAGTGTACATTCATATTTGTGGACACAAAAACATGAAAACGAAAAAAGTACAAATAATTTATATACATGTCTTTAAATACACAGATGATGAAACACACACACACACAAAATAAACCACCATTATTTTTAAACCAGTAGTTCTCAAATCGGTGAAAGATATTTGTAAAATTTTTTTTAAAGAAATTATACTATATACAAGACATTACACAACGATGCAAGCAAATAAATGTCTAATTTTAATCTACAATACAGTTTCTTAAAATATGCATCATGGTTCTTTAATTTGAAAAATTCATTTATAAATTAAATTCTGAAATATAACAGTGGTAGAAATAAATACAAAAAAATGCAAGCGTTGTACAAGTTTGGTGCCCAGAAATCCAGGATTTTAAATCTTTGTCCCAGTACCCCTAATCTGTCTTTTTTCTACGCTACTAATTTCTATTTTTATTTTTTGTAGCTAAAACTACGGTTCTGTACTAAAACTACGGTCAAAATTAAGTCCCACCTACTATATAAATTAGACAGTATGAAGACATAGGGGCAACGCACTTTGATGTAGTTTTAATTAGCTGATCTTTAAATTATTGATTGCACCAAATTTTTATTCATCCTTAAGGCAGCTATTCAGTCAGAATAATTAGCTAATCGTTTAGAAATGTGAACAAATTGTCATTTCAATGTGAATTTTCTCTTAATTAGGTAATTGCGATAATTTAAATAATTCTGCAAATTAAAAAAATTCCATTCAATAAAATTTAAACATAAATTTGTAAAATGAGTAGTTTAACTAAGAATTTCACTCATTCTGCTAATATTATGGCAGAGAAAGAAAAACTAGATTAAACCATTTAAGAGAGAGAAGTGTTCTGAAGATATAGGTATGTTGGCAACAACTACCTCAGAACTTAAAAGTTTCGTTGTAGGTTTTGGCAACTGACATCTTTTGGTTTTCAAAAGGGAAATAATACTACCTCAATAAAATATTTGTATAATTTAACAATTGCTTACATACCGAATAAAATTAACATAAAGCAATTACCCCTGTTTTAACAACATGAAACAGGGAATTTATTAGTTTTCAAAATAAAAATCTGGACCTCCTAAAAAATACATAATTTATAACTTACTTAGATATTGAATAAAATTAATATAAAAACAGAGCAATTTTTCTACTTTAACAATTGCATTTTAATAATTACTACTATAAATTAATCAAAAGCAGCACACACATAAAAAACATTTACCAAAACAATGGTTCCCGTCCAATGATACACCCTTTTCCAGTCCAAGAAGTTTGAGAACAGCCGTTAAAATGTTTAAAACAAGATGGTACATGATTGAATGAATTACTTTTAAATATATTTTGTCGTTCAACGACAACTATTCTTCAGAATTCGAATGTCCGATTTCTGTTCTAAGGATTGTCATCACAGGTCTGTTGATGCTTTGGTGTCTTACGTGATGTCAAAAGTAGAAGAGACATCATGGGCTGTATTGGAGCTTGTGCGCAGGAAACTGATGGTATTGGTTCAACAGCTGGCATTGCATGCTATACCATCTGCTGAGCAAATACAGTCACTGCACGGTTTACTGAGGGCTGTCACAATGTCGTTGATCTTATAGTATTTCCCATAAACGTTACATCCTGTTTGTTAGAAATACATTAGAAATACATGTGCAATTATGTCTAATATTTGCTGCTTATTACAATGAAATTGATATCAAAAGACAACAATATATATATACACTGGTTTTCAAAAGTTAAGCACGGACGGTTAAATCAACAAAAATGGAAAAGTAAAACTTTGATTAACTCAAAATTGTACATGAAGGTAGCAAATGTGTTTATGCATTAAAGAAAGCAAGAATTATGTACAAAGATGAAAAAAATATTTACTTTTCTTAAATTATATGATGATGTCACATTTAGATCATTAATAAAAGGATGTTTAAATGCAAACAAACCAAACAAAACTAATGGTCATACCAATAATGGTCATACCATAAAATGGTCACATACCATATTATGGTCATAAACATTAATATGGTATGTGACCACCCAGGACCTTCACACAAACTTTACAATGATTTTCTATGCTTTCAATGAGGTGATCAACCATCGAAGAAGCGAGCAATGGCCATTCCTCCAATAGGGCAGTTTCCAACTCTCTGAGACTGGCTGGAGGAGGTAAACGTGCAGAGACAGCAAGCCCGAAGGCATCTCAAAGGTATTCAATGGGATTAAGGTCGGGGAAATAGGCTGGTTACTCCATACGAGTAATGCCCTCACTTTCCAGATATTCGTCAACGATGTGAGCTCGATGGGGACGGGTATTATCATCCATAAGGAGGAAATTAGAACCGACTGCTGTAGAGTAGAGTTTCGCAATGGGGTCTAGGACTTCATCCCCACCGCGCAGCCGTCACAGAATCGCCGTTAAAGATGTGCAGCTCTGCGCGATATCCCATTAAAATTCCAGCCCACACCATGACGCTGTCACCTCTGAATGCGTGATGTTCGATGATGTTCTTGGTCTGATTGCGTGTGCCATATTCTGTCCAGACCCTTACATGCTTATCATCTAATTCCAGAAAAAATATGGACTCGTCTGGGAATAGGACGTTGCACCATCCTGAAACAGTCCAATTGACATGTTGACGACACGACTTTAATCTTGCCCATCTGGCTTGGACGGTTAGTGGAACACAAAAACGTGGTATTCGTGCGTACAGTTCCTTCACATGGAATCTTCAGCGCACATTACTGGCAGATATTGTCTTACCAAGTGCTGCTGCAACCATGGATGTAACAGTTGTGGCGGTCGCTCGTCGATTCCGCTTGGCTACTATAGCCATATACCGATCATCAGAGGGGGTGGTAACCCTTGGACGACCGGCCATAAGTCTCTGCACAACTGTTTGACTTGTTTGGAATTGTTTCCGTGACCAAAAAATTACCGAATGATCAACGCCAAAGAAATAGCGACATCTTTAATTGACTATCCTACTTCAATGCGGCCGACAGCACGTCAGCGCTCACTACCTGTCATTTGTCTTCTTTCAGCCATAGAAACACGAATATCATAAAAATAATCCTACAAAAGTTATAAACACTTCGTATCAGCATTTAAATGCACCTTCTCAAACCCTTTAGAATGCTGGACAATGCAACAACTGCCTAATTAGCATATATCCGGACAGTCAATAGTGATTGGCTGTAACATACGATATTTGCATACTGCCGTCTACATCCGCAGCGATTATATATATATATATAGAGAGAGAATAAATAAAATGTGTGATGATAATTATACAAAAACCGCTTACAAAATTATACAAAATACTCTTACAAAATTATAAAAAACCTCTTACGAAATTATACAAAAACTTGCAATAGATTTCTGAAAGTAGCTGTCAACTACGTATACGCCCGCTCCGCAGGCACATGCAATCTATGTATGCATGCTGCGCATACCCACAATCCGCGTATGCACGCTGCGCGGGTCTATCGTTAACAAGCTGCGAAAGTGCTGTGCACATAGTTCGCTACGAGGCCGCTGCATACCCGACTTTGCCTTGCATACTATTTAAGGAAGCTCGGAGTTCAGAGAGCGATCATATATGATAAGAGAAATGCTTTGATTTGGAAATCTGTCGGAGTATTGTCAATACCATTGAAAATAAAAGAAATTGTTTGTGAGCATTGAGTATTTAATTGTTGTTTTATTGTATTTAACGGTTGCTTTATGACTTTGTTAAATAGACCGATAGTTATTAACTGCATTTTGTTCTTGTCCACGCTTATTGCTGCTTTGAATGAAGCTTATATCCAAATATTTGCCATAACTTCCTATATCCAATCTATTGTCCAAATATTTGAATTTATTATTGTATCCTGAGAATATATCCGCGAATCCAGAGGATACATAGAAATAATATTAAATATTTATCGAGTGTAGTAAATAACTTTTTACGAACGAGGAGGTTGACAAAGAATATTTCTTACCTGAAACTTTAAGATTACCTCCTAATTCAGCAGGTAAATCTCCAAGAACAAAATTGGCAACAGTATCTACTTCTTGCAACGGCGACTCCGTATTATAAGCTACTGTTGGCAGCGCTTGGATAACTGGCAAGACTGTACTGATATTCTCTCCGCCAGATGGCGATAGGGATACTTTCGATGGCGGCAAGGTCACAGTCTCATCCAGGATTTTTCTGACCCCACTGGAGTTGTCATGGATATCTGTAGATTTATTTTTTTGTGAACCGCTTTTTTCTGATTTTGGATCAAAGATTGGACCTTGGGGTTCACTTGGAGATGTGGTTATGGGTAAATCTGGAAAGTAGGTAGTCACTTCGATAATTGGCGCTATTGTTGTTCTCGACGCTACACCCTGAGTTGTCGCAACCGTTGTTCTTGAACTAAACATTGAAGGCGTAGATGTGACTTCTAAAGATGAAGGTGTTTCTGAAAAATATAAATTAAAATAAATTTTAGTAAAGTCTTTTGAGAAAATTTTTAAAACAGAGAATATATGAAAATAAAAATTTTCTTCTCATATATATGTTACCGGCAATGTATGAAATGCAGGCATTCTATAGAATACCTAGGCATTTTATAGAATACCGGCCGTTTTTAGACAAAGTATAAAATATGAGAATTATTATATACTTTCCCTAGGCATTGTTTATAATACCTAGGTATTCTATAGAATGACAAATGCTATTTAGGCAAAGTATGAAAAAAGGAATGAATTGGAGATATATTTCATACTTTGCCGGTTTGTCATTTGTCATTCTATAGAATGCTTAGGAAATGTGTGAAATGTTAATCGTTTCATAGATTGCCGACCAGTTTACGGTATTCTATAAAATGCCTAGGTATTCTATAGAATGCCGGCTTTCATACATTGCCGGTTATGTTACCGGCAATGTATGAAATGTCGGCATTCTATAGAATACCTAGGCATTCTACAGAATGACAAATGCTATTTAGGCAAAATAAGAAAAAAGGAATGAATCGGAAATGTATTTCATACTTTGCCGGTTTGTTATTTGGCATTCTATAGAATGCCTAGGAAATCTGTGAAATTTCAATCGTTTCATAGATTGCCGACCAGTTTTCGGTATTCTATAGAATGCCGGCTTTCATACATTGCCGGTAAAATATATATAACCAACAATGCAGAGAGGATTTTATGCTATTTAGCAATGATATTTCTGTTACCAATTTTGTTTATTATATATCAACAATAGTAAGTAAGGTTGTAACCAAATGCTGTACTATTATAAGGACCATGAAACTGGAAAATTCTAGCTTCATAGTAGGGACGCATTTGATGTGGCTTTTCATCTATTGGTGCAACTTCATTTTTCAATTCATTTCAATGTCATTTTCTATTTCGAAAATTATAACTGTTCCTTGTTGATGGCAGCGACACTGAAAGGACAATTGGATATTATCTTGGCGGTTTACATTAACGACAAGAGTCAATGATATCAAATCCAAATGAAAGTTAGGCAGAAATAAATTAAATTACCCAGTACAAAATGGCGTAATTCTGCAATATAATGTATGGCTATGTAAATAACTATATGAACTATCTACAACATACTCTAAATAAGTCAGCTATACTACTTATAGTACTATGCATCAACAATGAAATTTGAATTAATAAAATTCTAAATTTAGTATTTAACCAATAAAAGTTAAAAAATTTAGCGAAGAAAATATTAAAATACTAGTGAAAAATTAAAATAGTTCATAGAACTTGAACATTTTCACCAGGGTCCTTTACTCTCGAGATTATAAACTTGCATAATTTCTGAATATCTGACTCCATCTGAATGGAAAAATGAAGAAATTTCTGCATTTGAAGCAAAAAATAGCTCATCTCCAAATGACTAAAGCGCAATAATACTATAGCACATGTAATGTTGATAAGCGCATGAAAATTAAAACCAGTGTCTGAGAAATAGTGCATAAAACATTGAACATCTGTTTAAAACTTGTATGTAATGAATGTACAAATGATAATGAATGTACAAATGATAATGAATGTACAAATGATAATTAATGCAATGAATGTGCAAATGATAATGAATGCAATGAATGTACAAATGATAATGAATGTAATGAATATACAAATGATAATGGATGCAATGAATGTATAAATGATAATGAATGTATAAATGATAATGAATGCAATGAATGTACAAATGATAATGAATGTATAAATGATAATGAATGTATAAATGATAATGAATGCAATGAATGTATAAATGATAATGAATGTATAAATGATAATGAATGTAATTAATGTACAAATGATAATGAATATAAACTTCAGAAAAAAAATTACATGTCTAAGATATTAATATGTTAGTGAAAAGGCCATAACGAATTAGAACGAGAAAAACATATAATATATTATACCTGCATCAGAAATACTTCATGTTTGAATGAGAATCTTCTGTAAAACTTTTTTTAATGTTATCTTTTTTAATAATTTTTCTTCTCTTGACTAAAGTAGGATAATTATTTATTTATTAATTTTATTTCCTGGTTTGTTATAAAACATCAGCGCTCACATCTCTCGTCGATCAGTACGTTGTTCTGATCGCCTGATTGTCAATGTACTGTTTATTTTAAAATATATTTAAACTAAATATCATGTATTTTAATGTACTGCAGGTTTAATGTAATGAAGGTCCCAAATGGAATTTCATCATTTCTTTGTTAAATTTGCATACTGTATACCTGTGGTGCGCTGTAAAAATATACATTCAGCTGTAGTTTCGAATTGAGAAATTCATCAGCTCTGTAGGAAGCAGAAGGCTTTCTTTCTCAAAATTTAACAAGGCATTTTTATTCAGTGGATGTTTGTAGCTCTAGTACTGGACTGAATTAGAATATTTTGTACTTAAGGAAATCAAGATGTAAAAAGCATTTCAAAAAAATCGATTTTTGCTCAGTAGCTCAAAAATTAAAATAAGAGCTCTGCTGACTACAAAAATGGATCATTTATGTACCTTTCATTTGATGAGACGTAAACATATTAACCTTAAAGATGTAAACAACAAAGTAAACGTCCATTCTAAGGGCCGTTCAAAGTGCGCTTTCTTAAAATGTATTTCTGTCTGTTTTGGTACACTTTATGTAAATTCTATCGCATTTACATTCATAAAATTTATGATTGTGCATCTAGTGAACAGAAACTTTTCAACATAAATTATTTGGCACGGAAAAATTATATATGCATGGATTATCTGAGTCTGCGAAATCTCTTGTTAAGAGGTATTTTAGCTCGGAAAGATTTGTTTCTTTTTAAGAAAACAATTGCTTTTTTCTAACCTTTTTACTTTCCTTATATACAATAATGTATAAGGAAAGTATTGTGACGGGGTCGAAAATTCGAATTCGAGTTTTCGACGGGAGAGCACGTTTCAAGCATTCCTGATTACGAATCGAACATTTTTGAGGTGATGTTTGTGTGTGATTGTGTGTGTGTGTGCGCATCTGTATACGATAATTGACGAACGAATGAATCGATTCGAACGAAATTTGGTACAAAAATTACAATTCGTGAATACTGGAAGCCTATTGTTTTTATGCGCAATCGAATGTTCAGACCCCCCCCCCCCCCTAAATTTTCGAGTGAAACTTTGAAAAAATCATCAAAAAATCGAAACCTCTAATAAAGTTACGCAAATGGACATTTCTTATGTAATTTTTTATTAAAAAACGATTAACATAAATTTTAGAACGCTAGCATGAACCGTTTTCGAGATATTGCACATTTTTAAAAGAAAATTATATAAAATAAAAAAAATATTTCCTATTGAGAAACATGTTCACTTTCCATATGTAATATCATGCGATAAATTTGGTGACATCATTCTCGTGGAGCTAGCTCGTTCCATTCATGAAAAAAGATACTTTGAGTAATAATTTTGTATTTGAACTCCAATTTATCTGCTATAAGAATAAATTATTTCTCCGTCCATAACGCTTGGCGAGATTTTGGCGAAATGTCGCCAACTTGGCGACTTTTTAAATGTTACCAAATCAAATAAAATCTCGCCAAATGGATAAAAATGATGCTAAATCAATGAAAATAAAGACTATTTAACGAAAATTCAATATCTTGGAAAAAATATAAGTATCTACTATATGAATAACCTATTTTGTTTTTACTGTAGAAGTAGTAAATACATTGCATTATATAAGGAAAGTCATATGCTGCCCCCATCAGATTTTTTTTAAAGAAACATTCAGGGAACTTTTTAGTTGTAAATTATATTTATCCTGTTTTAATTTTAATGGCATTTAAAGAAACTTCTTCTTAATATCTTGCGAGATATTTTAGAAACAAATATGTATTTCTGAGGGGAAAATTGTCATCCTCTTTTTCTAACAGCACCAATTCGGAATAAAAGTTTTAAAGAGGGTTTATTTGAATGTTGTCATATCTATAAATCTGTGACTCTTTTCCGTTCTCAAGAATAGTATGTGCTCCCCTTAAATTGGAGATAAATGTTCCATATGAGTATTACGTGTACTGCACATGGTTTAGTTATCAGCTAATAGTTTAACGCTAAAACAAACTGCTGCTTGTAAGGTAATAACTTACATAACTTCCCTTTAAAAAGCAACCATATGTCAGTTAGGTGACTGTAATTGTTTTGAGGGAGTCAAAGAAAGGAGCTTATAACGCTGCCTTCTACAACGTCCCCAAAGATGGGCATATAACGCCTTGGAAACAATTGTAGCCATAAATGAATGACAAATCATTTGATTTTAAATGTCATTTTATTAAAAAATCCATTAGATGTACATATAATTTAAAAGCCAGAGAGCTTTCGGGTATCACCATACCCTTCCCCAGTGGCGTTAAATAAAGAATCATGCCAACATGCTGAAATACTATCCACTACCGGGAAGTTGAATTTGCATATTACAAAATTGGTATCACTGCTAAGCACGTTTAATAGATCCACACAAAATCACCAGAAACATGATTAAACGTGTTTAGTAGTGATGCCAATTTTGCAATATGCAAATTCAACTTATCGGTAGTGGATATTATTTAAGCATGTTGGTATGATTTTTACTTTCCTTATATACATAATGTATAAGGAAAGTATTGTGACGGGGCCGAAAATTCGAATGCGAGTTTTCGACGGGAGAGCATGTTTCAAGCATCCCTGATCACGAATCAAACATTTTTGAAGTGATGTGTGTGTGTGTGTGTGTGTGTGTGTGTGTGTGTGTATGTGTGTATGTGTGTGTGGAGACGATAACTGACGAACGAATGGACCGATTCGAACGAAATTTGGTACAAAAATCACAATCTGTAAACACTGGACGCCTATTGTTTTTATACACAATCGAATGTTCAGAACCCCCCTATATATTCGAGTGAAATTTTGAAAAAATCGTCAAAAAATCAAAACCGCTAATAAAGTTACGCAAATAGACATTTCTTATGTAATTTTTCATTAGAAAACGATTGACATAAATTTTAGAACGCTAACATGAACCGTTCTCGAGATATTGCACATTTTTCAAAAAAATTATCAAAAAGTTATATAAAATTTAAAAAAAAATTCCTATTGAGAAACATGTTCACTTTTCATATGTAATACCATGCGATAAATTTGGTGACATCATTCTCGTGGATCTAGCTCGTTCCATTCATGAAAAAAGATACTTTGAGTAATACCTTTGTATTTAAACGCCAATAGTCATTTATCTGCTGTAAGAATAACTTATTTCTCCGTTCATAACGCTTGGCGAGATTTTGGCGACGAATTTGGCGGAAAGTCGCCAACTTAGCGAGATTTTTAATTGTTGCCAAATTAACAAAAATCTCGCCAAATTGATAAAAATGACGCTAAATCAATGAAAATGACGACTAATTGAAGAAAATTCAATATCTTGGAAGAAATATAAGTATCTACTATAAGAATAACCTATTTTTTTTTACTGTAAAAGTAGTAAATTCATTGCATTATATAAGGAAAGTCATGTGTTGCCCACATCAGATTTTTTATTTAACGCCACTGGGGAAGGGTATGATGATACCCAAAAGCGCTCTGGCTTTTAAATTATATGTACTTCAGATGGATGTTTTAATAAAATGACGTTTAAAATCTAGTGATATGTCCTTCATTTATTGTTTAAATCGATTTGAAGATGTGATGTGTCGCCGCCATCAGTAGTACAATTGTAGCCACCTAACTGTGATATATGACTGCTATTTTAAAGGAAGTTATGTAAGTTATTACCTTATGGTTTAATTTTTATACTTCTGAAATTGTTGCTTTTCTGTGTATTTTCTTCTCACAGAGCAAAATATATTTGTCTATGTGTGTTTCTTCCCCCACATACAGACATTGAAGTACAGACAAACATTACTTCGAACAGCTGTGAAATATAGTTCAGGGGGTTGCTGAATTCCAAGGACGACAGACCTCGTCGAGATTTTCCGCAGGTGTTCTGCGAAGGATTTCTCAGAATTTTGGTCTAGACATTTGAGTGTTTTAAAATTGGTGATTTTCTAATTACGTGGGTTTTAAAAATACTTTTTCCATTTTTGGATTATTATTTTCCCTGCCATATATGGTAATGTAAAGGGAAAGTAATGGAATCGTGTCGAAAATCACAACTCGAATTTCCAACGGATCTACACGTTTCGAGCACTTTAAAACCAGAGAAAACTATTTTTAGCTTGACGTCTGTGTGTGTATCTGTGTGGCTATGTGTCTGTCTGTGCAATGTATGTTTCCTCTCTAGCTGAAAAACTAATTGACCAAATTTCACAAATTTTGGTAGATATGTCACTTGTGGGAGATGATTGGATTTCGATACGATTCAGAAAAAGAAAATAACCTATCTTTTTTGCGAAATGGCCCGTAAAAATCGCCAAAATCTAAAATAAACGATTACATATACTCCCATGCACAAATTAAATGCTTGTTTTGTAAGTAATTTTTGATGGCGAAAGGAATGAGACCAACCTCATAGCTCTAGGATGAACCGTTCTCGAGATATTTTAGTTTTTCTTATTTTTTGCCACGTCGTCTTTAATAGTATATGCAGCCGCTAAATGAAAACGACAATTGAATTAAAACTGCGAATTCAATGTAATTTCAAATGCTATTACCATGCTCTACCATGCAATTTTAAATGCTCTACCATGCTATTTTGTGCAATTAAGCTCAATTTAATGAATTGCGAAAGAAAAAAGTGTAGAATGAATTCATGTCTGCAGGGAAAGTTATTTGCTGCTCACATCAGATTTTTTTTTCAATATTATAAGTGTGTTCAAAAAAGTTGAAAAATGGGACGTAAACTATTGAAAATAGCATATATTTATTTTTCTCGACTTCAAAATTAATGCATTCTAGCCGACGAAAAGATTTTTTTTTTTATTTTTTTCGACGAGAATCGAGCCGGGAACGAAAATCCAGCTTTTAAAAAATCTTTCTAAAATCGGAAACTAAACAAAGAAGAGAAAATTTAACTAATTAAAAAGAACTTTTTCTTCGCGATTTCAAACATCATCAGAGCATTTATTTGGGGCGTATCAAAGGAACTTTTTTAGGGCATATAAAGCTAACGTTGTTCAATTGGCATGGCTAAGCGTAGAAAAAACGGAGCGCTGGAATGATTTTGGTTCAAAACTGTCGATTTGGAAATTGAGTGATGCAAGCTGTATATGCAATATTTAAGTAGCGTACGCTTATTCAGCACCGGGCAACATCGAGTAACTCTAGTTATAAATATATTTTATCTTCTTCTATTATATCTTCTTATATTTTATCTTCTCTACTTTATGTTCTCTTTCTATTTATATGTTCTTTTCTACTTCAATCTCTAGTTTAATTCAGTTTTAATGATTAATTTAAAGCTCATTCATGATACATTCAGCCCTAGCCTTTTTTTTTTTTTTGTACTGATGAAGGGATTCCAGTATTTCCTAAAAACGACCCACCTGCATTCTATAGTTAATTTGAACAGCATTTTACTTTGAGATCTAGCATATTTATGAATTATTTATGATAAACACTCACCTGGATTTATGGTATTGTCTGGATTTCTGAATTTTGTATCATAACTATTTTCGAATTCTAATACTGATTCTTCCTCGGCGTTGTCTTTGGATTCCTCTTCAATCTCAATGGGAAAAGGTCTTAAAGTGACAACTTCAGGAATGCGCTCAGGAATGGCTTCTACTTTTGGGATATTCTCTACTGGTCTTAGGACTGGACCATGCGGCAACGGCTTCCACTGGTTATCCAAGGTGATGATTGGTGGTCTTATTTCCTGGCTCGTTGGATCAGGAACACTGACGTCTGATGATGACTGGGACGAGTCTATTTTCACCCCTAAAGGCAAATAAAGTGAAAATTAAATAAAATGTAGTTTTTAATTTGAGGGAACAGATATAGTGGAAATCTATATTCATTCTTGGCAATTTTAGGTGAGATTCTGGCAATCCCTGCTATGATTTGGAGAACATTCCATTCTGGTAACTCTTTCCGCGTCTTTTGTCGACAAGGTAAAAATCGCTCTTTTGTCGCCATTTGTACAACAATTGATCTATAGCAATTCAAACATGGGCCTGCTCCCGCTGAAAAACATCACAGAAACCGGCCTCGCTGGCTATCGGAGGTGGCACGTAGTGGAGGTGGCACAGCTGTTTGTGCAAAAGGTGTTCTGTGGCTTAAAGAGCACAATATGAAATTGTCTGATTTTTACCTTGGCGACCAAAAGGGTGATTTTTACGTTGGCGATAAAAATGCGACAAAGGGGTGACAAAAGGGGGAAAAGGGCGACCAAAGGAGCGGAAAACGTTGCCAGAATGGAATGTTGCAATTTTTACCTTGGCGACAGAAGGACGACAAAAGACGACTAAAGGGAGACGAGAGACGTGGAAAGGGCTGTTAGAATGGAATGCTCTCCAAATCATAGCAGGGATTGCCAGAATCTCACCTAGAATCGCCAAGAATGGAAAAGGGATTATACTGCATCTGTACCAATTTGAGGAATATATTCACACCCTCAACCATCTACGAGTAGTTGACAGACAGTAGCTTCCTTTCAGGAGGGACCAATGCGGAAACTAAGCTACACTTAGATGAATTTATATTGTCATAAATACAAATATCCGTAATATATATTCCCCCAAGCTAGCGCGTGCGTGGATATCAGTTGGCGCATGCACATAATAAAAACTTTAAAAGATTTCCTCTGCAATTGCGTAAACTAGACCTTTATATAATAAATACTTTCCTAGACCTATTTTCCTATTTCTGGATACCTTGTATTAACGCAATTTGCCTTTTATATTGGGATTTTGTTTAGTAGAATTTTTGAAATGACACATTTTGCTGACATACACTAAGTTTTATCATAAAATCTAAAATGCAACATGGCAGTTACGTCATTCACATCATATTAAATATCTAATTCAATACATAAATAAGTTTCAATGTTGCATTGGATAAGCATAGCTACTGTGAGCTGAAATAGTTAAAACTGTGGAATATTCAGCTTCGCCATCAAAATGAATTAAACAGAAGCCCAGTTAGAACTGTTTTAGGTCGAATGCATTTTTCATCAAATTTTGCATTGTGATTTTGAACGATCATTTTTGAAAAATAACTGAAATTTTTTGTCACATTGTCAATCATTTATGGTTTTTATTTCATGTAATGAAACCTGTTGTTAAAGATGCTCCATTAATTCGCAAAGCATTTCGAGATACTTATGTTGTTGTTGAGACCCAGACCGTCCGACCTACCAGAAAGGTTTAAGGTAACTGTTTGGACGGCCGGGAAGTGCCACCCAATTTAGACCGGAACCCAGTGGGGGAGGCATCCACAAGGACCGTATACTTATGTGAAGTAGCTGAACTGAGTGTAATGGTGTAGTGGAAGATCTTTTAAAAGCACTATTCTTGCCTTAATCAAGTTAAGTAGCTTCGTTAACGAGCTTAAATAGCACATAACTAAGTGTATCGGAATATCTTTAAAGAGCACCATTCTTGCCTTAATCAAGTTAAATAGTTTAGTTAACAAGCTTGAATATTATATAACTAAGTGTAACGAAAGATCTTTTAAGAGCTCCATTCCTATCTTAATCGAATCAAATGGCTTTGGTAACGAGCTTATTTTGAATATAATTGAGTGCAACGGAAGGTCTTTTAAGATCACCATTCCTGTCTTAATCAAGTCAGATGGCTTCGTTAATGATCTTGCACAGTACATAACTGAGTGTAATGGAAAATCTTTTAAGAGCACATTTCCTGCCTTAATTAAGTTAAATAGCTTCATTAACGAGCTTGAGTAGTATATAACTGAATGTAACGGCAGATCATTTAAAGACATCATTCCTGTTTTAATCAAGTCAGATGGCTTCGTTAATGAGCTTGCATGGTATATAACTGAGTGTAATGGAAAATCTTTTAAGGGCACATTCCTTGCCTTAATTAAGTTGAATACGCCTTAATTAAGCACATTCCCTGCCTTAATAAGTTGAATATTATATAACTGAGTGCAACGGAGAATCTTAAGATCACCATTCATGTCTTGATGGCTTTGTTAATGAGTTTGTATAGTATATAAATGAGTATAATGGAAGATCGTTTAAGAACACATTTCCTGCCTTGATTAAGTCAAATAGCTTCGTTAACAAGTTTGTACAGTATATAACTGAGTGCAACTGAAGATTTTTTAAGAGCATCATTTCTGCATTCTTCAAGTCAAATTACTAAGAGGTTTCAACGCATGTACACATTTTGAACTTTCTAACAGAAACTCATTTTACCAAGTTTACCTCTAATTATCGCTAGAGAAAAATTATACTCTTATGTCTTTATACTCTTAAGTCTAATTATGCTTTTATGTCTTATGTCTTCACAAAAAAGCTTCACCCAGAAAGTACACACTCTGTAAGACTGATGTCCACGGTAAAAAAAGAAATACTGAAGATTCTGTTGGTTCAAAGACCCCAAGCACTCCATGGTAGATGTCTGACTTTAGTATTTTATTTTAGGAGAGGCTAAATCCGTTTAAAATATGTCTTAATTATAAATATTTGAATGCACTTTGAAGTTTCGAACATGCTAATTTAATGGGGTACGCATATGTAGAAATAATGAAATTACCACAAGTAACTCTAGGGCAGCAGTAACCTGGTAGATATTCCAAGACACAGGAAGGTTCAGGAGGAGAAGGACACTGCTGTACTTGGCACAAAGGATGGCCATAGAAACAACGACACATTTCGCACGGGTTGCTCTTTACTATAATCTCGCCACTGTTGTAGTACCGGCCGTCTACGAAACATACATCTAGAAAAAAGAAACATATTCTGTAGAGTATAAGACTTAAAAAGTTTACTTAAAAATTATACTTAAAAATTAAAATAAGTTGGAATTGGTATTTGAAACCGGTTCTCCTGATTAGAAGTACTTAGATTTGTTGATCTACATTATTACGGCCATATCAGAGTTAATACATTGCATCAGAGCTGGATAAATTCTATTCACGAAAGTAAAAATATTTCTTTGGCAATAGCATAAACAGTTGATTAAAGGTCTTTTAGGGTCTCAACCAAATTCTGTAGAGCATGAGACAATTTTACTTAAAAATCAAATTAAGTTGGAATTGGTGTTTGAAATCGATTCTCCTGAGTAGAAATGCTCAGGTTTGTTGATCTACATTATTACGGCCATATCAGTTAATACATTGCAGCAGAGCTGGATAAATTCTATTCATGAAAGTAAAAATATTTCTTTGGCAATAGCATAAGCAGTTGATTAAAAGTCGTTTAGGGTTTCAACCAAATTCTGTAAAGTATGTGACAATTTTACATGAAAATCTGAATAAGTTAGAATTGGTATTTGAAATCGGACCTCCTGATTAGAAGTACTTAGGTTTGTTGATCTCCATTATTATGGCTATATCAGGTAATACCTTCCAGCTGGATAAATTCTACTCATGAAAGTAAAAATATTTCTTTGGCAATAGAATAAACAGTTGATTGAAAGTCTTTTAAGGTCTCAACCACTATAAGAGATGAGAATTTCAACCCAATAGCTTAATGGTTGAAGAGTCGTCTGCTCAATTTGAAGATTTCTGGTTCGAGAGTTATTTGTAAATCTGTGGTTCGAGAGTGTTATTTGAAGATCGAGGGTAATTTAAAGATCTGTGGTTCGAGAGTTATTTGATGATTTGTGGTAAGAGCTTTCTTTGTTAGGATAAATAAGATAGAGTAGCAAGGTTAATTACATTTGTTTTCTTAGACAGAAGAAGACATTTTTTGTCTTTGAAATCGATTGATACTTTTAATCACCTGTTTATTCTGTTACCAACAAAAGCATCTTTATTAAGCTTGAAAAGGTTAGCAATTTCAGACCGATTTAATGCTTCTGAATTACTCGTGTTATTTCGTTATCTACCATACAATAAATAGATGTCATTTTTTGAAGGTTTATTTGAATGTAATAACTACTTCCCTTGGAGAACTACGCTTAGATAAATAAGATAGAGTAGCAAGGTTAATTACATTTTTTTCTTAGGCAGAAGAAGACATTTTTTGTCTTTGAAATCGATTGATACTTTCAATCACCTGTTTATTCTGTTACCAACAAAAGCATCTTTATTAAGCTTGAAAAGGTTAGCAATTTCAGACCGATTTAATGCTTCTGAATTACTCGTGTTATTTTGTTATCTACCATACAATAAATAGATATAATTTTTTGAAGGTTTATTTGAATGTAATAAATACTTCCCTTGTAGAACTACGCTTAGATAAATAAGATAGAGTAGCAAGGTTAATTACATTTGTTTTCTTAGACAAAAGAAGACATTTTTTGTCTTTGAAATCGATTGATACTTTTAATCACCTGTTTATTCTGTTACCAACAAAAGCATCTTTATTAAGCTTGAAAAGGTTAGCAATTTCAGACCGATTTAATGCTTCTGAATTACTCGTGTTATTTTGTTATCTACCATACAATAAATAGATGTTATTTTTTGAAGGTTTATTTGAATGTAATAAATACTTCCCTTGTAGAACTACGCTTAGATAAATAAGATAGAGTAGCAAGGTTAATTACATTTGTTTTCTTAGACAGAAGAAGACATTTTTTGTCTTTGAAATCGATTGATACTTTTAATCACCTGTTTATTCTGTTACCAACAAAAGCATCTTTATTAAGCTTGAAAAGGTTAGCAATTTCAGACCGATTTAATGCTTCTGAATTACTCGTGTTATTTCGTTATCTACCATACAATAAATAGATGCCCTTTTTTGAAGGTTTATTTGAATGTAATAAATACTTCCCTTGTAGAAATACGTTTGACTAAACCCGAATCTAGGGTTCGCAGTTCAAAGGATTTTGTTATCGAAAATTTTATTAGTACATAACTAGTAAACGAGGAGAAAGTTAAGTTGTTGTAGTTTAATATTGCTTTAGCAAAAGCAATATTTATGGATTATTTGCTTAACCAAATGATGCCACTTTTATATCGTTTTAACAATATTGGCATTAGCAATCCCGAATGAAATTAACTAACATTGCAAGCTTTTTTTTAACTAAATTAGCAAGCATATTTTTCATTTAATTATTAGCAATCAGTTTTTTTTTTAATTTACAGGAGGAATAAAATAATATCGTATTTTCAACAGTAATGAAAATGAGTTAAAATTTTTCATATGTAGTTATTATAAAACACTAAATTAGTGACAGATTTAAATGCTCCGGAGCTCTGGCCCTAACCGGAACCATATGCATCTTTATTTAAATTTAGATAAAGATGGTTGTGAGTGAAGTCTGATCTTACGATTGTGTTTTTTGTTCTCATGATATATAATTTCTATTTTGTGTAAAGGTGACATGAAATTGATGTCGCTAAATTTTATATATAATTTTGGGTTATAATTTACTTTTTCAACTCAGTAATTTAATTTACATAAGTAAAAACAAAATAAGAAAAATGTTTTATAATAGAAATTCATATAAATAAATCCACCTTAAAGAAAATAATATAAAGTAAATGTGTATGCTAACTGCACTTAGGCTATAATTAAGGTCAATAATGTGGAATACTAATTTGCACGAAACGGACCTACAGAAATCCATTGTCCAGGTATCTGAACTTGCATAATTCGGTCCCGGTTTGAAGGGAGGGGGGGGGGGAGGAGGGGAAGGGGATCTCGTATGTAGAGATTTATTTTTAACCAATGCAGTATTTTTAAATTTTAATCCTTTTGGAAATATGTGCAGTATGTGTGTAAATTCGCATAATTGAGATTACATTTTTAATATTATCAAATTAAATAAGATATATTTGGGCATGGGGAAGTCCCTCTGAATTGGGGGTGGGGGAAGCTAAGCGACTGCTTAGTTCACATATCAGTAAATTCGAACCTGCCTTGAATTATATCATGAAATTGAAAAGATATACTAATCAAATGAAATGATAAACTAATCAAATATTGTAACTAGTTGGTAAATTTTATCAAATGAATTTTTTGACTTCTAACTTCAATTACATTTTTAAAATATATTTGTTTAATTGTACTAGTTCTGTTAGAAAAAAAAACGACGCACCTTCAAGAAAGGATTCTATTGTTATATAACTTTGCATACGTAAGTGAGGATGTGAAGATGAAGAAATGATCACATTTTCATTGTAAAAGTAGTACGTTATATACTGATAGGTAATAAATATTTTATGGTGGCGATACAAGCCGATATATGGTGCAGTATAAAGTTAAACAACAGTCTCTTGTAATGTGGCAGCAGATTCTTCGAGTTGTTCTGTATTTGCTCAGCTAAATTAGTCAAATTGTTTGACGGTCGCAACTGCGGTTCCAGCAAATTCCAGACATGCTAGATAAATGGAATTCTAGAATTCTGACTTCCATGGGAGAATCTCACTCACAAGATATGTGCTAAGTGTGTCTGGACGTTAGCATGCTGAAAAATAGCTCCCAGAGGACATGACATAAGAGGTACGTTCGTAAGATGTCTTGAATACGCGGTGAGCTATCAAGGTACCACGTGGCAATACTAGAAAATATTGGCAATAATAGAATATGGATCCCTAAACTGTCACTTCAGATGTGATGTTCGTGTGTTACTTGAGAGCTGAAACCGGATTAGAGCATGGACCAGACCTCTTCCATACCCCAAAAATGTAGTCATATGTCGCAAGACGGAAGCTAAATTCATGATGCTATCCGGTGCATGATACTATCCGGTACATGATACTATCAGGTACATGATTCAGTACATGATGCTATCCGGACGCCAATCAGGATTCCTGTGTTAACCATGACTGCAGACTGTACTGCCTATGTTGGGTTGCCAGTCGTAGACATTTTAAAGGACGCGGGGAATGACATCCTGCTTATGTAGTCGTCTTTCAATAGTACATATTGATGTTAAACGATGCGTATAGAAACGATGCGTCTACAACAAGTCTTTCGATTGTCGAAAGACTAGTTGTAGACGCTTGTCTGGCTGATGACATTATTGCACGCTCATCCTGATCGTTTATTTGCATAGGCCGTTCATATCCGTTTTGTATGATAATGTGGACCTCCTATTACCAACGTTATCTAAATGTCGCGTCCTTGTATAACATTTTAGGGGTTCGTCGTTTTATATGTCCCAGTGTATACAACTAATATTATGGAAAACGTGCAGTACTATATCAGGATGAAGCGACAGGTTTAACTGCCCTATGTTTAGACACGTTAATAGGAGAGAACATGTTAGAACTAAAGAGAACAATTTTCGAATCAATATAAGATGCTATGATTTGTTAGAGTTGTATCTATAAAGAATTAATATTAGTAGATTAACATATTAAGTATTTCATTGGTAATATCACTTGTTTGTCTGAATTTTTATAATGTATAACATTTGCATCAATGTTATTAATTTTCATTATTTTATATTATTTTCGCTTTGTTCATATTTATTTAAATTATCGTGTTTGTTTTATGTAAACTTATTCATTATTATTACTTTTGTGCTTTTTACGCAGAAAGTTAAACAACTGCAAATGTCGAAATTCTTATTTTTGCATGCTATACTTCTGCAAACATGCTAATTTTGCATAAAAGTTTTCAAGAGCTTTATAAATATTTCAATCAATGAACTAAAAGATTTATTTTTGACTTACCATTTATTTCTTTTGAGTCCTCTTCAGACTGCGGAGGATCTTTGGGTTGGACAGACGAAGTCTTGGTCGAAAAGGGTTTTAACACAGGTCGTTCTGCACTAGGTCTTCCATCCATAACTTCAAATTTGTTTTGCTTTCCTTCGTATTGACCCTGGTTGGGGCCTATGAAACTCGTTTCAGTGTCTTTATTATCCTCTGCTCTAAACAATTTACCTTCATCATCTGGAATAGGATCTCTTGCAAAGAAATTTGTTGAAGTAGCTATACTCAATATCGTTGTTGGAAAGGGTGTTGTAGAAATAGTTGCTGGGTAAGGCGTTTGTGTTGTTTCCGTAATCTTGTTGTCAGAAGATCTTCCTGCTATGTCATCTTGACTTTCAGTTCTAATGGCACTTTCCGACGTTTCAGAAACAGTCTTATTTACTTCATCTTGCTCTTCACGACTAGCAACAGTGACGGGATTTGTATTTACATCATTTTTTCTGGTTGTCGGCTGTAATCTTGATCCAGGAGATTGCATATCTGGTATTGTCGATTTCACATTTATAGTTCCCGTTGTTTGGTAGTCTTGAAAGTTAGTAAATACCCTGGTAGAAGGATTTCGATTTTGTTCTAATTCATAATAGTACTCATCGTAATCTTCACGCCATTCAGGATGACTATCTGGAACTATTCGATGTAATTTAAGAGGATCTCTTGGGTTGGGTTGTATTCTGTATTCTGCTTCTGACCTTAAATTATAGCTGGGGTAAGGTGGAAATTTGGAAGGAGGCCGTCTGAAAGAATTTGTTGGGCGATGATTTGAAATTTCAATAAAGGACGTTTGAGGGACTGATGGTGTTGATGGTGGCCTGAGCCTTATTGGTGGACGTATTCTTGTTGATGTCTTTTTGTGATTATTAATTAATACAGGAAGGGTTGGATCATGAACTTTAGTTGGTTGCATATGGTGATTGTTGGGATCATTAATTTTAGTTGGTTGCTTATGGTGATTGGTGGGATCATGAACTTTAGTTGGCTGCTTTTGGTGGTGGTTGGAATCATGGACTTTATGTGAGGATGGTCCATGATTTGAAAATATAATTTCTGGAGATTGAAAATTAAAACTTGGAAGAGGGGAACCACTGCTCGAGGAGTTTGAAGTTGAAGAAGTTGTAATGTCTGTATTAGTTGTCTCATATTGAGTGGTTTCATAATCACTTTCTTCTGTTACATCTTCAACAATCAATTTAGGTGCGGCAATTACAAATGTTGATGTATCTGGTGAATAAACAGGCGATCCTAATAGTTTGTTTTTATGAGTTTCTTGTTTTGTAGTTCTATCATATGTTTCAGTTGATGTATCTTGCGTTTGAGGGTTATATTTTTGAGTAATGTGTTGAAACAAAAGTGTTGCTATATCTTGTGGTAACGGTTTTGTGGATTTATTTGGTAATGCAGTCTGAGGGGGTCTGGGAAGTTTCTGCTTATGATTAGATATTATTTTATTGTGCTGCTTAAGCAGGAGCAACGACGGTCTGCTTGTTTCGGTAATGTCGGGAGTATTCAATTTCTGGTCTGATGTTGTTTGGTATTCATCAATTTGAGTTCCTCTTGTCGATGTTTGTGTATGTACTAAATGGGGAAGTGTTGAATGTTGCGTTGTTGGTGGTTCATGTTGGGTGCTAATATAATAAATTGGCTTTGTGTTAGACTTTGTTTTCTGTTTATGTCTTCCTGCTGATTCTGTTACGTATGGTCTATGAGTTTTATCAGATGTTGTACTGTAAATTGTGTAACTTGTCGGATTTGTATATTTTTCACTCTTAGCGATAGTAGAGAAAGTTGTCCGATCTGGAACTGTTTCAATTTCAGTTATTTCACCGGGTTTTAACCCATTCGTTGCGAATTTAGCATTTGTGAAAGATGTTATAGTTTGTGTAGTTGGATAGCGTGTTTGAGAAGACGGCCTTTTACTTTTGATATTAAATCCAGTGTTTGAAGTTGTTCCTTCTGTCTCTTTTGAAGGAGTTATCCTTCCGCCATATGTTGTTTCGGTATACTCAGAGAAAGGAACAAATGTTTCACGTTCATCATGTGTCACATCATCATAAAGCTCCACATAATCATAAGCATAATTATCTTTTTCCTCATCATCATAATCTGGCTCTTCATTGGAATATTTTTCGCTTGTTTCTGTTGTGGAATCTGTTTCCTGAGTAGAGTGATAAGGAGTAGATTCATTCGTTCTTTCTTCGGCTGCATCAGTTGATACCTGTTTAGTTGTTGATGTCTTTGTTTTGTGTTTTAAATGTATTAATTCTATTGTTGGTTTTGTAGTATCTTGAAGAAACCTAGTTTCACCGGTTACAGTTGAAGGTTCTTTAGCTGTTGAAGTCCTTGTCTTTTGTTTTAAGTTTGCCAAAGTAATTATAGCGGGTCTTGTAGTTTCAAATGGGTAACGTGTTCTGCCTGTTTGGGTAGAAGCGGTCTTAGTTGTTGATGACTTTGTCTTGTGTTTCAAACTAGAAGGTGATATTGAACTTGGTTCCTGTTTAGTTGTATCTGGAATCAACCGTGTTCCTTCCGTAGCTTCGGATGCTGATGTATATGCATTTTTTTCCTTTTCTGTTGTAAGGACTAAGACAGCAATGTTTTCTTCAGGAATTACAGAAATACTTTCAAGATCTGAATCTTCTGTTAGTTCTACAGTTATTTTTTGTTTATCAGTTGTAGAATCCAAAGTTGTATCCTCAAAATTAGTTGAATGATTCTCTCCGTCTTCATAGTTGAGGTCATCAGTTGTCTCGGTTTCGAATGCATGAGATGAAATGCCTTCATCCGTTCCAGATGGAGAAATAACTGTAACATCGTAATTTTCAGTGCTGTGAGAGACTGGGACGTGAGTCTCATTGCCTTCTGGTTGATCTAAGCAAAGAAGTTAACTCAAATTAAATACAGAACATGACAACAGGAAGGAAATGAAAATCAAATCAAAAACGAGAAAGATCAATCCTGCATAAACAATTGATTATGAAACACTTTCCAACTGAAATGCAATTTTATTTAAATATCTCTAAAATGCGATACATTCACTGCAGATATATTTTAAATTATCACAGTACTATAATTATTTATTATATTTGAAAACTAATAAATAATTATAGTATTATTTATTATAGTATTATTATAGTTTATTATTAAAATTTCATCCAAGAAAAAATGAACTTTATTCAAGTGGCGCCATCGAAATATAAATCGTCTGGCTCTCTATGTAAAAGCAATGAATATTTCATTAATATTCCTTTTTTCCAGACTCCAGAGCTTAATGATTTTACCTGAAAAAAATTCACCAATTCTTATGCAAATAATCTTACAATTACTTATTTACATTCTGTATCCATTAAAATTAGGCTTTGTTGCAGAAATAATCAAAGTTTGATGATCATTTAAACTCAAGAATATTGTAATTGCGTTGGCACAGAATATAGATGCACAGAAAATACCACAAAATAAAGCGGTTTTTGGACGGATGCAATACTAAATATTAATTTAAAAGAACTGTAAAAATCACTATTTTTACACTGAGAAAAAAAGATGAATGCCATATTTTATTTTGAAGTGGGTTACGTGATCGCTGCATATAATATGGGTGTAATTAATATTTACATTCTCATATGTCCCACAGACCGTCTCAACAACATACTAAAATTTCATTTTGATAAAGTTATTTAAGGCAGTTATCGTGCGAACGGACAGACAGACAGACAGAATGAACAAAGTCATAAACACTTTTCAACTATGTTGGAAAGTGGTAATAAAAAGTGCTCGAGGCAGTTATAAAAAACATCCACAAGTGCCGGAGGTTTAAAATTTTGCGAGCTATGTTAACTTATCTACATCACTACCATAAATAGGAAAGAAGTGTCCAGAAAGCCGTATGCTGTTAACTTATGACTTATGTAGTTAAACAAGAATATTTGATGGTAAAAATTCGGTGTTGCGTTTAAGATTTTTTAATATTTGAGTAACATATTTTTAGTAACAAATTTACAACTTCTGTTTTTACAGTTTTTTCGTCGCATCCCTTTTATTTCAGTCGTAATGTAGAGACAAAAAACTGCTTTAACTCAGTCTTTGTGCAGTCGTACTTCTGTGCAGTCGTATTATCGTGAAAGTAAGCAAAGTATGAAACGGAGCTCTTTCTTTTGATTTGCTTTTTTATACCAAAAAAATTTGATGTGGGCAACACATGACTTTCCTTATATAATGCAATGAATTTACTATTTTTACAATAAAAAAATAGGTTTTTCTTATAGTAGCTATTTATATTCTTTCCAAGAAATTGAATTTTCGTCAATTAGTCGTCATTTTCACTGATTTAGTGTCATTTTTTATCCATTTGGCGAGATTTCCGTAAATTTGGCAACATTTAAATAAATCGCGAAGAAGGCGACATTCCGCCAAATTCGGCGCCAAAATCTCGCTCAGCGTTATGGACGGAGAAATAAGTTATTCTTTTAGCAGATAACTAACTATTGGCGTTCAAATACAAAAGTATTATTTAAAGTATCTTTTCTCATGAATGGAACGAGTTAGATCCACGAGAATGATGTCACCCAATTTATCGCATGATATTACATATGAAAAGCGAACATGTTTCTCAACAGTTAAAATATTTTTTCTAATTTATGGGAATTTTTGATAAATTTATTTAAAAAATGTGCAATATCTCGAGAACGGTTCATGCTAGCGTTCTAAAGTTCATGTCAATCGTTTTCTAAGGAAAATTACATTAGAAATGTCTATTTGCGTAACTTTATTAAAGGTTTTGATTTTTTGATGATTTTTTTCAAAATTTCACTCGAAAATTTAGGGGGGTTCTGAACATTCGATTACGTATAAAAACAATAGGCTTCCAGTGTTTATGGATTGTGATTTTTGTACCAAATTTCGTTCGAATCGGTCCATTTGTTCGTCAGTTATCGTCTCCACAGACTCACAGACGCACACACACACACACAGACATCATCTCAAAAATGTTTGATTCGTGATCAGGGATGCTTGAAACGTACTCTGCCGTCGAAAACTCGAATTCGAATTTTCGACCTCGTCATAATACTTTCCTTATACATTATGTATATAAGGAAAGTAATAAAACGTTAGACTCACTAAAAGTGTCTTCAAAAATTATTATTTGTCGTTATCTATAACTCCGTATAATTACTGCAAATAAGTTATTTGCAGTAATTATACGGAGAGTTACTTTAATTATAAAAAATAGTGTGACATTTTTTGAACGGAAATTTTCGTACACTTCGCAGTGTACAGCGGAACATTTAATCAACATTAATTGCACTTAAAATAAGAAATTTTTATTTTGGGTATTTGCTAACGTTCGGAGTAAATTTTTTTAAAAATGCCTTTTCTAAAATTGTTATTACAGTTCTTAGATAAATAGTGAAATAAAAATATAGAAGTATTTGAAAATTTTAGCTATACGTAACATACTTTTTGATAAATTGGGTAATTTCAGGTAATTTTTCGGTGAAGTTTAACCAAAACGGCTAGTATTCTACACCAAATTGTAATGCAGCAATTTTAATTTTCATTCCACACAAAGTACTATATATGATAATTATCTTCAAATTGAAAATATAATATGAGAGAAATGTTAAAGTTCAAGACAAATACAGGCTAATATGGATAATTTTCTAAATTTCGAATTCCGCTTTTTATATAAAAAACTTCATATGAAAAAGTATTTCACCTACATTAAAGCTTTTAGTTGATTTCATTGTCCATAAATAGCATTTGAAACATACACTGAAAGTCTCATATCAATATCTTGATTATTACTTGAGATATCAAGTTAATGGTAGAAAGTTTACGTGAAAAACAGAATTTTGAGAAAAACGCAATTATAGTTAAAATTCACTTGGCTGATAAGACAAACCCTCTTTTACAAGATATCTCTCTTTTACAAGAGGGCCCTATTACTGCAAGATAATATAAATAATAGACAAAGCGCTAAAATCGAGTAAAATTCTGCATTTTTCAACAACTTTCGGTTTTCAAATGTCACTTAAGGTTTAATTTTTAGCTGAAGATATGCATTTACATGACTATAACTTCATATCTAATTAACGCTCAATAAAAAAGAAAACTGTCTTAGAAACATAATTGTATGAACTACAGGATACATATAATGAAAACATCTGATGTGGGCAACACATGACTTTCCTTATATAATGTAATGAATTTACTACTTTTGCAGTGAACAAATAGGTTTTTCTTATAGTAGATACTTATATTCTTTCCAAGATATTGAATTTTCGACGATTAGTCGTCATTTTCATTGATTTAGCGTCATTTTTATCCATTTGGCGAGATCTTCGTTAATTTAGCAACATTTAAAAAGTCGCCAAGTTGGCGACATTCCGCCAAATTCGTCGCCAAAATCTCGCCACGCGTTATGGATGGAGAAATAAGTTATTCTTATAGCAGATAAATGATTATTGGCGTTCAAATACAAAAGTATTACTCAAAGTATCTTTTCTCATGAATGGAACGAGCTAGATCCGCGAGAATGATGTCGCACAATTTATCGCATGACATTACATATGAAAAGTGAACATGTTTCTCAACAGTTAATATTTTTTTTAATTTATGGGATTTTTTGATAAATTTGTTTGAAAAATGTACAATATCTCGAGAATGGTCCATGCTAGCGTTCTAAAGTTTATGTCAATCGTTTTCTAAGGAAAAATTACATAAGAAATATCTATTTCCGTAACTTTATTAAAGGTTTTGATTTTTTGATGATTTTTTCAAGATTTCACTTGAAAATTTAGGTGGGTTCTGAACATTCGATTACGTTTAAAAACAATAAGCTTCCAGAATTTATGGATTATGATTTTGTACCAAATTTCATTCGAATCGCTTCATTCGTTCGTGAGATATCGTATCCACAGACTCACTGACACACCCACACGCACACACAGACATCACTTCAAAAATGTCTGATTCGTGATCAGGGATGCATGAAACGTGCTCTCCCGTCGAAAGCTCGAATTCTAATTTTCGACCCCGTCACAATACTTTCCTTATACATTATGCATATAAGGAAAGTAAAAATAGCGCTATAATGTCGAAAAATGACCTTTTAAACGTAGGCGGACACTTTAAGTAGAATTTTGCCGTAAAATATTTTGCCGTATGTGTTGTAGAGTTAGTTCACTTCAAAAATAAGAGCTTGCAATTTCGTCCCAGTTGATCAATGTTAGGGCGTCGGCTGGCTACTTCGAAGATACCGGGTTTGATTTCTGGTTGGGGCATCACAGTTCTCTACAGTTTTGCGCAAAGTTACAAATTAGAACTCACATGGACATATTATGGCTATTAAAGTCACTTGTTTAATTGATATCTTCTGTATAAATCAATGTGAAAGAAAGAATCGGAAATGAATTATATACTTTTAAAGCCTTTATTTGACATTTTGAGATCTTCAGTTCTGGTCTAATGCACACTTTCAAAATTCTAGTGGAATGGACTCTGTTCATATTTCGACAAGTATTACCACTTACTACAAGTACTCATATTTTACAAGTAACACTTTTCCCCCACATAAACGTTCTATAAATAAACAAGAAAGATCAATCATGCTTAAAGCATTGATTATGAAACACTTTCCAACTTCAATGCAATTTTATTTAAAAAAGTCGAAAATGCAATACATTCCTCGGTAATATTTTAAAACTTATCACAATACTATATTGATTTATTATATTTCAAAACTTAAACCTTCATTGAAAAAAATGAACTTCATTCAAATGACGGCATTGAAATATAAATTGCCTGGTTTAAATATATCAATTTGTGAATTTTAAATTCGCTTAAAAAATGTTTGAAAAATTAAGTCCCATAGGGCTCAATTTATTTCATTTTTTCAACCCGGGTTCAATCCAAAACTAATTGGGTGATATTATTCATTTATATTCCCATAGGTCCTACAGACCGTCTGAACAACATACTAAAATTTCATTTTGATTATGTCATTTTTACGGCAGTTATCGTGCTAACGGACAGACAATCAGACAGAATGAACAAAGTCATAAACACTTTTCAACTTTGTTGCAAATTGTTAAAAAGATTAAGCACACAACTTTGATAGAAGGTCTTTTATTACACTTCTCATAAGACGTACAAAAGGAAAAGGCCAGAGCGCTTTCGAGCGCTAATACGCTCTTCATCAGTGGCTACATGGAAAGTAAAAAGGATCATTCATATATAGACCAGTAAAGATGACAAATTTGCATAAATGCAATTAGTAAATGGACATTCGATTATCTAAGGAAAAATACACAAAAAACATAAAATATTTTTAACGGATTAAAAAACGAGTATATCTCAAGAAAAGTACAATTAAAAATACTATTTTATTACAGGAATGCAAATTCAGAAAGGACAGTCAAGCCCATTCCCCATGAGGATGACGTCAAAGATAACTATGAAGAGACTTGAATTGCATAGAGTCGAGAATGAGTCGCCAAGCATAACTTAAAATTTAAACGGGGTCAAAATTACAAATCGACGCACGGTAGATATAAATAACAAGAAAGATCAGTCATGCTTAAAGCATTGATTATGAAACACTTTCCAACTTCAATGCAATTTTATTTAAACAAGTCTAAAATGCAATACATTCCTCGGTAATATTTTGAAACTTATCACAATACTGCATTAATTTATTATATTTGAAAACTTAAACCTTCATCGAAAAAAATGAACTTCATTCAAATGACGGCATTGAAATATAAATTGCCTGGTTTAAACATCTCTAAAATGTTATAAATTCCTCGGTAATAGTTTTAGAATTATCATAATACTACGATAATTTATTATATTTGAAAACTTCATCGAAAACAACTGAAATTAATTCAAATGACATCATAGAAAAAATAACACGCCTGGATCTCTCTATAAGAACAGGATTTCATTCATAACTTTCTCCCATTCATTTCATTCATCACAATACTATAATAATTCATTTTATTTAAACATTTTGTTTAAGACCATGGAGCTACAAAAAATTAAACTCTATGCTTGAAACTTCATCGGAAAAAATCGTCCTTCTCTTTATGAAATCAATTAATATTTCATTCATATCAGCCATGCAGACTCCATGGACTAAATTATTTTGTGTTAAAAAAATACAGGAATTCTATTACAACTCATTCTATATATTTTGCCGCTTACATTTTACATAGATGAAAAATAGGCTTAGTTGTAGAAATAATCAAATTTCGATGAGCATTTAAACTCAAATATATTGTCATTGCGTTGTTTCAGTATGTAGATGCACAGAATTTAAGCAAAAATAAAGTAGTTTTAGGACGGATACAACACTCAATATGAATTAAAAAGAACTTAAAAAAAAATCACGATTTTGAAACAAGATGGATGCCATATATCATTTTGAAGTGGGTCATGTGATCGTTTCATATAAGAGGTGTAATTATTATTTTAATTTTTATTTAAAAAGCTACTGAATATATTTCGCTGAATTTTTCTTTATATATTTTATGGAACAATTTGAATATTACCTAAAATTTTCGAAGCAATTTGTGAATTTTAAATCCGCTTAAAAAATGTTTGAAAAATTAGGTCCCATAGGGCTCAATGTATTTCATTTTTTCGACCCGGGTTCAATCCAAAACTAATTGGGTGATATTATTCATTTATATTCCCATAAGTTCTACAGGCCGTCTGAACAACATACTAAAATTTCATTTTGATTAAGTCATTTTTACGGTTGTATTCAGTTGTTTTTTAAATACAAATTAAAATAATAATAACACCTCTTATATGAAGCGATCACGTGTCCATGATATGAAAAAATCCCATGACCCACTTCAAAATGATATATGGCATCCATCTTGTGTCAAAATCGTGATTTTTAAAGTTCTTTTTAATTCATATTGAGTGTTGTATCCGTCCTAAAGCTACTTTATTTTTGCCTAAATTCTGTGCATCTACATACTGAAACAACGCAATGACAATATATTTCAGTTTAAATGCTCTTCCAAATTTCATTATTTCTACTATTAAGCCTATTTTTCACCTATGTAAAATGTAAAGAGCAAAATATGTAGAATGAGTTGTATTAGAATCGCTGTAATTCTTTAACACAAAATCATTTAGTCCATGGAGTCTGCTTAGCTGATATGAATGAAATATTCATTGATTTTAGAAAGAGAATGACGATATTTTTCGATGAAGTTTTGCGCATTGAGTTTACTTACTTGTAGCTCAATGGTCTTAATTTTTAAATAAAATAAATTATTATAGTATTGTGATGAATGACATGAATGGGGGAATTATTTATGAATGAAATGTTGCTTTTATAGAGAGAGCCAGGCGTGTTATTTTTTTTATGACGTCATTTGAATGAATTTCAGTTGTTTTCGATGAAGTTTTCAAATATAATAAATTATCGTAATATTATGATAATTCGAAAATTATTACCGAGGAATGTATCACATTTTAGGGATGTTTAAACCAGGCAATTTATACTTTAATGCCGTCATTTGAATGAAGTTCATTTTTTTCGATGAAGGTTTAAGGTGTCAAATATAATAAATTAATGTAGTATTGTGATAAGTTTTAAAATATTACCGAGGAATGTATTGCATTTTAGACATGTTTAAATAAAATTGCATTGAAGTTGGAAAGTGTTTCATAATCAATGCTTTAAGCATGATTGATCTTTCTTGTTAATTAACATCCTCATGGGGATTGGGTTTGACTGTCCTTTCTGAATTTGCATTCCAGTAATAAAATAGTATTTTTAATTTTACTTTTCTTGAGATATACTCGTTTTTTAATCCGTTAAAAAATATTTTATGTTTTCTGTGTATTTTTCCTTAGATAATCGAATGTTAATTTACTAATTGTATTTATGCAAATTTGTCATCTTTAGTGGTCTATATATGAATGATCCTTTTTACTTTGCATGTAGCCACTGATGAATAGCGTATTAACGCTCGAAAGTGCTCTGGCCTTTTTCATTTTGTACGTCTTATGAGAAGTGTAATAAAAGATCTTCTATCAAAGTTGTGTGCTTAATCTCTTTTATTTGGAATCAGACGTGATACCAACTTATTTATTTACGTTCTATAAAGTTTTACAAGAAATTTATGAAGACGCCGTCATGTGGTGGCAAATGGTGCATACACTTCATTCTGGACGGAAATATTAAGAATTTTTACTCTCTTTTGCATTCTAACCCTTTCCTTAAATACCCCGAAAGTGACATCTTCAGAACTAGAAATGGAAATTCTTAGTGAACTTCCTAACCCCTTCTAGAACTTGTAAAGAACCTTGCTGCCTGAACAGGAAATCTATCCCTGGATCTTTGAATTGGCTAGCCGATGCTCTACCGTTGAGCTACTGGAACGAAATTGCAAGTTCATATTGTCGAAGTGGACGCTGAAATTCGATGCTAAATGCATATCATAGTCATCATTTAGCAGTAATCTATATACAGCCTATCTTTAGAAATAGGTGTTTTAAGAAAATTGTTTGAACTGGAAGTGAAAAAAAAAAAACTGGAAGTGAAAATCTGTTTTGAATCCTCCATTCTCCTCTAAAATCTGTATCAGTAAGAATCTAACCTTTATTTACAGCAGATCCTAAAAATAGATGTTTCAAAGAAAATGTAAATTTTTCAATCTTGCAAAATTAATGTTTCATGTAAAATAAAACTGAAATGGAAAAAGAGCCACAAGAGGGAATGCTTTGTAAAATCCACCATATTTTCTTCGAAAATATGATGCTGTAAACTAAATCAATTACCATCTAAGCTCTCTATATAACAGATCCCGAGAAATAGATGTAACAATTTCGTAAAGAATATGGAAAATTTGTATTATCGTATGGAACATCCTATGGAAAATGTTTTCCCACCAATGAAAAAAAGTATGAGAATCAGAAATATTTGGAATTTGGTTCTTTAGGATTTTTTCCAAGGCATTCTTCATAAAAAACATTTGAATTTGTACTCCCAAATGCGTATCTATTTAAAAAAAAAAAAAAAAAAATTCTACAAACCCTCACATATCCATAAATAAAAAATTTAAATTATTCAATCGAATTGTATATCCTTAAAACTAAATTTCATGGTTTCTGAATTTTGATTAAAAATAAGTTTATATACAAGGTAGGATCAAAAAGTTCGGAGACTGTGCTGATATCTCCAACCCTGATTGAAGAAGAGGGGAACTATTTTACCTTGGCGTAGAGGTAAATTAAAACCAATAGAGTTCCGGTATTCATTAATTGTAATAATTGTGCCAACTTTTTTGTGAATCGCTTCATTCGTTCGTGAAATATTGGTCGCACACACTAACAGACTCACGAACACTTACACTAACATGCACACGCGCTAACATACACACACACACTAACACATACACACACTAACACATGCACATACACTAACACATACACACACAGACACTAACATACGTACATACGAACACACACACACTAACATGTTCACCCATGCGCACACACATAAACATCCCTTCCAAAATGTTCGATTCGAGTTCAGCGATGCTTGAAATATGCTCTTTCATCGAATTTTCGAATTCGAATTTCTGATCTCGTCACAATACTTTCCATATACTATGTATGTAGGGAAAGTAAAATTATATGCCTGTACTTGGCTCTAATTCGACACTAAAGAGGTATAGGAAAAACTGTAAACTTTTACAGTTTTTTCGGTATAGACTATTCTATTTAACTCTAATAATAATTAAAACTAACTTTTTGCTGTATTAAACCGATGGTTTGAGTGCCTATCAACCGATTTCTTTTAATCAAAATCAAAATTAACCGGTTCATATTTCAGTAATAGAAGTTTTCTGAATTGATATTCAAAATGGATTACGTTGCAGTGGTAGCTATCAAATCAATGTACACACAATGACATTATGGATGACACTACAATATGCTTGGCAACTGTGACGTATATGGAAACCTTCGACTGAAAATCTAACCTCGGATTAAAACGAGAAATGTAGCCTTTAAGAATATCGTGTTTGATGAAACTTATACTTGGGGGCATGAGTTGCATCCAACACGATTCAGGTGTGCCCCTTTTCGCAGACTTCACGAATTCATTTTTCTTTTGTAACACGGCCGGCTTTTAGCGTTTTCCATATAATGCAATCCAACAGTTTTTGTAAGGAAAATATTTCCACGCATATAAACTTTATGCGTGATCGTGGGAGTAAGCCTTTGATTTTATTTTAAGGCATCCAGTCGTACTGATGATCACACAAAGGCAGTGATGTTCAAGCAACGTCTCTAGGTCCGGTTTTTTAACTGGATTACTATATTTAAGATAACAGGTGAGCGCCAATTGCAGGTTATCAGTTAGACTTACCGCATTTGTACTCCGTGGGACAGCAGTGTCCTTCTGGTACGACGGGGCTGCATCCAGGAACGCTGGGGGAACACTCCAGACGCCGGCAGACCACTCCTACCTGGGTGCAGTAACAGGTCTGGCAATGGCCACTGCTCGGTACAGCAACCCCTACATCGAAATCATACCCTTCCACGTTGCACGAGGAAACTGTTGGGAAAAAAACATGGATGACTTTTGTAAAAATATAAAAATGCTGGTAAATTCTGTGATGACAATCGGTATTGATTCAAAAGACCTTTACTCTCAAGATATATTAACCCCTGCAATGTTCGATATAAGCCTCCTCGTAACAATGCTGTTAATACCAAATTGATTTTTTTGATCTAATACCGAGGGTATATTATAAATTGTCATGATTTATATATTAGCAGATGCTTGCTCGTGATTTAAAATGTGTGCATATTCTAAAAGGATATATATTACTTTAAAAATTTCAATTTAACTATTTAATTCCCTTATAAAAAAAAATCAGATGTGGTCAGCACATGACTTTTCTTATATAATGCAATGAATTTACTACTTTTACAGTAAAAGAAAATAGGTTATTCTTATATATATATACATACATATATATATATATACACACACATATATATATATATACATATATTTTCGTTAATTTAGCAACATTTAAAAAAGTCTCCAAGTTGGCGACATTCCACCAAATTCGTCGCCAAAATCTCGCCAAGCGTTATGGACGGAAAAAGAAGTTATTCTTACAGCAGATAAATGACTATTGGCCTTCAAATACAAAAGTATTACTCAAAGTACGTTTTTTCATGAATGGAACGAGCTAGATCCACGAGAATGATGTCATCAAATTTATCGCATGATATTACGTATGAAAAGTGAGCATGTTTCTCAATAGGAAATATTTTTTTTTATTTTATATAATTTTTTGATAATTTTTTTTAAAAATGTGCAATATCTCGAGAATGGTTCATGTTAGCGTTCTAAAATTTATGTCAATCGTTTTCTAATGAAAATTTACATAAGAAATGTCTATTTGCGTAACTTTATTAGAGGTTTTGATTTTTTTGACGACTTTTTCAAAATTTCACTCGAAAATTTAGGGGGTTCTGAGTATTCGATGGCTTATAAAAACAATAGGTTTCCAGATTTTACGGATTGTAATTTTTGTACCAAATTTCGTTCGAATCGGTTCATTAGTTCGTCAGTTATCGTCTCCACAGACTCCCACAAACACACACACAAACACATACACATACACTCACACACACACACAGACATCACTTTAAAAATGTTCGATTCGTGATCAGGGATGCTTGAAACGTGCTCTCCCGTCGAAAACTCGAATTCGAATTTTCGACCCCGTCACAATACTTTCCTTATACATTATGTATATAGGAAAAGTAATAAAAAGTATGAGAATTCCTATTTTCACTATACTAAATAGACAAACAAATAAACAATTAGAGTTTCAATTTTTCATATCTGGATTTCTAATTGATATCAAAATACAAGATACTATAAATAATCGCAAGCTTTTACATGCAAAATGCAAGGTTGTCAACAGTTAGAGATACCTTATGGCTAGAAGATTTGTAGCGTGAAATGGCTAGATTGCCAACTTCTATGGCTAAAGTAAAATTTCAGTTTTAGTTATAAAAATAAACTGTAGGTAGCGCACCCTGCAGTTTAGTTTCAGTGTAATGTAGGTGGTTCACAAACAGAAAAGTTATGCCATCTATTGAACCCAGATAAATGGAAAATCCCGAAACGAAATGTTAATTTAGTGAAATACTTTTTCCTCCCCACATTGTTATTTCAATCATTATTTGTTAATTGTCAGTTATTACATAAAATGGGAATATAGTGTTTATTCCTCGCATATTTGTTATTCCATTGCAGTTTTAATATTTTACAAGTAAAACAAAGCGTATTACAATGCATTAAACTCAAGAACTACGTAAAATCATATAAATCATGATTAATAATTTTTGACTAATCTTTTATGATATCATACATCATAAAGGAGCTATTTATAGGTCACCACTATCATCGTTTTGTGCCAAATATACACCCAGAGTATAAATTTCTGTTATAGGCCAGTTCCACTCTAATTGGCGTAACAAGCAATACAAGATTTGTAGCCAGAAAACGTTTACTAAATGGCCAGAAAATATTATGGCCAGAAAAAATTGACTAAAAATGACAAAGTAAAACGTTATGATTTAAAATATTTATTACCTATGGCTATCATATAGCAACTTTTAAAAAAATTTCTTGCCAGGAACAATTTCATTTTAAAATTCTGTAACTGACGTAAAGCAATTCGACGAGATGTACTTGCTGTTTCAGTAAAAAGTTAAATACTATCAAAATGTTGAAGAGCTAGAATGATGTTTTTTGCTTATAAACAATACTAAATAACTAATAGCCAAAATGCATACCTATTTATATAATATATATCAACCATAATTTCAAAAATTACAATATCTTTTGTAACTGACGTAACGTGCTTTTGCAACTGATGTAAGAGTATCAATTTCTTGTGATGACAATTATATTTGTAGTGCATTTTTATTCCTCGATATTGTTATATGATATCTCAAATGTTTTACTTAATACACATGGATAATCTAAAAATTTTTAATTCCCCTGAAAATGGGCAATAGTTTGAATATCTATTTTGGGGCAAAAATGAGACTTCTATGTGGAATTGACCTATGACAACACTTTAGGATTTGCATTCATTAAAATGATACATTTTTTCTTTTTAACATTTTACAACATAGTTGAAAAGTGTTTATAACTTTGTTCATTCTGTCTGTCTGTCTGTCCGTTAGCACGATAATTGCCGTAAAAATGACTTTATCAAAATGAAATTTTAGTATGTTGTTCAGACGGTCTGTGGGACCTATGGGAATATAAATGAATAATATCACCCATTTAGTTTTGGATTGAACCGGGGTTGAAAAAATGAAATACATTAAACCCTATCGGACCTAATTTTTTAAACATTTTTTAAGCGGATTTAAAATTTACAAATTGATTTGAAAGTTTTAGGAAATATTCAAATTATCTCATAAAATATATGAAAAAAATTTCATATAAAAATGAAAATAATAATTATACCTTTTATATGAAGAGATCACGTGACAACTATATGAAGAGATCACGTGACCCACTTCAAAATAAAATATGGCATCCATCTTGAGTCAAAATCGTGATTTTTAACGTTCTTTTTAATCAATATTTAGTGTTGTATCTGTCCTAAATCTGCTATTTTTTTTGCTTAAATTCTGAGCACTTATATACTGAAACAACGTAATTACAATATATTTGAGTTTAAATGATCATCCAACTTTGATTACTTCTACAACGAAGCCTAATTTTTACTTATGGAGAATGTAAATACCAAAAGATGTAGAATGAGTTGTATAAGAATTGCACCATTTCTTTAACGCAAAATTATTTAGCTCATGAAGTTTGCAATATAGCTGATATGAATGAAATATTCATTGATTTTACACAGAGAAGCAGACGATTTTTTCGATGAAGTTTGTTTTAAGCATAGAGTTTAATTACTTATACCTCCATTGTATTAAGTTTATAAATAAAATAAATTATTATAGAATTGTGATGAATGAAATGAATGGAAAAAAGTTTATGAATGAGATGCTGCTTTTATAGAAAGAGCCAGGCGTGTTAGATTTCGATGACGTCATTTGAATAAATTTCAATTGTTTTCGATGAAGTTTTCAAATATAATAAATTATTGTAGTATTATGATAATTTTAAAAATATTACTGTGGAATGTATCGCATTTTAGAGATGCTTAAACCAGACAATTTACATTTCAATGCCGTCATTTGAATGATACTCATTTTTTTCGATGAGGTTTTAAGTTTTCAAATATAATAAATTAATGTAGTATTAGTATTGTGATAATTTTAAAAATATTGCCGAAGAATGTATCGCATTTTAGAGATGTATAAATAAAATTGCATTGAAGTTGGAAAGTGTTTCATAATCAATGCTTAATGCATGATTGATCTTTTTTGTTTAATTCTACTATGAATAATTAGATGACAATAACCGAATCAACTTTCATTTGATTGCTAAGTGTACGTTTAACGACACTGATTGAAAATTAGCTCTATTCATCCGATGGAATGAGGGTGAAACTAATACAGTTAAGGCACCCTGCTGTTTTTTTGTGTATCTAGAAGCCGTCTGTGGTCTGCTGCCTTCATAGCATTTATTTCAACCAAAGTGAAAAAGAAATCCACTGATTTTCTATTTTCCAAATTTGATTTTGCATTATTTCGAATTTCTCCAACAGAAGGATTGAACAGTGTTTTGTAAGAGTTTCACAAGAGAGCGTAAAAATACTTTTTTCGAAACATATGTAGTTTTTACTTGGTATTTTTAGCCCATATTACTGAAAATTTTAGCTGAAAATGTGTTATTTGGAATTATGGCAGTGCCATAATTGCAAATAACACATTTCCAGCATAATTAAAAAAAATGTTAGAACCAGCTATTATTCGCTACACGTAATCATTATGAAAATACTACTATAAAAACTTATAATCTCTGATTTTAAAATAATGCGCGTGATCTTGTTATGGGCATGGCCTAGTCATGGAATGTGGCTTTTAAGTATTAAATAATTTTCCCTTATAAATTATTTTGATTTCCGTTTTCTTCACGATTTAAGCAAAATAGCAATAAAGTTTAGCATTCAAGCAGTATTAGAAAAAAAATATCATATATTATTATAATGATTCTTTATACATTTCAAGAGAATCACGAGATCTATTGATAATCTTAAAATTACAAATAAAACATTTGGTTTCGGAATGCTACTTATGCTCCTCTATCAATTCAATAAAAAAGCATTCGATCAAACCACTTTTAAAATACAATGAATAAAAGAATGTGGAATTAAGAAGAATATAACCTAAAATTAAGAGAACAACCGGTGTTGAAAGCTATGTGAACTAGTTTCATCATTTAAGTTATAAAACAAGCTCAATCATGCATAAAACATTGATTATAAAACACTTTTCAACTATAATGCGATTTTATTTAAATGTCTCTAAAATGCAATACACTCAGCGCTCATATATTTTAAATTATCACAGTACTACAATAATTTATTGTATTTCAAAACTTAAACCTTCATCGAAGAAAATGAACTTTATTCAAATGACGTCATCGAAATACGACTCGCCTGGCTCTCTATGTAAAAGCAATTAATATTTCATTCATATCACTTTTATTCAAGACTCCAGAGCTAAATAATTTTGTGTGAAAAAAAATTCAGTAATTCTTATACAACTCATCTACAATCACTTATTTACATTCTCCATTTATTAAAATTAGGCTTCGTTGTAGAAATAATCAAAATTTCATGATAATTTAAACTAAAAAATATTGTAATTGCCTTGGCATAGAATATAGATGCACAGAAAATACGCAAAAATAAAGGGGTTTTAGGACAGATGCAACACTAAATATAAATGTAAAAGAACTTCAAAAATCACGATTTTTACACTGGGACAAAAAGATGGATGTCATATATTATTCTGAAGTGGGTCACGTGATCTCTTTATAATATGGGTGTAATTATTATTTTAATTTTTATTTAAAAAACTACGAAACATATTTTGCTGAAATTTCTTTTATATATCTTATGGGATAATTTGAATATTTCCTACAATTTTCGAAGCAATTTGTGAATATTATCTTTGCTTAAAAAATGCTAGAAAATTTAGGTCACATAGGGTTCAATGCATTTCCTTTTTTCAACCCGGGTTCAATCCAAAATTCATTGGGTGATATTATACATTTACATTCCCATATGTCCTACAGACCATCTCAACAAACTAAAATTTCTGTCATTTTCACGACAGAATGAACATAGTCATAGACTCGTTTCAACTATGTTGGAAAGTGTTAAAAAGAACTACTAGTACACTAGTGAGTAAAAGACTGCAAAACTAAAAAGAATATGACAATAATAGAAAGAAACACTTTTAACTGTTATTTAGCTTTTATTAAAAAGAAATACCTTTATTTAACGGCGCATCAGCGTCACCATTCGGTGTTAATTGGTATCCATCTCCGTTAACACCTTCGGCGCCAATTTCTGTAGTAAAGGGAGAAAAACAATTTAAATCAACTATAATAACTCACAGGACGTTAAATTTTAAATAGGGAAAAATAACTTCAAATGATACATTTAGGACACTAACAGAAAGTGTTATAACTGCTATCTATATAATACACTATATGATCGAAAATATCCGGACACTTAGGATGTTAGAATGTTTTTCGAATTTCTAAACAAATACTTGGCGAAGTATTCTGTAACTTTGGCGATGTGAAGAACATGCTTGAACGCCTACTTTCCAGTAAAGTTTCGGTGACTTGTGCATTTAGGGGACCACCAAGATACTGAAAAAGGGGAAAAATATATTTGATCATCCTGTATCATAAAAAGCTGGAAATGATTTGTAACTTTCGCAAAATAGTTAACTGGCTTTGTTCAACGCGCATAAGCATTTTCGTAAAACAAAACGTATATTCACGAAGATATAAACGTTTCTTTAAAAAAAGAAACCAAATTTTGTTACATGTTTTTGCTTACAATATATCTATAGGTTTCAATCAATTTTCACGAAACTTACAGAACATTTGTCAAAGTCCAAGAAAAACATTATACTTCAATTGAAAATTAAAGCATTGGATATACGATGAGATATAAGCATTTGAAGAAACTAAGTTTTTACTGCGCATACAATAAAAGTACTATCATAAATATATTATTTTATTACAATCAGTGCTATTCCTGTAATAAAATAATATGTTTATGATAGTACTTTCCTTGTAATATTCTTACAATTTGAATCCGTGTTTTTCCTGGAACAAAATAATATATTTATGATAATACTTTTCTTGTAATATTCTTACAATTTGAATCCGTTTAAAGTATATTTTTGGTATTTCACTGTTCAGCAATTTTTCAGTTTTTGTTTTTTGCCAAAATGAAAGTAGCCACCTTTTATAAATTTTGGGTCGCTGAACACGAAAATCACCCTTAAAATTCTCTCCTGGCTCAGAGTTTTGAGTAATTGCACTGTTAACATTTTACATATAACGCTATGGGACGTCATAATTACGATATGTGAAATATAAAAATAAAAATAAGGGAAAATAAATAAAATAGGCACTGTCGTTCCCCACAAGCAACATGCAAAAAGACGGCTTGTATAAAAAGGAAAGGTATTCGTACTATTGTATTCCCATAGCTTTATATGTAAAATGTAAATAGTGAAATTACTCAGAAACCTGGGCCAGGAGGTAATTTTAAGCGTAATTTTCGTGTTCAGAGACCCAAAATCTATAAAGGACGGATATTTTCACCTCTGTATAATTTTCACTGTTGAGCAGTGTTTTCCGTGTATATTTCTTGGGTTAATTTTGTATTAATTAATAGTCTGTTCATTTACCAATTTCATATTTTAAGCAAATTTGCTGCGTAACTGGTCTTTATATGGACATTCCATGTTTACTTTTCATGTAGCCACTGATGAAGACCGTATTAGCGCTCGAAACCGCTCTGGAAATTTTAAATACTTTGTACGTCTTATAAGATGTTTTAATAAATGACTTTTCGTCTAACGACGTTATGCTCTTAATTTTATTTAGTTGAATTCAGACGTGATACCAATTTTTGATTATATTTATACTCCTAAAAATAAAAAAAATGTTCTTATAAAAGGTTGTCAAAAATAACTGTTATTCAGCTTATATAATTTGTGTTTGTGAGCTCGTTATTTAGAAAACAAAATAATCATATGTGACTTTACCACATTGGTAGTGGGATGGGCAGCAGGTATATCCACTTTGGTATCTTGCAACACATCCGTCGATGTTCAGGTGGCATTTCGGTCGAACACACATCTGTTGTCCCCTTATGCAGTAACAGTATTCACATTTTGTGGGAGACAGCATTGCCATACCGTCTGTGTATTTATAACCTTTTGAATAGCAATCTAGATAAGAAATTGTAAATCATTATTTCTAGGAAATATAGAATTAACGATGCTTTAAATAGGAGACTGTTTAGAAGAAATCTGATGGAACCACCACATATCTGTCTGTACCAACTATAATGATCAAATTTGTTAGACAAAATGAAAAAGTTAAACTCTTATGACTATTTATGAAAACAAAAAGGTTAATTACTGTTATCCGTTTAAAAAGTACACAAATTTAATGGAGGGCCAACGGCCGTACCGTGATGAAAACACCGGTTCTCGTTAGATCACCGAAGTCAAGCAGCATCGGGCGCGGATAGTACTTGGGTGGGTGACCACCTGGGAACACCGCTTGCTGTTGGCACATTTCGGGCGCGGTATCCCGGTGGTGTGCGCGCTGGATTTGCACGCTGCCACAACTGCCACCGTGTTCATGGGGAGTACGATCACGTTAAACATGTGGACCCGTAAGTCCTTCCGAGAGGTTGGTGGTAGGGGAAGGAGGGTACGGTCCCTGTGGATGCCTCCCCCACTCGGTTCCGGTCTAAATTGGGTGGCACTTCCCGGCCGTCCAAACCTTACACCTTTCTGGTATGTTGGACGGTCTGGGTCTCAACAACAAATTTAATGGAAATAGCTCAACTTTTCCCAGAGATATTGTTCTATTTTTCAGGAAAGAAAAAATATGAAATTTCTAATTTCTTGAGAACGGTTGTATCCAAATTCACGAAATTTTGTGGGTAGACTTAAAACAGCTCCATTTTAAATTTAGTCCATGTTTTGAATTTGTAGAACCAAGGGTTTTCGAGATATTAATGAAAAACGAAACTTCCATAGAAATAGTATTATACAGACGATATTTTTTACTGAAATTTATTTGAAGAAAAATAACATCATGTAGGTATTTTGCCCACAGAACCTCAGCCGGAAAGAGATACACACACATATAACTTTTGAAAAATGGTTGACTAGGGTTTAACAATTCTCAAAATAATAGAATTTTATTTACACGGATCAAATAAGTGATTTCGGTAGTTAGGAAAACAACTTTATTAAATATATCGTGTCTGATATAATCAAAGGTGTTTTTCATAATTTCAAATATAATATTGGTAAAATCAGATTTGGGCACAGTTTAAGATGTATGTTTTAAAACAAAATTGACAAAATTAAAATATTTAGACATTGCTAAGGCTCTGGTTCGAGTTACAGTCATTAAAAGAAACAAAGTTAATTAGGCAATTAAGAACACATTTTATTCATTTATAAATATTTAATTTTCTCGGGAAGCCGCTTTAATTTTCAGTTGTTGAATTGCCAACTAATTTTGTTTGGTCAAAATTGTTACTGCCGCCATGAGCCAAGACAGATTCAAATTTGTTGCACATTTTGAAGATATTTTGAGCAATTTATTTTTCTAAAATTGATTAATAATTTTGGATTTATTCAATTATATAAATGAGAAAAATATTAATGTTTAAGATAATTCTCCTCCTAGTCCAATATTTATATAGTTAAATTATTAATAACCGCTTGATGGCATCATTGAACTAAATGATGTCTTGATTGCACAATTATTTTGTAATTCGTGACGTCAAGAAAATGCAATGGCATCATAGGAGGTCTTGAATCATGTTTAGCGTTGAGTCCATGGAGTTAAAGAAACTTTTATGTGGATGAAAAGTTTAAAAATATCATAATGCTTTGAGAATTATATCTCGGTGTCGCTAGTGTTAGATAAGTCCTTGACAGAACAGGAAGACATAGTGTTTAGTTTATGTATTTTTACTATTCATACCTTAAAGTTCCCTAATTAGGATTAGAAGTAATACGTATTTTTCTAGTTGTTGAACGGGGTACAGAATATACAGATAAAATAAATTAAAAGATAACTTACATTCGAATATGTAAGAATATTCTATTTGAAATTTAATTTGTGTTGCTCTGATTTTTTCCTTCAAAATTAACATTTTAAATACATATTAGTATTTCATTACGAGTTGTTCACCATAGAAATACATACACTTCAGTGGAACCCTAGCGCCATCTGGATTATTGTCTCAAATGATTTCTATTACATGAAGTTGTAACTCTGTCCTTTTAACTCTATGGTTGAGTCTTCAGTGACACTAGTTGAGTCCCTCCTTTAAATTATTAATCCGCCATTTCACGAACCTTGGCATCAATAAATTAATTTACGACAATGAAACTTATTGTTGTGAATTGCTTAGCAAGACCTCTTATAATCGGAATTGTCCAGAATTTCAGTTTAAAATCAAATTAATAAAATATTTTCTCAGTAAATGAAATATTTCCTCGGTACATACGTACTTCCAGCAGAGTCATTTCGATCAGGTGATAGATCGTCTGATCCGTAATCTTCCTCCTGTTCTATCGGGGAATCGAACCCATCTGAGGGTCTGTTGATTTTCGATGATGACCACTCATCGTGGGTCTTATACTGAGGACTTGGGGCTGGTTTCCTAGTTGTGGTGGTGACTGGGGCAACATCAGACTTCTCAGTCCTAGGATCCATGCCAATCAGTCCAAAGAAGGTGCCTTCGTCTTGTCTGAGCCGGTATTTATAACTTGGCTCGCTGGTTCTTTCTGTTCGATAATCCGTCTCTCCTGAAATTAATAAATTTATTTAAGCTCGATGGGAATTTCCTTTTTAAGTGAATAAGATATCGATAATTAAAAAATACGAGGATATTTCAGTAAAATGTTGATATCTAGACGGATATAAACAAACAAAATAATAACGCTGTAAAAAAAAAAAATCTGCATTAGTAACAGAATTTAAGGTTGAATAAAAATATCAGTCGGTTTCGGAGACAAATCTTCCATCAGGATAAAATGGCAGAGCAATAGTGCCAACAAAGACACGAAAGAGTTTTCGCTTTTGTTGATACTGGTGCTCCGTCTCTTGTCCTGACGGAGGGTGCTGTTATTCGCCTCCGAAACCAGTTGGTACTTTTATTCAACTTTGTAGGTTGTGACTAACGGAACATTTAATTCAGCAGATTTGTTCAGACAGTAAACAGTCTGGCAGAACTTTTATATAATGAATATTACACATTTCTAGCAATAGATGGCGACACTAAAATTTAAAATCGTGATCAAAGAGTTTTTGTTCTAATATTCTTTTCTATCGTCCACAGATATTTTGAACGAGATATTTTACTAAACATTTTTATTTTATAGATTTCGTGAAGTATTCAAATCTGTCAGATTTCTTCAAAAGATTCAATTTGATAGAATATAAAAGGAATCACATTCAATTTGATAGGCGTTCTCTAAACAGAATACATTCTGAAAAGTCTTGATAGTATGGGAATAAAAATTGTTTGTATCGTAATTGTAAGATTTATATCATTTTTTTTTTTTAAATTTACTCATGATAGAGTAATTTGATAGAGTTTTCTAAATTAGATAAAAGTAAAACGCGTGAATCCACAAAATGCATTAAATTCTCAATAAATGAGGTGAGTAATTTGCAAATAATTATATATGGAAATATACTCTCAGTGCAGTAAGTAATACTAGATATCACCAAGAAAACAGTTTCGTTCTTTACATGGTTGATTAAAATAATTTATCAATTGTGAGTGATTCTCTGTATATTGACATAGATTTCGTGTGAACGTCCAACATAAAAGTTTCAAAGTGACAAAGTCTCTCTCCCCCCCCCCCCCCCCCCCCCCCACTGGTCTTTAGTTTATATTGTTTTCATAATTATGGAATACAAAAATATGCAAAACACATTGTGAAAGATAAAAACTCACCATCCAGCTTTTAATGTATGCAGACTACGTTTTGAAGATTCTAATACACCAACATCATCTTATTGGATCCCTTTCGTGTAGTACTGAGTGTGAGAACGTGTGTCAGGCTCAGGGCCGAGATTTACAGTTGTACTCTAGGATGTATAGTGTATATAGTGTATAGTGAATATAGTGTATATAGTGTATAGTGTTTTGTAAAACCTTAAGCTGTATTATGAATACCCACCTCTCCAACTAAAATGTAAATATAAAACTTTAACTGGAATTTTATGAATGCAGCTACGCAATTAAATAGCTTTTTATAATTATGAAATAAGAAAAGTACATTAGAATATAAAATATGATTTAATATAAATTTTAAACCAATTAAAATGTCCTAATACCAAAATAAATGTGATATGATTCAAAATACTATATTATGCATATGATTCAATATACTATATTATGCATATATATATATATATTATTGTTGTCTGTAATGGAAAACTTTTATAATTTTGTAAAAATGTATGTCTCTAAGAATGCTAGTGGCATACATTCCTGCTAGTGGTGACTTTAGCAGACTTCTTTTTGTTGGCAAAAGCTCATGTGGTGGCCTCTGCAACAAAGTGGGGCATTTCTAATATATACATTGAATACAAATAGTCTGTTTAAGAGCCTATTGGTTTTGTTTATGGAAGAACTGCGAAAATATATCTGCTACTCAACAAGTTTTAGATTTTTACTTTATTTTTTTATAAGAGGCCGCGTGAGGCCACTCAGTATGTGAGGGCCTTAAGCTGAAGCTTATTTAGTTTATGCGTAAATACGGCCCTAGTAAGGCCTCTCGGAATAGAGATATTCATTATTGCCCCTATTGATATTTTAGCCAGACTTTTTAGAATTCTATATTGGTAAGAAGTAAAACGTTTTCTATTTATTTTATCAATAAGTTACTTGAAAAAAAAATACTCTGCTCAAGAAAAATGAGAAAAAGTAAATAAATAAAAAAAAAGAACATTAACGTACGAGGTGAGAGTGGGAAAGGTATTAGATGGACCTTCTGACATCATATAAGATATTACAGTTAGTGCTAAATGATATTATGGCGAAAAGCTGTCCTTTCTAAACCAGACTTTTTAACACTTTACAACAAAGTTGAAAAGTGTTTATGACTTTGTTCATTCTGTCTGTCGTAAAAATGACTTAATCAAAATGAAATTTTAGTATGTTGTTCAGACGGTCTGTAGGACCTATGGGAATATAAATAAATAATATAACCCAATTAGTTTTGGATTGAACCCGGGTTGAAAATATGAAATACATTGAACCCAATGGGACCAAATTTTTCAAACATTTTTTTAGCGGATTTAAATTTCACAAATTGCTTCGAAAATTTTAGGTAACATTCAAATTGTTCCATAAAATATATAAAAAAAAATTCAGCGAAATATATTCAGTAGTTTTTTAAATAAAAATTAAAATAATAATTACACCTCTTACATAAAGCGATCACGTGATTATGATATGAAACGATTACGTGACCAACTTCAAAATATAATACGGCATCCATCTTGTCTCAAAATCGTCATTTTTAAAGTTCTTTTTAATTCATATTGAGTGTTGTATTCGTCGTAAAACCTCTTTATTTTCGCTTAAATTCTGTGCATCTACATACTGAAACAACGCAATGACAATATATTTGAGTTTAAATGAGCATCCAACTTTGATTATTTCTCTAACGAAGCCTATTTTTCACTTATGTGAAATGTAAACAGCAAAATATGTAGGATGAGTTGTATAGGAATTGCTGTATTTTTTTAATGCAAAAGAATTTAGCTCATGGAGTCTGCATAGCTGATATGAAAGAAATATTCATTGACTTTACCGAGAGAAGGACGATTTTTTGCGATGAAGTTTTAAGCATAGAGTTAAATTACTTATAGCTCCATGGTCTTAATTTTTAAATAAAATAAATTATTATAGTATTGTGATGAATGACATGAATGGGAAATTATTTATGAATGAAATGCTGCTTTTTTAGAGAGAACCAGGCGTGTTATTTTTTCTATGACGTCATTTGAATGAATTTCAGTTGTTTTCGATGAAGTTTTTAAATATAATAAATTATCTTGGTATTATGATAATTCTAAAATTGTTACCGAGTAATATATCACATTTTAGAGATGTTTAAACCAGGCAATTTATATTTCAATGCCGTCATTTGAATGAAGTTCATTTTTTTGGATGAATGTTTAAGTTTTCAACTATAATAAATCAATGTATTATTGTGAGAAGTTTTAAAATATTACCGAGGAATGTATTACATTTTAGACATGTTTACAAAAAATTGCATTGAAGTAGGAAAGTGTTTCTTAATCAATGCTTTAAGCATGATTGATCTTTCTTGTTTGATTCGTATGTCAGTGGATAAAAACCATGATGAACATATACCCTTGTTTTCATGCACAAATGTTTTATTTCTATAGGAATAGGTGTCTGAAAATCCCTCCTCTATTCTGAGTTCTAGCCTATCATGCTCCTTATGTAGGAAATAATAATTCCCATTTGTTAGCGTTTCCATAAAGCAGTAATACAACCCAACGCAAAATTTGATTTTTTATCAGATATAAAAAGCGTGAAAATGTTATTGTATTGTTTTTAGTGCAAAAACAAATCGATGAATTGCCTTATTCATTATACCTGTTTTCCTGCAGATATAATCAAGCCCCATTGTCAGTGACGTATCGTCATGGGGAGGAACGGAGTGATCGCTCCAGAGCGCCAAACAAGCTGGGCCGACGAATGGGGGGGGGGGGGGGGGGGGAGTTCAGTCAAAGTCCGACCTGCTAAGGGGGCCGGTTCGGCAACAGTAAATCTTCTGCCCTATCCGCGCTTTGTTAACTTTCGCGGCACACATTTTTCGCCGAAATTCTGCTGAAGCAGTTGCGAAATATTTTCTGATAGATAAAATGCAGTGCTTAGATTATATTAAAACTAAATTTAATACCCAATAAAACATAGAGTATATTTTTTATTTTAATTCAAAATATTTTTGGTGCTGCCATCTGTTGTCGTAATTTAATTCATACCGACAATTGTTATTTTTTAATGAACATTTTTAAATGTCTATTCCTTCTAACACGCTATTGAATACAATAGATCATATATAATAATGTCACAATCACGGAAACGTAATTGAACTTGGACCTAAAGACAAAGGAACTTGAAGACAAAACTGCAATCCTCAGCGATGTACATTCAGATCCCCTTATCAAATTTATAGAATGAGAAATTACCTTTCCGTAATTGTGGCATTATTATATATGATCTGTTGTTGTATTTAAAACTGTATTAGAAGGAATAGATATTTAAAAATGTTCATTAAAAAATAAAAATAATCGGTATGAATTAAATTACGACAACAGATGGCAGCATCAAAAATATTTTGAATTAAAATAAAAAATATATTCTCTGTTTTATTGGGTATTAAATTTAGTTTTAATATAATATAAACATTGCATTTTATCTTTCAGAAAATATTTCGCAACGGTTTGAGCAGAATTTCGGCGAAAAATGTGTGCCGCGAAAGTTAATAAAGCGCGGATAGGACAGAATATTTACTGACGCTCACCCTTAAGTACAAAGCATAAACAGGAGGGGCTAAGGTACTATAGTCCCAGGGACCGCGATTGCTTTTCACGGGTTTGAGAAGACGAGGACGCATCTTATAGGCTTGAAAACCAAATACTATGCATTATGGAAAAGGCGCTTAAAATTATTTAACAGCCGACATTCAATTTGTAAAAGATTGAGCTATGACTGAAAGGGGCTGCAAGACCAGATTAATAATATTTGGAATCTAGCACCCAGTGTTTCATCCAGTATAAGTGAACTTGCGTCTGGTTGGTAATCTGAGGTCAATCTTTTATATATTTAATACCGACTGCGTGATATGGCTGACTTAGTTAGGTAACAGGTAGTTGCAGACTGCAATTAATGGACATAAATCCAGTCTAAAAGCAGACAGAAGTCCGCAACATTACGAAAATTTATCTTGTTTCACTGCAGTGAACGACCATTTGATGTTGATGAATCAACCGATGCTGGTTGTTTCATTAAGAACGAAATTCTAACCTTTTTAATTGGTTTAATTCTAATCCTTTTCAAAACTTTTCTGTTATCTATAGGAAATATTATTACAGATATTGATTGCATTTTACGACAAGTACTTCAATGAAATCTACAAAAATTTAGGTACTTTTTCTGGAAATATGCTCACCTCGGTTGCATTCGAGTTTGGGACAACAGTCACCTTTCCTTCTGACTACCTGGCATCCTGGCGCGTTCACCACAGTCGTGCATGTCCGAAGGTAGCACAAGAGGATCCCCTTGCTGCACGTGCAATTGAGACAGGGCTCGGGACTAGAAACCGTCCGTCCGTCCTCAACAGGACGTCCGTTGAACATGCATCCTGCGGCGAGAACGAAAGAGTTATTAGTAGGGGGTAGGATTTTATATATATTTTTTCATAAGGTATGGAATATAGGGAGATGAAAATAAATTTAAAGGTACAGAATATTCGAAACCGTTCATTATTGTTTCAGTTCTAATTTGCATTGTGCTGATAATTTATTTCTACGAAATTCTCAGTTTAAATAAATATTTTGAGACATTCACCATAGAAATACATATAATACAGAAGTATTTGTCTTACTTCAGCGTCACCCGAATTATTGTTTCGAACGACTTTAACGTTTTTCCTACATGACGTTTCAACTCCTTCCCTTTATCTCCATGGTTTGAACACTTTACATACAAGATCGTGGATGTATCTTTTTCTTACCATAATTTCATTTTATTTAAATTTTAAATAATTAGGTGGATTCGGACTCTGCTTGCTACACTCGCCAACCCCCCCCCCCCCCCCGTAACCTACTTCGCGCGTCGGTGCTAACGCTCGTTTCGCGAAAACTTTCGTGTCGCCTGCTACGCAGGCGTAATACGCCCGTTCGGGATCATCCCATGTTATCTGACATTCACCAGCTCTGGAGCGCGAGTTTTTTCAATCTGGTTGCCTAGTGTCTATGCTCGCAAAACTCTTTGCCGCAGCCGTGATGCACTTCGCCTCCTTGTAAGTTGATACTCACCAACTCCCGTGACTCGCTTCGTGAAAAAATTCACCAAGCTTGGCTCTCAGGTAGCTACTACGATCGCCAATCCTGAAACTCGCTTCGTGAGTTGTGAGACTTCGTCTCCTACTTCCTGGTGCTCGCTGATTCTGCATCGCGAAACTGTGTTGGTGAGCGATGCGGACATGGGATAGAGTCTCCTAGTTTTTAGAATATTTTTAATCTATTTTTAATATTATGCTATTTTAGACTAGTATTTTTAAGCGTGTCAACGACAAATAAACTAATACCTTCTTAAGAAATAAAGTTGTCTAACAATGCATGGCGCTTAGTGTCAAAAATAGTAGTCATGAAAGATAATTGGTTCCACGAGTTAGGTTCTATCCCGTGGTCGATACTTTAAGTGGGCAAAGTTTCAGTTTTCTTGGTCACCACCGTGTTTCTGGAGATTTTCGAAAGGTTTTCGATATTGTCCGTCCTCGAGAAAGGTCGTAAATACGACGTCATCTTCCCAGGTCGATACTATAAGTATGTAAAAATTCAACCTTCTAAGTCACCGTAAGGATTTTACTTCTGGAAGGTTTGGAAAGACTGTTCGAAACAGGATTTCAAAGCGCTGCACATTACTTGTTAACAGCTTATAAATAGTAGTTTAGTTTTCACCTTGATTTCATCTGAATTATGCTAACTCACTTGGCGGTATATAAATTAAACTGATACAATATATCTGACGAAATTTAGATTCAAGTGAATTCATAAACTTGCCTGATGGCACAAAAATACGTACTTGGATACGTAATTGAGTACGTACTTGAGAACGTATTTAAACACGTATATTTTCATCTATTTTGTTCAATCCAACAATCGTGATACTTTAAGTATTACAGCTTTCACACCCATTGGAAAACTCTGGTTAAAATACTAAAATATCAAAATTACAACCACTATACTAAGAGCTCGATCCGAAATCCAATTATATACATTTTTCAAAGAACTACAAATTCGCGATTATTCTTCATAGTTTTTAGTTTTTGAGATATAAGCATTACTAACTGGAAAATTGGAAAATTTTCAATCTTCTTCAACTTGACGACACGATTAGTAGAAAAATATATAAGAGCTTTTTTAAAAGATAAATCGAAACTAAATTTCCTAATGCATATTTTTGGTTTACTATTTAAATCCATCTTTTATAGTTTTTGAAGATATTTGGAGTGAAAGTTACTACAGAAGTTAAATATATATATATATATATATATATATATATATATATATTAAAAGATTGAAATTATTTTATACATTCATAATCTTCATATCAAAAGTATGTTATTCACATCAAAAGAACCCATTTTCGTCGTCCCCAGCAGGGGGGGGGGGGGCCGAAAATCCGGCTCCGTTAGGCTCTGTCCCGTGGAAGATTCTAAAAGTGTGCGAAGATTCAGGCACCGCAGCACTTCTGAAGGGTCTGGAAAGACACGGGTACGTCAAATCACTGTTATCCGGAAAGTTCTACAAGGGTTCTTAAATAAAACCGCTAAATAAAACGAGAAAGCCATAAAAAGATGTGAGGTAACTTTCATGGATGCTTGATCGTATGATTTATCACGACAAAGACAACCATGCTTGACCGCAAGATATGTGAATTCTCTCCTCATGTCTGTTACGGTTTTTGGAACTGGCACTGAGCCTGATTCCTGCCATTAAGGTCTGTTATAAAAGAACTGGGTGGAGCAGCTAGTTCTTTTCTTACAGGATTCCCGGAGAATTTCTTTATAAATATTTATTCTGGTAGAATTAGGTTAGGAGTGGAATTGGGACTGAATTCCCACGGTGTGTTGAAAATGTTGAAACTAACTCGAGGAGATGTCGAGGCCAGGACCATTTAAACTCTTGCCGGGACCTCTAGTCAAGAGTACATTCTAGGGCCCTGAAAAACTCTTATAGTAAAAAAAGGTTTATTGAGCATGGAAGATGCCCCCCCCCCCACAGCTTCGTGGATCCCCCAGCATTTGCCTACTTTGATAATGGTCATAAATGACCGTGATCAAGACTGAAATAATATTTGTAATAATAAGTTATTCTAAATGTTGTGGTTAGAAATCGTTTTAAAGGTATAAAGAACCTTGTTATTCCAATCGTGAATCAAATCCCGGATATTCGTACTGGACGGCCAGGTGACGTTCTATCGTTGAGTTACTGGAACGAAATTCCAAGTTCTTACCGTCAAAGTGAATTATATACATTATCCACTCTTTACTGTCAGACTGACGCGCAACTAACAATCTGACTCACTACCTTCTGCTGTTTTTACCCTAGATTAGCCTCCTATTGCTATTTTTTTCACCAGGTTAGTTTTCTGCGTAGTTGTTGTCCTCCCAATTTAAAATCAGCGCTCAATATACCAGAGAAGATTGAGTCCGTGCTAGTCGCACTAGGGTCACTTTTAGACCCCCGACATTTTTGCACTAACCTACAGGGTTGATTTGTTCGGGCGCCATTATAAAGAATCTTTCTGCCTTAACCGGGAATCGTACCACGGATCTTCGCACTGGCCAACCGACGCCCTACCGTTAAGCTACTGGGATGTAATTTCAAACTGTTATCGTCAAAGTGGACACTTCAAAGTGTAACTTGGCAATATTATTGATCAAACAAGCTTCAGAAAAATATTTTAACTTTCTATATCTATATGTTAATGCATTCTTTACTCAATATTAATGATCACAATTGTTACAGCAGCACATTGTTGATTTGTCGCTTTGTTAACACGTAAGTTGGTGTCCTTCAGTTTGTGCTTTGTGTTATGATCTACGTGGAAACATCACGCCTAACGACAGTCATAATTATTGCTTAAATAATTATGTCTGTGGATAGAACCGAAATTAAAGAAATATAATACTCGCGCTAATTGTCCTGTGGTTATCCAGTTACACTTTCTACACAGACAGATAAAAAGCTGATTATATATTACTTCCTTGTAAGATATGGCAATGTATAGGGAAAATATTGGAATGTGTAGAGAAAATTGCATTTCGAGTTTTCGACGGATTTGCACGTTTTGGGACATCTAGATTACGAAAAAACTATTTTTAGAGGGATTTCTGTGTGTGTGTCTGTGAGTGCGTGTCTCTGTGTGTGTCCCATAGGCGTAGAGTTTCAGGAAATATTGGGGGAGGGGGCTTGAGGCTGCCCATTCTTCTTTAACCTGAAGCTTACAGAGTAAAACCATTTTAACGGACACTACTGAAAATCGAACATCTTCATTCAGCGGACACCTCTCAATATCTCAATTAAGAACCAAATGTAAAACATCCAGTCAAGAACAAAATGTAATCAAATATTTTCTTTGTTTTACAATAAAAACGCTTTAAGAAAGTAACGTATTAAAAAAGTTTATCTTCTAGAAATATTTATAAATACAGAACAATTGTTATATATTTTAGAAACACATTTTTGCGATGGTACGAGTATTCCTTTGAGCGTTCAAAGTGTGCCCTTGGCATTGAAATTATTTGAAATATCGTTGCAATTGCTATTAACCCAGGAACTTAACGAATTGGATATCACAAAGTTACTATATTTATAGGCACTTAAGGATAACTCATTCTGAGAGTGAAGAAGGATATTCCACCAGTATCTTTCCCAGGGCATGTTCATAGATCTTTCAGAGTTTTCTGCATCTTCTATGCATATGATAAAAGAATGTGCTAGCTGCGGTTTCTCAAATGTGTTTCATGAGCGATGGCATATGTCGCGATGCATAGAGGAATCCAGAGGATCAACTGTCTTGCTGATTTTCCATCTATTTAAATGGCACGGAGATAAGGTTGAGCTGATACACGGAAGGAGAGTGCCTAGACGTCCGAACATGGCATGCCGTATCTATTCCTGCCAACTGTCTTGCTGATTTTCCATCTATTTAAATTGCACGGAGATAAGGTTGAGCTGATACACGGAAGGAGAGTGCCTAGACGTCCGAACATGGCATGCCGTATCTATTCCTGTCAACTGTCTTGCTGATTTTCCATCTATTTAAATTGCACGGAGATAAGGTTGAGCTGATACACGGAAGGAGAGTGCCTAGACGTCCGAACATGGCATGCCGTATCTATTCCTGTCAACTGTCTTGCTGATTTTCCATCTATTTAAATTGCACGGAGATAAGGTTGAGCTGATACACGGAAGGAGAGTGCCTAGACGTCCGAACATGGCATGCCGTATCTATTCCTGTCAACTGTCTTGCTGATTTTCCATCTATTTAAATTGCACGGAGATAAGGTTGAGCTGATACACGGAAGGAGAGTGCCTAGACGTACGAACATGGCATGCCGTATCTATTCCTGCCAATTGTCTTGCTGATTTTCCATCTATTTAAATTGCACGGAGATAAGGTTGAGCTGATACACGGAAGGAGAGTGCCTAGACGTCCGAACATGGCATGCCGTATCTATTCCTGTCAACTGTCTTGCTGATTTTCCATCTATTTAAATTGCACGGAGATAAGGTTGAGCTGATACACGGAAGGAGAGTGCCTAGACGTACGAACATGGCATGCCGTATCTATTCCTGCCAATTGTCTTGCTGATTTTCCATCTATTTAAATTGCACGGAGATAAGGTTGAGCTGATACACGGAAGGAGAGTGCCTAGACGTCCGAACATGGCATGCCGTATCTATTCCTGTCAACTGTCTTGCTGATTTTCCATCTATTTAAATTGCACGGAGATAAGGTTGAGCTGATACACGGAAGGAGAGTGCCTAGACGTACGAACATGGCATGCCGTATCTATTCCTGCCAATTGTCTTGCTGATTTTCCATCTATTTAAATTGCACGGAGATAAGGTTGAGCTGATACACGGAAGGAGAGTGCCTAGACGTCCGAACATGGCATGCCATATCTATTCCTGTCAACTGTCTTGCTGATTTTCCATCTATTTAAATTGCACGGAGATAAGGTTGAGCTGATACACGGAAGGAGAGTGCCTAGACGTACGAACATGGCATGCCGTATCTATTCCTGCCAATTGTCTTGCTGATTTTCCATCTATTTAAATTGCACGGAGATAAGGTTGAGCTGATACACGGAAGGAGAGTGCCTAGACGTCCGAACATGGCATGCCGTATCTATTCCTGTCAACTGTCTTGCTGATTTTCCATCTATTTAAATTGCACGGAGATAAGGTTGAGCTGATACACGGAAGGAGAGTGCCTAGACGTACGAATATGGCATGCCGTATCTATTCCTGCTTTGTGCTCTTAGCAATCTAACTAAATGAAAAGTGGCTGAGGTGGGGGACGAAAGGTCAGTATGGTCTCAGACTGGCTTTCAGATATGAATCCCGTTGACAGCATGTGTTTTACTTTACTCTTAGCAATCTATCTAGATTGTGCAGTAGTTAATGTAGTTAAGATACGCAATAGGATTGTATGGGAGTTTGTCTCAGATCGGAGACGTACAGTCAGCATCTTTGATTTTTTTGTGCCGAGTTGTCCCGTATTATTAATTTAAGAATTCTGCTGCTGACATCATATCGTGAAAGGCGGGCCAAGCATATAATAGAAGGTGCATATAATTTGCGCTATTTTTGCGTTATAAAAAGTAAAACAATAGCTTTCATAAAAAGGGAAGTATAAACATTTAAATGCATTTTAATTTATAAATAAAAATTCAATAATAAAATGAAGTATATTATCTGGTAGGCATCTTGTAAAATTTCACAACTCATCAATAACTTTCGTATTGGTGTCAGGAAAAAAGACATTGGCTACTTTCAACGAGCCCTACAACCATTAGGAACACACAGGCATATTAAGCCACCCTCTATGTATTTGGAATTTGAACAAGGCATTTATAGATCTGAAATTCATAGTGGTAATCGTTTGACTACAAGTAAACTTTATAGTTCGCTGAAAGCTTTCTATCGGTAGACCTTTGTGACTTTGGGAAATCTTTAATTTAGAGGTTTATTGATTTATAAAGCTTTGTGTTTCATGATAGAAAACATAAAAATTTCCTTTGTAATAAATTCCTATTAGAAATGTAGTTAAAAATCACATGAAATTTCTAAATATGGTTCAAATTATTTTAACTCCCCTCTCCCTCGAAATCTGTTTACGTTATTTTTTCAAATATTCCAGAAATTGAATAAAAATTCAAATTAGTCTCTGTAATTCTCCTTTCTTTTCTTTTAAATTAATTTTTCATTTTGAGAAATTGCATTTTTCTAAATAATTGAAAATCGCGTATTTATTGTATTATTTTTGCGAAGCAAATCATTGTTCCGGATCCATTGAACCGGAATTCAAATTCTATTTAAAAATAAAATGCACTATTTTACCATTGGCTACCTTTTCGAGGAGGGTTTTTTTTTTTTTTTTTTTGTAAGTTTCCGAACAGACTGCTGCGCCGAATAAGGATCTTTACCACCATCAAATAGTTTAAAGCTTCATTACGTAGTTAAAGTTGTGGGTCATAGTAATCTATCAGTTATTTCTAAAGATTTTCGCCCGGGGTTGTGCTTCAGGAATACTCAGTTACCGTCGAGGTTGCACTTTTTGAAAGTCCCTCCAGGGCCCAGTTTTGAGAGTTCCGCACTCCCAAGCTTCATGGTTCGTTGTGCAAGACATCATAACTAAGTGCAAGTGACATCCTAGGATTCGTTCCGATGAATGACTCACCTGTGACGCAATTCATGCATCGTATTTTCTCTCTTCAACTATCAGATTAGTTCGAAATCTTCAAGGTTAAGTTTTTACGGTAATCGGAAGATCTTTGTTAAGTCCGTTAGGTAGAACCTCTTCCCCGTGTTCTACGTAATTAAACTGATTACACGTCCCGCTTCAACACCTTTTTTCTTAGAACATCGCCACTTGAAATGGTGAGGCGTGGGGCGTGTGAGAATACCGATGCGTTACCTTAGAATGTAGATATGGAATGTGTATTTGAGAGTGGGAGAATATCATGTTTCCGATGTTGATAATTGTGTTTCTTGTATTATCTCACAAAGATCAATGTGTTTATGGAGCGATAGTTACAGATGAGGAGCTGTAACATTCTCTTCTCTGAGATATATGGAGCGAAGTCTTGTTTTTTATTGAGTCATCGAGAGATGGAACTTGAAAATGAATATAGAATTGGATAAAAATTAGTTAATATATTATTTTTGAATACGAAATTTCTGTTAGTACTCGACGCAAAAATGCTAACTATTGGACGTGGCCGGTAGATTTACGTGGTACATTTATCCTTTTCTTACACTGGACAACGGTTTTTAACACTTTACAACAAAGTTGAAAAGTGTTTATGACTTTGTTCATTCATTCTGTCTGTCTGTCTGTCCGTCTGTCCGTTAGCACGATTACTGCCGTAAAAATGACTTAATCAGAATGAAATTTTAGTATGTTGTTCAGACGGTCTGTAGAACCTATGGGAATATAAATGAATAATATCACCCAATTAGTTTTGGATTGAACCCGGGTCGAAAAAATGAAATACATTGAGCCCTATGGGACCTAATTTTTCAAACATTTTTTAAGCGGATTTAAAATTCACAAATTGCTTCGAAAATTTTAGGTAATATTCAAATTGTTCCATAAAATATATAAAAAAAATTCAGCGAAATATATTCAGTAGGTTTTTAAATAAAAATTAAAATAATAATTACACCTCTTATATGAAACGATCACGTGACCATGATATGAAACGATCACATGACCCACTTCAAAATGATATATGGCATCCATCTTGTTTCAAAATCGTGATTTTTTTAAGTTCTTTTTAATTCATATTGAGTGTTGTATCCGTCCTAAAACTACTTTATTTTTGCTTAAATTCTGTGCATCTACATACTGAAACAACGCAATGACAATATATTTGAGTTTAAATGCTCATCTAAATTTGATTATTTCTACAACTAAGCCTATTTCTCACCTATGTAAAATGCAAACAGCAAAATATATAGAATGAGTTGTATTAGAATTCCTGTATTTTTTTAACACAAAATAATTTAGTCCATGGAGTCTGCATGGCTGATATGAATGAAATATTAATTGATTTCATAAAGAGAAGGACGTTTTTTTCGATGAAGTTTCAAGCATAGAGTTTAATTTTTTGTAGCTCCATGGTCTTAAACAAAATGTTTAAAATAAATAAATAATTATAGTATTGTGATGAATGAAATGAATGGGAGAAAGTTATGAATGATATCCTGTTTTTATAGAGAGATCCAGCAGTGTTATTTTTTCTATGACGTCATTTGAATTAATTTCAGTTGTTTTCGATGAAGTCTTCAAGTATAATAAATTATCGTAGTATTATGATAATTCTAAAACTATTACCGAGGAATGTATAACATTTTAGAGATGTTTAAACCAGGCAATTTATATTTCAATGCCGTCATTTGAATGAAGTTCATTTTTTTCGATGAAGGTTTAAGTTTTCAAATATAATAAATTAATGCAGTATTGTGATAAGTTTCAAAATATTACCGAGGAATGTATTGCATTTTAGACTTGTTTAAATAAAATTGCATTGAAGTTGGAAAGTGTTTCATAATCAATGCTTTAAGCATGATTGATCTTTCTTGTTTTTTTAATAACGTTTTTATGAGTTTTGCAAATTTTTGCATTTGAATGGTAAAATTTGACGGGGACTTTAATCGACAATTTATGGAGTTAGAGAGAAGGTTGTTGTTGAGACCCAGACCGTCCGACCTACCAGAAAGGTGTAAGGTAACTGTAGTTAGAGAGAAGGTGATAAAACTCTTATGGATGAAAAGACTGAATATACTACAATGTTTTGAGAATTATATTTAGGTGCTGCTAGCGTTAATAAAGTCCTATCTGTCTCGCTCAACACCACTGGAAGACGCATAGATTATTTTTAAAGATTTAGATTATTTTAAAAATATTTTTGTTATTGATTATTTGATTATTTTTAATTACTTTTAAATAAAAGTTTCTTAATTATGATTAGAAGCAATTAGTATTTTCCCCATTTGTACGAAAAACAGGATACAGAATATAGGGAGATAAAGATAAATTGAAATGAAAAATAAATTTGAATACGATGGGAATATTCTATTTTGTTTGAGATCTAATTTGAATTGCAATAATAATTTTTTTCTGCAAGATAAACAGCTTAAATAAATATTATTTAATTTAATACGAGCCTTTCGCTACAGAAATGCATATAATGAAGTGGTGCTTATCTTATTCCAGCTCCCCCTGAATAACTGCCTCAAATTATTTAGGCGTTTTATCAACATGAAGTTTTAATTCCTTTCTTTTATCTTCATGGGACCAAAATTTTCTTTTATAAAGTTTTTATGAATTTTTACAAAATTTTGATCTTGCATGGCAACGTTTGTCGAGACTTCAACTACTTTTGTTCAAAAGTTGCTATATGCAAAAGCTTACTTTTATATTAAAAACAAAATTGCAACTATCAAGCTCATGAAGGCTGGTTCTAGTTGTTCTGGTCTTGAAGTCCACATATAAAACTGTTTCAATTTACGCTCAATGCATTTAATAGAGCATGGGCACGAGCGTAAATAAACAGCCTGCGTAGTAAAATGCGCAGAAACGCACGGGCAAAAGAGCATTATTTTTAATATAGCGGGTAATGATAAACTGATGATGATAGCAAATACAAATTAAAACTAGACCCATAAAACATCGAAATTTATCTTTGTGCTGAAAATAAGTTGTCTAGAAAAAATGAGTAACAATATATGTTTAAAAATATTAGTTGCTAAAGTGTTCTTTAAGTAATTTTAAGTGAATGTACACTACTACACTCATTTTTACCGTAGTCACTAGACAGCGTTCTGAAGATGAATACCTATACTAGAAAATTCTGCTGTGTATATGCGGGCGAGCACGGAAAGATACATAACGAATTGCCTCTAAAAAACTCGTGTATATATTTTATTGAAAGTGAATAATGTATTTACCGGTAAATTGAAAAAAATCTATAGAAGAAGTAACATTTAGATATGTGTTACTAAAATTAGGGGCTAAACTGTTATGAATTTTTAAAATAACCGTTTTTAATACAGAAATAATGAAAATTTGCATACTGCCAAACATTTTGCTTTTTAAACTTAAGGGCAAAATTCTTCATGTGACGTCACGTGCCCATGCTCTACACTCATTGTGAGGTAAAGCAAAAAATTGAGGGATTTTCGGAGAGTCTAACTTACGTAGTGGAAGGTTTGAACAATAAGGAGTCACAGGACTCTAAATCTGTTAAAAAGTGATTAAAAATTAGTCATATTTAATATTTTACGCCTTATAAAGCATACGTTGTAAAAACACACATTTTATTTTAGTGGTGAATTCAAATTTTATTGTAATGTACAATTTTTACTTCCTCATATAGAGAAAGTATTGTTTTTATGAATATTTTTGATTTCGAGATTATGTTGCCAATATATGTTTTAGGGCATCCTGAACAAGTTCATATCTATTTTTAGAATGATGTCTGTCTGTTTGTCTGTGGTCCATTTTTGCGTACACGATAGCTGTCATAAATATCTATGGATTTGAAAACAAAAAATCCAGAACTAGATAGAATTTTTTGGAAATTCGAGTAAAAACGATCGATTTATTCGAAACTTTATAATTTCTTAATAGGGAAGCATAGGATAAATTGTGACATAATCCTACAAAATCCGGGTTGAGATACATTTTTAACATGGATATTTATCGAAAGAGTGTTTTTTATATCTTTTAAAATAAAGGACAACATGCTATAATTTTGATCATTTGGAACAATGATTCTGATTTTTACTTTCCCTATATACATAATGTATAAGGAAAGTATTGTGACGGCGTCGAAAATTCGAATTCGAGTTTTCGACGGGAGAGCACGTTTCAAGCATCCCTGATCACGAATCAAACATTTTTGAAGTGATGTCTGTGTGTGTGTGTGTGAAAGTATGTGTGTGTGTGTGTGTGTGTGTCAGTGAGTCTGTGGAGACGATAACTGACGAACGAATGGACCGATTCGAACAAAATTTGGTACAAAAATCACAATCCGTAAACACTGGAAGTCTATTGTTTTTATACGCAATCGAATGTTCAGAACTCCCCTAAATTTTCGAATGGAATTTTGAAAAAATCGTCAAAAAATCAAAACCGCTAATAAAGTTACGCAAATAGACATTTTTTATGTAATTTTTCATTAAAAAACGATTGACATAAATTTTAGAACGCTAACATGAATCGTTCTCGAGATATTGTTCATTTTTCAAAGAAATTATCAAAAAGTCATATAAAATAAAAAAAAATATTTCCTATTGAGAAACATGCTCACTTTTCATATGTAATACCATGCGATAAATTGGGTGACATCATTCTCGTGGATCTAGCTCGTTCCATTTATGAAACAAGATACTTTGAGTAATATTTTTGTATTTGAACGCCAATAGTCATTTATCTGCTGTAAGAATAACTTATTTCTTAGTGCATAACGCTTTGCGAGATTTTGGCGACGAATTTGGCGGAATGTCGCGAACTTGGCAACTTTTTGAAATGTTGCCAAATTAACGAAAATCTTGCCAAATAGATAAAAATGACGCTAAATCAATGAAAATGACGACTAATTGTCGAAAATTCAATATCTTGGAAAGAATACTAGTATCTACTATAAGAAAAACCTATTTTTTTTACTGTAAAAGTAGTAAATTCATTACATTATATAAGGAAAGTCGTGTGTTGCCCTCATCAGATTTTTTTAATAGATAGTTGAAAACCTTGAACCATTTCTCAAACTCAAAATTGGTATCACAGATTGCACGGAACATTACTCAGAAAATTTTGCAGAAAATTTTGAAAAAATTGCAAAACAATAAGTTTGGCATATAATTATACTTCAGAAATAATTGCTTAATTTGAACCGAAAGAATTTTGTATTTAAAGTACATTTTTATTAAATACAACGTAGCACTTAGCTTCCACAAAATATTCGAAAATTCAACATCATATGCTCCTATAAAAATATTTTTGCAACAAGAATGCATGAAAAAACATTTAGTTTCAATTTACAAAGACTAACGTACATTATATATTCTGATAATTCCATGCGAAAATATCGAGAAGTTTTATAGTTATGTCTTGCTCGCAATGTTAATAAATCACATTCTGAGATAAACGACTTTAACAGTTATTTCTCAATATCGTGTTTACTTTTGGAACTTGAGACATTTTAGACTATAACTCCGGTAATTGTAAGATTTTTACTTTCTCATGCTATTTAATATAGAATAAAGTATTGTTTTCATGAAAATTTTCGAATTCGAGATTTTAATGCCAATATATACTTTAGGACCTTCTGAACATGTTTTGACTAATTTTGGAGAGATATCCGCCTGTCTATCTGTCTGTGGTCGATTTCTTGTGTCCACAATAGCCGCCACAAATGTTATTGGATTTTTACGGAACTTTATATCCGGCTTTGCTATCAAAAACTAGATAGCTCTTTTTTTAAAAATTCGACCAAAAACTTCGAAATTTATTCGAAATTTTATATCGTTTTTAACATAGCAGAATAGGACAACATTTGACATAATCATGCATAGAAGAGGTTATATATGATTCAATGATGATGAGTCTTATGTTTCTATCATTGTTGTGGCAAATGGCCGCGACACAATTTTGTGTTCGGGACCTTATTAGCCTCCTAGGGGGTAGGGGCAATTTAACCTCTACGGGGATACATACTAAAGTATGGTATAAATCCAAATCCAAAGACTTCTACACAAGCCCTTTAAAGTGAAGGGTAACGCTCTATAAATGTAATCATTTGGATCAACGATGTATTTTCCAAAATTTACAAGTAAAATTGGAGGAGGGGACTTATTTAAAAATTGATTCTGGTATGAAATAGTCGAGTTGAGCCACACTTCAGTTAATTTTCATGCGATTTGTTTCAAAATGTTGAGAAAAGTTTATATAATAAAAGGTAAGAGTCCCAAATATGGGCACTACACCTAATATGGGCAGTGCTGCAAAAAAGATACAGATATTCATAAATTATCTATCACCGATATTTTAAAAAGACCAACAGAAAAAAGGCTTTAAATTATCGAGCTGTATGACTGGTGAAATCGCTTTTTCCGGGAAAAAAGGTACCCAAGCATAAGCAGCTGGCAAGTCCAAACGAGCAGCTAAGCCGAAACCAGCACCCAAGCCTAAACCCAAGACAAATGTAATATCAACTGTTGCAGCTCAGCCGTCCTGTAGTGGTGTATCCATCTCAAAATAGTCCTGCTATTGTGTACTATGTCGTCAAGAAAAACAATTAGACACGATACAGTGTAATACGTGCCGTGTTTAGGTACATGAAGAATGTTGTGGCCTTACAAGTAAGGAAAAATTTTATATTTTTGTATGTCCATCTTGTGCCGACTCTGAATAAAGTTTTACGTTGATTTAAGGTTTTTTTAGCATAATTTTTAAGGATGCCCATATTAGGTGCAAAGGTTCCAAATATGGGCATAGGCTCCCAACATGGACACTGTCCATTATTAGCACCTATCTGATGTTTTTAATTCAATTATCATTTTTTCCCTGTTAACCCCTGCAAGGAGAATAAATACATCCACCAATTTTCAAATTTTTATCTGCTAAAACAAACGTTATAAGAATAAAAATGCTTAGGGAAGCCCATATTTGGGTCACTTACCTTATAAATAAATAAATAAAATTGGCATCACGTCTGATTTCAACTAGCAGAAACAACAAGATCACAACTATAATGGAAGGTGTTTATTTCACTTCTTTAAGACGTACAAAACTTTAAAAGGCCAGAGCGCTTTCGAGCGTAAATACGCTCGGATTTTTGGATTCTCCTTAGATAAATGTAAGTTTATTGATAATTGTAGTTATGCAAATTTGTCACCTTTTCTGCTCTATATATGAACGATCATTCCTATTTCCATGTAGCCACTGATGAAGAGCGTATTTACGCTCGAAATCGCTCTGGTCTCTTAAAGTTCTGTACGTCTTAAAGAAGTGAAATAGAGACCTTCTATTATAGTTGTGATCTTGTTGTTTCCATTTACCTTATATTTAAAAAAAAAAAGAAATTGAAATTTTTAAAGGTTGAACAGTTTTATGACCCTTTGAAAATTTTCGATCAGAAAAAAGATGAAATAATTTACCTTCATTCTAGATAGTCAGTCATTTCTTCTTAAAAGATCTAAAATCGTTGCACGTTTCACGTCATTGAAGATGATCAAGTTAACGGTTTTACAAATTTTCTTCAACATGTTCCGATTTTGATTGCACTCTCAGCAATCGCGCGGAGTATGTGACTCGCTTAATTTCTTTCCAGATTTACGTATTGGGTGGGAACTTTATGGGTGATTAAAAAAAAACCGTGTGAAACTTGAAGTTGTTACTCCTAGCATTTAGCGGTGAAGGAGATCTTAAGTGTGGGAAAATTTACCCATTTTAATGGTGGTATATTTGCAGCGATATGTGACGCAGTTCATTGTGTTTGTAGAACATCGGTTACAAGTGCGAAACTGTTGATAAACACATAATTTATTAAACATGTGCAAGTTCAGTTTGCACTTCAAGGAAATTATACTGTGAAAGAAGGTTATACGCATAGCTTGGTCATTCGTCCGGAGTCCTGATGAGATCGGTGTTTAAAAGAAATATTATATACAGTCAACACATGTATAACGCGATTAATTCGTACCGCGTTATATGGAAACCACGTTATAAGAAACTCCGAACTAGTACAAAATAGAATAATTCGTACCGCGTTATATGGAAATCGCGAAATTGCAATAAGTGAAACTCAGATCATATAAATCAGGCTGATTCGTTCTACGTTAATAAAACTGCATTTTTAGATCACCATGTTATGATGAATACGGTTATAAAATATAAGTTTATTGATACAAAAGGCAATAAATATATGTTTATGTATTTCGAATTATTTTAAGACTTCATATAAGAAATTAAAAAAAAATGTGAAATATGAACTTAATAACTTTTTCCCTACAAAAATCCTATTAACAGTCATCATCGCTGTCAAATATTAGTAGTCTAATTCTTTTTCTTTTAATGTCCTCTTCACTTTCGTTTTCAAATATAATTTTATTTTGTAACTCTATCAAAATCTCTCTATAAGGAGCTAAGTAATTTTGTAATTCTCTTTTAAACTTTGAACTTCGCAGGGTTGAAAGATGCAATAAAGTAATTTATTAATTGTTTACCCAAATCCAGTCCCCTTTTCACATCAATTAAATTGAAATTTGCAACCCATTTTTTACTCATATTTTCATCTACCAATGCATTTGAGGTGAATGTATTAATTTTTTTACAGGGGATTTCTCTGATAACTGAAATTGAAAAATGTTGATGTACGTAGGTGAAAAAACAGAGGATTTCCCCATTAATTTCAACCTAAAAGTTTAATAGAAAAATTCATGCTATAGGGAGACTGCTTAAGCTAATTGAGTTGTATTATAGAGAAACCGTGTTGTAAGACTACCGCGTTGTTCGGAAACCGCGTTTTACGAGTACCGTGTTATGAGAGGGCTGTCGCAATTTTTGAGAATTCTTTTAGTTTTTTCCCTTTTTATCAGCGTACAATTATTTTTATAATTTAGAATTCTGTCTTTGAGCCGCTGTGGATTTTAGTGAAAAAACTGGAGTCTTCACTATTCATCTAAATCACTAGCTGTACTGTATTATTATTGGCAAAGAAATTTCAAAACAAATCTTCAAGTAGTTTTCTGCGTATGAGGGGCATTACGTCTTCTTTTAATAATTTTCTAGTCAATGTTATTGACTTTCTATACCTTCCCTCTTGCTTTGCTTCTATAACTACTGTTTTCTCTGTTTTATCCCTTATTTATATATTGTTCTTTTGTGTGTGTTAATTAACGATATTTCAATAATTCGATATTTTGTTTGGCTTTTACATGGTTCTAAATTGCTAATTATTTTCCAAATTACAGATATATGCGCCTTCCTGTACATATCTATAAGATCCGTGGACAGGTCACGGGTACCGATAGATACTACTCTTGCTCAAATCGGAGTTATATAGTTGACTATTAATATACGTAAGCCTGTTGCGTTCATTCAGAATTTAAATATAACTATTTTAGGACGATCTCCCTGATTAACTATTTCGTTTCACAATTCTCAGGTTGAAAATATCGCTCGCGGAATTTAATCAATCGCGACAGATAAAAGGTTGTACCAGAATACCAGCTGATTATACCAGGGGATATTTTTCACTACAATGATTGAAAATATTCAATTTCTTGATAATTGAGTGATAAATAATGCCAAACTTTGTTCTATACTGCCATGCTAAGGAAACATAAAATTTCTAATACATTTCGAAGTTTTCGCTTGAACTTAAAAATATGGCATCTAGGTCCAGAATTTTCGTTTACAAAGCAGGATAAAATATTCCGTGAAAATCCATTAATATCTGTGGCAACTATAGTGTAGACAAGAAATCGGCTACAGACAGACAGACGGGCATCACTCTGAAAATATTCAAAACTTGTTCAGGAGGTCCTAAGACATACAGGGTGCATATATAAACTGTTTTGAAAAAAATAAGAAGGGTGACAGTACCCATCAGAGACGAGCAATATTTATTATGGAATCTAGGGTCGCATTTCACTCTGAGTGCCAGAAAAGAGCAACTTCGAAACATGTCCAACAAACACAAGTCGCCACTTCGGACGACATAGCTGTCGTGCAGGAGAACTATCACATCTCCAGAACATCATCGTCACTTCTAGTCATCCGACACTTCTTGAATGCCACATATCCCGGACGATGGATTGGACGTAGTGGACCTGTGGCTTGGCCTCCACGCTTACCGGACCTCAACTCACTAGACTTCTTCTTCTGGGGGCACATAAAATCATTGGTGTACGAGACACCTGTGGACTCCGTAGAAAATTTCGTCGCGAGAATCGTTGTTGCAGCGGACAGGATAAACACGACACCAGGTGCCTTTGAGAGGGTGCGCCAGTCGTTCATTCGCGGGTGTGAATTGTGCAACGGCACCCTTGGTCGTCACTTTGAGCATCTACTTTGAGTCTTTCTCTGGTGTAAATAAATGGGATTTTGCAACTTATGATTATATTAATTCTCCTTATTTTCACTGTTGAAAGTTCAACTTTCACTTTACGCTTTTCTGACATTTAGAGTGGAATGCGACCCTAGGTTCCATTGTAAATATTGTTCGTCTTGATGAGTACTATCTTGATGAGTACCCTATTATTTTGTCAAAACAGTTTATATACACTCTGTATATTGGCATTAAAATCTCAAAATTGAAAATTTTCATGAAAACAATCTTTCCCTATACTATATTTCATAGCATGGGAAAGTAAAAATCATAATTCGTGCAATTATTATCAGACTCACATAATATTTGCAGAGATTTCCATCAGTAATGAAATATATCCAGTTACATGTATGTACCTAATTCAAAGCATCTGGATATAAAGTCGAAAAAGTTAGAATTTTGAATGTTTGATTCTCAGTCAATTGATGAGCTGGCACAATCACAACTGCCACACTCCTCACATGCTTTGGCAGTTTGTTTGCTGCAGCTTCTTTCGTATTCTTTTGACGCAAATTTTGAAATATGGGTGTCGATTAATTTAAAATAATTAATAATCTATTATATTTTTGAAGTTTTCACTTTAGCAACTTTGACATGTCCAGATATGTACTTTCCATGTGATATAAATCGCTGTATTTTACAGCGAGAATTAGCTTTTTAAATCCCCCACAGTTTCGATTTTTTGCAAAATTAAAAATCTAATATTTTATTTAAGTTTCATTTCGAAAACTTCCATTTCCAAACCCATATATCTGATTTAAGACTAACCCATACTTATCACACCTAGAATTTGCGTTAAAAATTTCTGAACAGGCGCAGGTTCTGATAGTCGTCATGACACACACACACATGGTCGGTCGCGTTGCAATAGTATAGTTATTAAAAATATAAAAGTCATGGTTTACAATTTAATTTATGGAAGGTCGAAGCTTTGTCCCATAAAAATTAAGGTATTACACATGCACCGTAAAACAAAGTAATACAGAAATTACTTTTTTCAATATAATAAAATATTAAAAAATGTTTCTTACGTGGAGAGTTGGCCATTGCAAGCACTGGTCTCCCATATCTGGGATCTTTTCTGTAATTTGAATTGGCTTTGTATGCTGCAAAAAGAAAATGAAATTAGATGATTTATGAAAAACGGAATACTTTCAAAATCAAAATTAAAAGTAATAGGGCAAGTTTTCAATAAAAGAAACAATGTAAAAGAAATAACAACTCTCTTGTTACCTTTTATTAATAAAAGTAATAAAAAGTAATAAGAAACTGTTACAAAAATATTGTAAGGGATACATCTGGTCACGAGAGTGTTTGATGATAGGGAGAAAAATAACCATATAAGAAATGGAATTTTGAACCAAGAATCATCAGTGATATAAATAAAAGTCTAGTAACCACTAATCAATGGAAGTGTTGTAACCACCAATCAATAGAAGTCTTGTAACCACCAATCAATCGAAGTCTTGTAACCACCAATCAATAGAAGTCTTGTAACCACCAATCAATAAAAGTCTTTTAACTACAATAAATCTAGCTACTGCAATGTGTTCATACTGTTTATATGTATTTAATTAATACTGTACATGTAAAAAATAATTCCACTAATAATAATTCTATTGCAGTGGTGCGTAATATTTTCATTGATGTGATCCCACTGAAGTATTATTACTTTCCCTGCAATACATGGTAATGTATAGGGAAAGTATTGGAATCATGTCGAAAATCGCAACTCGAGTTTTCGTCGGATCTACACGTTTCGAGACCTCTTGAATACGGAAAATCCATTTTTAACGTGACGTCTGTGTGTGTGTCTGTCTGTGCAGATTTTGTATCCATTCTAACTAAAAAAGTAATTGACCGAATTTCATAAAATTTGGTAGGTAAGTCACTTGTGGGCAAATCTGGTGCTGAGTAGTTTTGGGTACGATTCGGGATAAAAGAACCCGCCTTTTATGCGAAATGGTCCGCAAAAGCTTGTATCCACTCTAGCTAAAAAACTAATAGACCGAATTCCACAAAATTTGGTAGATAAGTCGCTTTTGGGACACCCTGGTGCTGTTTAGATTTTGGTATTATTCGAAAGAAAATAATCTCCTTTTTTTTGCGAAATGGCCCTTAAAAACCGCCAAAATCTAAAATAAAAAACTACGTATGCTGAAATATATCCTTAAAATGTTTGTTTAATACGTAATTTTTAACGAAGAAAAGAATAAGACCAACCCCATTACACTAGGACAAGCCGTTCTCGAGATATTTTACTACTTTCGTATTTTCTCTACGCCACCTTTGAAAAGAGGTCTAGTTATCAAATGAGAAAGAAAATTGAATTAAAAGTGAATTAAATGTAATTAAAATAAGGAGAACGTGAATATAAGTCTGCAGGGAAAGTTATGTGCTGCCCACATCAGATTTTTTTACTTAGGAGACACAATGCCACCATGTAAATAAAATAAAGTGTTAAAAATTATAATTAAATACACAATTTCAAAATGGCATTCGCCAATATAAGTTACATTCAGCAATTAAAAATGTTCAAATGTTTGATATAGCTAGAAATATTATGCAGGATATTGTTGAAACAAGAAAACACTATTAATAAAAAAATTATATAAAATGGTTGGCAATCCTAATGTTAAATTTGAGCTTAAGTCTACACACTGGGACGAAAAAACAACATTATTGTTTTTGTATCCTCTTCGTTTTCCCTAAAAAATTCTGCGACTCCTTCCTCTCGACCCCAAATCGGGTCGCAAACTCTAGGACTGCACACAACTGTTTTATTGCATGTACACGAGAAGTATATTAAAAATACATATTTAATATCACGCTTTTATTGCATATAACAGTATCTATGGATCGGTATTGCACTTACTAAGCACACGTCAGTGTGGAATTGTCGACTCTTGCAATGGCAATAAGAGAACTTGTTATGTGCCACGATTTTACTAATCTCTTTGGATACCGTCAAATTCAGTGTTACTAAATAGCCTCTTTCAAATTTCTTAATGATTATTGTTAGACCCCTTGAGTATTTTACTCTCCATAGGAGGTTTCAAAATTGTGGAACTTTGCAAGCATTCTTGCAACCATTGCAGAGATCGGCTATTACTGATGGGGGCATAATAAGCTCGAAACCGGTCCAATAATGCTGCTATCTGCAATGGAAGCGAGATCCTAACATTCGTTTCCCCCCATCCGCAAAGGCAAGTATAAATACGAAGTTTTCAGATGCACGTTGTACCTGTCGCATAAAACCCACGACTAAAAGATCAAATATTTTTCATGTACATATTTTTTATACGTAATAGAAAATGTATTCGGCCGTTGCCAGGGATTTAAAGCAGAGGTTCAATAAATTTATTCCATACATTTTTTCCCAATAAATTTTTTCCATACATTTTATCCAATATTAGACGACAGGTCTGATATTGGATAAATTGAATATCACGACAGGTCTGATATTGGATAAATTGAATATCAAGACAGATCTGATATTGGATAAATGAATACCACGACAGGTCTGATATTGGATAAATGAATACCACGACAGGTCTGATATTGGATAAATGAATACTACTACAAGTCTGTTATTGGATAAAGGTATACCACGACAGATCTGATAAATTTTATAAAATAATACCTGCTGTAAATAACGGACAATGCCGGTTACAAATTAAATTTTAAATAATCGGACATTTGCGGTTTCTATAATAATGAAAATATTAATAATAAACTTTATTTTGCCACATAATAGGTGCAATTACAATCTTATAAGTGAATGCATTTCTATAGAAACATCTACAGGTCTATTTCTTGGTTTCTCAGTTCGACATTTTTTTTATTCAGGTGCCATCCCTCTTTCTCAAAACTCCCAAAACGATTTTAATAAAATTTAATTCCCGTTTACAGCAGGGAATTCAGTTTTAAAGATGACGCAATAGAAATTTGCTTTCTAAGCGACTTAGAAAAAGGATGTTACCTTAGATAACGCGAGGGAACGAAGAATGTGTGCTTTCTGATTACATGCAGATTTGATGAAATATGCAGTATAAATTAATTAAAATTAAAATTCGGCCTGAAAGAACACGCACGATCTCAATAAGTTCTTGGAACCGAAAATATTAATCAGAATATTTTAAATCGACGAATATTTTAAATTTACTGGTCGACACTATTATTTTGTGTTGTATGTTGCTCTTAATGCAGTTATTTTAGTTTATTACATTAGCACCAGTTTGAACTGTACGTATAATAAAAAAATTGCTTGAGTTTTAGCAACGCAACGTGTAATGGATGGCGCTACCAATCAAACTTGAATTCTGTATTGATTGAGGTCAAATTTTGACTATCAAATTCATAACTTTTAAACTAATTCTAATTTAAAAGAAATCTCTACGAGGTGTTTCCTTTCGGGATTCGAGGAATTTCTCTACCAAACTTCATGGCTGCGGGCCGCTTAGATTTTCCACTGGGCGACCAGAAAACGAACACACTTCTTTCTTTATTATTATAGATAAGGGATTTACATTTCTTATAACTACTGCTAATTATATCTCATAAATATTTGGTCTTAGTTTCAATACAGCTTTCTTTGGCTTTTTGCACATTATTGGCTTCTCATTTATTCTTAATTATGATTACTTTTTATTTTCTTAGCATATAAAACTTTTATTAAATAGTTTTGAGGACATTTGATATTCCAAAATCCTCATATTACATAAATATTAGTAGAAGGACCTTAACAAGCCAGCGAAAAAAGTATGTAAATCCGTTTTTATTAACACTTTACAACAAAGTTGAAAAGTGTTTATGACTTTGTTCATTCTGTCTGTCTGTCTGTCTGTCTGTCCGTTAGCACGATAACTGCCGTAAAAATGACTTAATCAAAATGAAATTTTAGTATGTTGTTCAGAAGGTCTGTAGGACCTATGGGAATATAAATGAATAATATCACCCAATTAGCTTTGGATTGAACCCGAGTTGAAAAAATGAAATACATTGAGCCCTATGGGACCTAATTTTTCAATCATTTTTTAAGCGGATTTAAAATTCATAAATTGCTTCGAAAATTTTAGGTAATAGTCAAATTGTTCCATAAAATATATAAAAAAAAATTCAGCGAAATATATTCAGTAGTTTTTTAAATAAAAATTAAAATAATAATTACACCTCTTATATGAAACGATCACGTGACCATGATATGAAACGATCACATGACCCACTTCAAAATGATATATGGCATCCATCTTGTTTCAAAATCGTGATTTTTTTAAGTTCTTTTTAATTCATATTGAGTGTTGTATCCGTCCTAAAACTACTTTATTTTTGTTTAAATTCTGTGCATCTACATACTGAAACAACGCAATGACAATATATTTGAGTTTAAATGCTCATCTAAATTTGATTATTTCTACAACTAAGCCTATTTTTCACCTATGTAAAAGGTAAACAGCAAAATATGTAGAATGAGTTGTATTAGAATTCCTGTATTTTTTTAACACAAAATAATTTAGTCCATGGAGTCTGCATGGCTGATATGAATGAAATATTAATTGATTTCATAAAGAGAAGGACGATTTTTTTCGATGACGTTTCAAGCATAGAGTTTAATTCTTTGTAGCTCCATGGTCTTAAACAAAATGTTTAAATAAAATAAATTATTATAGTATTGTGATGAATGAAATGAATGGGAGAAAGTTATGAATGAAATCCTGTTTTTATAGAGAGATCCAGGCGTGTTATTTTTTCTATGACGTCATTTGAATAAATCTCATTTGTTTTCGATTAAGTTTTGAAATATAATAAATTATTGTAGTAATATGATACTTTTAAAAATATTTCCGAGGAATGTATCGCAGTTTAGAGATGTTTAAACCAGGCAATTTATATTTCAATGCCGTCATTTGAATGAAGTTCATTTTTTTCGATGAAGGTTTAAGTTTTCAAATATAATAAATTAATGCAGTATTGTGATAAGTTTCAAAATATTACCGAGGAATGTATTGCATTTTAGACTTGTTTAAATAAAATTGCATTGAAGTTGGAAAGTGTTTCATAATCAGTGCTTTAAGCATGATTGATCTTTTTTGTTAAGTTATAAGGTAAACAGACGCAGACTTTTAATTCTCGTTATTCAAAACTTCGCTGTAGGGATAATAAAACTTACATCAGAATATTTTTAGACTTAGAATCATTGCCTGGAAAAGAAATTCAAAATCCATTGCGTAGTTCAGGAGATGTTAAAGTTAGAAGTGTGCATTCAAAATTTGCTTTTTATATATAAGGTTACTAGAATGCTTCCTATCTTTAAAATTACCCGTCGTTGACCCAGGTCCTAAATAAGCATCCGATACGTAAATAATATAGATACAGATAACACCATTAAATTTCCAAATCGCCTGTTTTGAGCCCAAATCTTTCCCACCTTTTCTTTCAAGCCAAATCCTTTAGTTTTACAACATGTGTAGTTGCCCGCAGCAATTTGCCGCGCATGTGCATAAATATCCCCTGCTCTCAATAGCAACGCCGCGTGCCGAAGCAAGGACGGAATCCGTAATCTCGATTTTTATGCTTTTGGTTGAAAATTGACCAAAAAATTAGAAATTAGAGTAATTAATGAAATATATTCTTTTTTGCCAGAATGTGAAGATATACTATATAAGATATTTTGCCAAACTATACAATTGTGCTAATCTTTTTTTTTTTTTTTTTTGGATGCGGCGAAATAAGAAAATAAAAAGTGAAACATGTATTTAAGAATGAATAAATAATTATGAAGGAATTATCGGGAAAATAAATAAATAATTATGAAGGAATTATCGGGAAAATAAATAAATAATTATGAAGGATTTGTCGGGAAAAATAAATAAATAATTATGGAGGAACTGTCGGGAAAATAAATAAATAATTATGAAGGAATTATCGGGAAAATAAATAAATAATTATGAAGGATTGCATTGATTCGGTTCAAAGATCGTTAAAAAGAACGTCCTTCGATTTTTTTCAACGATGTCAAGTTGGAAACTCTGCAATAACATTTTCGATCACTATCGAACCTGCGTGATTTAGGCCTTTTTAGAATTAAACTCTCCAAAAAGCATGCTAATCCCATATATAGTACGTAAATCATTTATGTTTAATTTTCTAGTGGAATGCGACCTGCAGCAGATGAATGCTTTTTGTTTAGATCTCTTCGAAAAATCTAGTGGATTACTTATTGGATTACATAAAGTAGCCAATTTTTAAAATGCATAGTTGAATATTAGATGCTTATGAAATAAAAGTACGTTTTGCTCAGTCAAGTGTACTGAAGTGCAATATGCAACAACGTCATGAACTGCATCAACATGCAGCAGATAGACGTGTCTTGGGGCTCCTGTTCCATTTCTTCTCACGGCTTCCCACTTCTACACGTTGAGCGTTTTCCATTGTGTAAAGGTATCCACGTGTAGATGTGCAAAGTCGCGTGGAAGAAACATGAGGTAGAACAACGCAACCTAAGGACAGGAGCTGTTCGCTCTCACGTTCTGTCACAAACAAAGACTCTTGACAAATTAGTGTATAAGATAAATGGTAGAACCGGACTTGCTACAAAAGAAAAACGCCAATAATAACAATGATTATACATGTCTTGCGGCTAAATAATCAGTGAAACAACGCCATGTTTGTTTCAAGCTGTCGAACTCCTGTTTCATTCATGGACTCAACGGAACCGTCGTTAATGCGTTTACTCCTTTGAGCACACGTGCAAAGCGGCTTAGCGGATATACACGGCCCATTGGCTTCCCTTTCATAGAACAGCATTTCCCTTTCATTTCCTCTATTTGTTTTACGCTTTTCCGATTTGTATTTTGCCGGGGTATTTGGTATGTGCAGGGTGCAGTGTTCCAAAGATACCGCAAAAAATCCGAGACCGCATTGCAAGCTTTCACTGATGCAAGAAGATGAAGATAACTGAGCTTGCAAGGAAAATGTTCGAGAATTGAATTTTTCTTTTCTTTTTTTGTTGCATAGTATGGACTCGTCCATGGATTAACCCTGAATTGAAGTTTGAAAAAGTACAAGTTGTCAATCATTGTTGCCCTGTCAATGTTTTTATGTATTCGCTGGAATTCCGAAGGTTTGTTAAACTAACTGGAAACAACCAGCGTGGGATTTAAACTTCAGTTATAAGATGGTTGAAGTGGCTACCTTAATATTGTAGTTTTGTATTTAACGTTGTAAAACTCGGCAGTTCTGTAGTTGTAGGATCCTGGCTTTGGATCTATCGGACAAGGATAAAACATTCCACGACCGACATGAGGTGTTGCTCTAAGCGCCATTCGGTAAACGATAATAAGCGATAAAAAGCAAAAGTTGTCAATCATTACTGTCCTGTCAGTGCTTTACGTATTTCCTGAAATTCCGGAGGTTTGTCATACTAACAGGAAACAATCAGTGTGGGATATAAGCTTCAGTTGTAATATGGTTGAAATGTCTACCTTAATACTGTAATTTTGCATTTAATGCAGCAAAATTCTGCATTTCTATAGTTGTAGGAACCAGGCTTTACATCTATCGAACAAGGATAAATCAATCTCGACAGACATGAGGTGTCGTTCTAACAGGTGCCATTCGGCAAATGATAATAACGTGACTAAATTACTCTTACTATATATTATGTTGTTTGATGATATTTGAATGAAAACAATATTATTATACAGTAGGAATTGAAATCTAAAGCTCTCTAGAGTTGCCAGCCGGTAGTCATAAATATATGTAGTAGACATACCTACTGGAGCTTATATAAATGTAGCGAAGTTCACTATTAAAAAGATGGATACCAAATGTCAACTTTGTGAAGCTGTGCAGTTTAAAGCAATTTCAGGAAGGCTAGCACATTTATATTGATAGTGCACAAATTTATCTAAAAACAGAAGGGCTTTACAGGGTTGGCGATCGTAGTGAAATGTTGTTCTAGTACGTCATTCTAGATTTAGCAAAGAACCCAGGAAATATCTTTGTTTCTAATGTTTAAAGGCACATACTTTTTAGTTAAGAGCTTTTTAAGAGGCGTGGGGAGATAAATACGTGTGGAAATTCTCATTCAAATTAACACGTAGTTCCACTCTGAAAAGGAGGTAAGCGTGAAATAAACTTAAAAATTGTATAAATACCCCTTTATAAAAGAAAGCAATTTGGCGTCATTTTAATAAAGTCTGTGTAAAGCCTTAATACCTGTTAGTTATCATTTCATTATTTTACATTATATATGATTTCACTGTTGACTAACACTCTATAAGCGCTCCGGTTTGACGAATCAATCAGTACTGCCCAGACAAATTACGCGGTTTCTATGGAATATTAAGGGGTATGGAATCAACGTTTCGACAGATCAAATCGGTTATTTAAATGAAACGAGAACTACTCACGACGATTTTTTGCTATAAAAATCCTGTGATAGTTAAAAGATCCTGTGACAATCCTGTGATCCATCGACAAAGATCCTGTGATCGTTAATAAATCTGGATGCTCAAAATCTCAAATAATTTGAGGAAGGCTAAATCAGGTTCAACTCTTTAGGCAACGGCTAATAAGTTCTGTCTCGTAATCAGGTATCATTAAACAGTTTTTATGGATGGCGCGCATATTGTGAATAAGTAAGATCTCTACCTGGGTATGGCGGTCGCATCTACCATTGTGTCTTTATGTGTCCTGAGGGTCTGTTTAGGGAAGAAGAAATACCGACTTTTGATTCATTATATCAATTTGAGACTGTAGTATTTCAGTTAATAAATGCAGCTCTTTGGTTTTTAAAATCTGCGTGGGTGTGCATTCCTTGTCTGTTAGGATTTGGTTATTCACTAATCCAGAATCACAATTGAAATTATGTCACTTTGGGAAATTTAACTTGGAGACAGCAGTGCGGACCTGGTCTACCTCTCGGTTTACAGGTTTAGTTCCGCGGAAAATTTAACTTAGATAGGCAAAGTCTAAATCCTTACACCAGTCTTATATAGAAAGGACGCGGGGTTCAATACCAGAACATCCGTTTCGAGTGGGAAGAGAAATACTGGGTGGAAAAACACTTTTAAAGAATATTGACCATTTGGAAGGAATTTTGACAAACCAGAAAAAAAATTCATTTGCTATAGGATAAGAATATATAATACCAAAATATCTGATTGTTTTAAGAAAATGCAGGAGGTACTCATCTCGATTCTCGAAAAAAGAAATAAAAGTAATATATGAGTAGAGGAAAAGAAAAACACAGGACATACTTTTGAAATTTAAAAGATAATTTGTTGGCTCTTAGCTAGATTAGTTGTTGCATTAAACTCATCAATAACTCAAAGGAAGGTGATATAATTCCTCGGTAATTTCAATGTACTAATCATTTAAAAATTGACATTTAAATCAGTAATTAATGAATTTGTTTATATATATATATATATATATATATATATATATATATATGTTACCTACAGTAATGCCTTGTGCAAGGTTGGCAGTCCTCGATTAAGGGTAGTTTCACATAAATCTCCACATAGCTTTGCAATAAAGGATCTGAACTTTTTAGAGCTGGTATTTTAAAAACACTTTCACACAGCTCATTATGATATAAAAACAGTTGAGAATTAGGGGCACTGATACATAAGCAAAATTTTTTCTAAGCCCGTAATCTCAAGCATTTTTCGCTGTATTATCCGAAGTATGTTGTGTTCTTGGACCTTGAAGAAAACATTCATCTCGCAAAATTAATTGGAAGCTGTACGGCAACCCTCTATTAATAAGCACTTTCTTGTACTACAGAAATGTCAACAGTTGACTGAACTCCAACTGAGATGCCATTCTGGCGCCAACTAATTATAGATCGCCAGGGAAAAAAAATGAATAAAATAACAATTCCTCCAGGTTATACACTGCGATCGATATCTTTCTCAAAATATTTCTTATTGATTTTCAGTTGGAAGGCAATTATTTATTTATTTTTTTCGTGCCTTCTATTTATCCACCCATCCCTCATGTGAAAGTATAACGAACCGAATCCCGTAATTAGGGTAACAGTGTTTCGGGGGGAAGGAATGTTGTGGTTTTGAATGGGTGAGAAGGCTCGATCGGAGGGGCTAATTTTCTTCGTGTTGATGCATACAGTAGCAACCTGTTTTAAGACTAGTTGATGTGCGGTTGTTGTAGCAATTGCCCTGTGATTAAATTCATGGACGGATGATTGTTGTGACTCAGATGTTTTCATCCTGTTATATGTACAGAAGTACTGATATTAAACACGCCATCTATCGCTAAATGATGCTCCACTGAAATAAATATTAGAATAAGTAGTCATGAAAAGTAGAGTATTAAGCACGTTTGGGTTCAAAACCATAAATAGCCGGGCAGGGGCGTACCAAAGGTCAGGCAGCACAAGCGACCGCTTGGGGCCTCCTGTTTGTGTATGGCCTCAAAGTTTTGTACATTATTTATATTGGACATTTTTTGCATTTTTTAAAGGCCCATTAGTGCATTATAGCTAATACAACGTTTTCTTGTGCATCATATAATTCTTCATTTTATAATTAGCCATTTATGTATCAGTTTATTTTTGTATTTACAACAATTTGGCTACGACTTTTCAATCGGATTGTAGTTGAACATATGGAGATCATGATACTGTAATCTCCACGGTGCACTTTGTATGTGATTCGGTGGTTTTAATGTAGACTCTGTAGCATTTCATGTTTGTTTTAGAATTTTCTAGTTTTGGTATTTTAAGATTGGACATAGGTCTAAAAGCATTTGCATAATCAGTATTCCTTCTTCCTGGCTGAGATAGAACTATGGGACTTTAGGTACATAGAAAAACTATGGTTATATAACCAGGGCAGAATTATCGGGATAAGGTAGTTATTAGTTAAGGTAGGTATTATTTTTATATTATAAATAGGTATAATTTTTATACCATAAACAAAGCTCCCAAAATATTGCTGACCCGGTGTGTTAAAATTGTTGCTAGAATGCAAAGTGAAAAGACTGACGTAATAAATTGGTATTTATTTCTGAACTTGTAAAAACAAAATAAATTAATTGTCGGATAATCGTTTTATTTTTTTTTTTTGATTAACAATTTTCGGATTTGTGACGTTTTCTGAATTTATTCTTCAGATGGGACTTTCCATGAAAGTTCGTTTAGGGCTTCAGAAAACCTTGGAACGTTATTGTAGCTGGAATTATGCAATTCGCTTAATTATTTTGAAAAATATTGCGGTCGCGTGAAAAGGTATAATGCGTAATATCTCGAAAACCGTCCATTATAACTACTAAAAAATCTGATGTGGGCGGCACATGACTTTCCCTGCAGACTTATATCCACATTCTTTTTATTTTAATTAAATTTAATTCACTTTTTATTCAATTTTCATTTTCATTTGGTAACTGGACTTATTTTCAAAGATGGAGCAGAGAAAATACGAAATAACTAAAATATCTCAAGAACGGCTAGTCCTAGAGTAATGGGGTTGGTTTTATTCTTTTCATCGTTAAACATTACGTATGAAACAAGTATATAATGGATATATTTGAGCATATGTAGTTTTTTATTTTAGATTTTGACGATTTTTGCGGACCATTTTGCAAATAAAGGCAGGTTATTTTTTTGAATAATACTAAAATATAATCAGCACCAGGGTGAGCCACAGGCGACTTATTTACCGAATTTTGTGAAATTCGGTCCATTAGTTTTTCAGCTAGAGTAGATACAGTCTTTCGCGGGCCATTTCGCTAAAAAAGGAGGTTTTTTTTATCCCGAATTGTACCCAAAACTAATCAGCACCAGATTCGTCCACAAGTGACTTACCTACCAAATTCTATGAAATTCGGTCAATTAGTTTTTTAGTTAGAGTGGATACAAAATCTACACAGACAGACAGACATGCAGACACACACACAGACGTCACGTTAAAAATAGTTTTTCCGTATTCTAGAGGTCTCGAAACGCATAGATCCGTCGAAAACTCGAGTTGCGATTTTCGGCATGATTCCAATACTTTCCCTGTGCATTACTATGTATTACAGGGAAAGTAACAATGATATACGTTTATGAGTGGTTGAAAGTACTTGCTAAAACTTTCGCTTATTTCATAATAATGAATATATATATATTTTTTCATACATTCCTGTTTTAGACCTGTAAAACTTTGCAATATACCGAGAACGATTGTTATAGTTCACTTCACTTCCTAATTTCTTATATATATATATATCTCGTGCTTGCGAACCAATATTTCAGCAAGAAAGAAACACACTGAGTTGTAACACCCGCGATATTTTAAATATAAGGTCTAAATATTAAAATATTTCGAAAACTACGAACTCGACCCGAAATCCAATTATATATGGTTGTAAGACCTTCAAAAACCTACACATTACTTGGTTACTGTTTATATATATGATTTTTAGTTTTAGAGATAGAAACAAAGTATTACAAATTTTAAAAACGGAAAAATTTCAATCTTCTTTAACTTGACAAAACTATTCTCCAAAAACTATAAAAACTTTGTAAAAGTATCTGATGTGGGCAACACATGACTTTCCTTATATAATGCAATGAATTTACTATTTTTACAGTAAAAAGAAATAGGTTTTTCTTATAGTAGATACTTATATTCTTTCCAAGATATTGAATTTTCGTCAATCAGTTGTCATTTTCACTGATTTAGCGTCATTTTTATCCATTTGGCGAGATTTTCGTTAATTTGGCAACAATTGAAAAAGTCGCCATGTTGGCGACATTCCGCCAAATTCGTCACCAAAATCTCGGCAAGCGTTATGGACGGAGAAATAAGTTATTCTTATAGCATATAAATGATTATTGGCGTTCAAATGCAAAAGTATTACTCAAAGTACCTTTTCTCATGAATGGAACGAACTAGATACACGAGAATGATGTCACCCAATATATCGCATGATATTACATATGAAAAACGAACATGTTTCTCAACAGTTAATAGATTTTATTTAATTTATGAGATTTTTTGATAAATTTATTTAAAACATGTGCAATATCTCGAGAACGGTTCATGCTAGCGATCTAAAGTTTATGTCAATCGTTTTCTAAGGAAAAATTGCATAAGACATGTCTATTTGTGTAGCTTTATTAAAGGTATTGATTTTTTGATGATTTTTTCAAAATTTCACTCAAAAATTTAGGGGGGGTTCTGAATGTTCGATTACGTATAAAAACAATAGGCTTCCAGTATTCACGGATTGTGATTTTTTTACCAAAATTCGAATCGCTCCATTCTTTCGTGAAATATCGTCACCACAGACTCACTGACCCTCCCCCCCCCCCACACACAGACATCACCTCAAAAATGTTTGATTCGTGATCAGGGATGCTTGAAACGTGCTCTCCCGTCGAAAACTCGAATTCGAATTTTCGACCCCCGTCACAATATTTTCCTTATACATTATGTATATAAGGAAAGTAAAAAAATATTAATCTAGAACTAAAAATACTTTCTAGACCCACCAGAAGCCCCCTCCGGTAATTTGGGAGAACAAAAATTTGCATACTGATAGCATTGAGTAAAGGACTTGATCTAACTAAGCTAATTTTCAATTAAGACGACCATTTTCGATACAAAACATTTTAAAAAATAGTAGCTGCTCTGTTTTTGACAGGCTTAAATACTAGTAAAATATAAACGTATAAGAAAGTCGAAAAGATACCCGTACTAGAGGTCTGCAAGGGCCTCATTTTAAAAATTTTACCCGCCCCGGCCTGAAAATGTTAGTATATGACCCACCCCGATCCTGAGAATTTTTCAAAATAATCGCCCAAGCCCGACCCGGACCGAAAACACCTAAAGCCCGGTCCGACGCGGTCCGGCCCGATTTTTTTTAAATACTTTGAAGCTTGGCTAAAGCTGACACACTGTTGCCATGTATCATGATTATAATTTGCCTTTTAAGGAATTAAACACAAATTATATTACATATTACATACAACGATTCAAATCAGCAGGCGAAAAGTGCGAAGAGCAATATTTTATTTTGATTTCGTAATGTTTTAGAATACATAAGTCTTCAATTTTCTATCTGAAATTATTATTTTTCTGTATCCGGTTCTAATTTACCTATCTGCTGTCTCCCTACAGAGCAAACTTTTATTATTTAATTGCTTAATATGGGACAGTGGGGGCAGAGATGCTTTCATACGATTATTGACAATTTTGTTTCATACGTAATTACACATTTTCTGTTCGTTTAATTTTTTTTGTCTAAATTTTTATCTATTTTTGACTTTTTTTTTATTTACTTTTACTCGACCCAATCCGACCCGACCCGAAATTTTTTAGAACCACACCTAAGTCAGGCCCAGCCCGAAGTAGTTTCCTTAAAATTCTTGCCAAGTCTAAGCTCGTGCAGACCTCTAACCCATACTGCTGATATAATGTAAAATACCGATTTTCGCATTTTTGTGTTTGATAACTAGAAATAATAAAAAGGTACCAATATAGTTACCAATAAAAAAAAAACCAAAATAAATTTTCTCATACCCTTATTTATTTATAATTTTGTCAGCGGTCACATTCCCATATGAATGCGCCTCAAAATAGCAGATCTCATTAGGGAAATATTCTTTGAGATAAATCATTGACATTTAAAGATAACGAGAGCTGCCACCAAGTGCAATTAATTCGGATTCAAAAGCAATTTACTAGTGTCACAAGCCGCTAAACATTAGATGCAAATATCCGATATGTTTACGGATAAGTAATTCAAAAGAAATAAGTACACAGAATGATGACAGCCTTTAATAGAATTCCTGGTCGGAATACAAAATCAGATATGGATATATTGTATGGCAACATCATTATTCAAATTACTTAAAGCTATATTGCTTTTGGATTCAATCAGTTAATCCATTCATAGACGAGAAACATGAAAAAGAAATAATAATAAAAAAATAATAAATAAAGTATTTACGACAAAAAAAAAAAAGAAATTACTTATGATTTACATAATTACCAATCATTATATTTGGTATATTTTTCTTAGAAACATCTTTAGGAGTTCCGCATTTCTCTATAAGCAATTTAAAAAACATACGTCAAAGATAAATGTGATGTTGAGGTAATGATTTAAAAAAAACTTAAGTTCCAACTGGAATTTAAAATACGATCTTCACCGACTAGATGACTTACTGTCCATTAAGCTAATGGGATGATATTCTTAACTTCTGTAGGGCGATCAAAGACTAGTCCTCTCAAATTCTAAAAATAGTAAAAATTGAAATAGTATTTTTTTTTCAGTAAGGTGGCACTAAAATACTCACAAAAAATATGTTAGGCATGTCTGCTGTTTTTAATACGTTGGACCATCATTATGAACCTATTTCTTATCAATCGCAGAACATGGCGTTTTACCAGAGTGATTTTTTTTTAATTTTACAGCAATATTTCTCTAGTCATACTTATGATAGTGTTATTGAAGAGTTTTAGCAGAAATTGCCATGCTTTAGATCTTCTAACAATTCAACAACAGTGGACGCCTATCTGCTCTCTCTTTGTATATGCAGATTCTACATCGACAATAAGAGCTTGCAATTTCATTTTAGTAGCTCAACGTTAGGTTGTAGGCAGGGCAGTACGAAGATCCGTGGTTCGATTCCCGGTTGGGGTAGAAAGGTTCTTTACAATGGCGCCCGAACAAATCAACCCTGTATGTTAGTGCAAATATATCGGAGGTTTGAAAGCGACCCTAGTACGACTAGCACGGATTCAGTGGACTCTAGTATATGGAGCGCCGATTTCAAATCGGGAGGACAACGACCACGCAGTAAGTTAACCTGGAGGATAAACATAGCATTAGAAGGCTAACCTGAGGTAAAAATAGCAAGACGTAGTCAGCCAGATTACCAGTTGCACGCCATTCTGACATTAGAGGGTGTAGACTGTAGAGCTGATTTTTATGATCGTCTGACGTTTTAAAAAATGAAATTATCGTCTGATGTTTTAAAAAAATGAAATTATCGTCTGAGGTATTAAAAATGAAATTGTCGTTTGACGTATTGAAAATCGCAGACAAGAATTCATAACTGAAAAAAAATATACCATTTCGATTTCTCGGTACATTAACTGATTTTAAAATTTGATGTCTATGACTTTTCGAACACCACGTGTAGATTAGACGTGGACTCCATATTCTTCTCCTTCAGATTTTTACATCAAAGCGAAATTTTAAATTTCAGATCGAGATGAAACTTCCGATGTAAGCTATTTCCAATTTCTTTACTTTTATATGCATCATGTGCATCGCAATACACGTGAATTAAAATTCACTGCAATAAATCGCAGGGATCTTAGAAAATCTCAGACCTCAATGATCACTGCATCTAACTTTCTAGGTTAATTCTTTCGAACGCCATTGGAAAACACAATTTCCAACCAGAATTTGAATCACGCGTCTTCGCTGGGAAAGACTTCCCTCTACTCATTAAGCTGCTGGGACGATATTCTCATCTATATCTGAAGTGGAGCTTTCATGGATGACTGTCTACCAGAAAAAACATGCATATTTATCCACAATGCTTGCTCATTTGTTCGATTTACGGTGCCTTCATTGCGGGTCTATGGGGAGATTAGATTTCATTTCTTGCTGCATTTTTAAGACCAACTTCTGAAAATTTTATATTTCTTGAGTTTAGATTGTAGAGAAATTTCGCATCAAATACTCGTACATTTTATTTCTTACTTCCTCAGACTAATCTTTAGAGAAAGTATTGCAATCTCGAAAAATATTTGAATTCAAAATTTTGACCTCCTGAACCCATCTTGAATACTTTTGAGAAAAAAAATGTCCACGATATAAAAGTTTTAGAGAAATTTAACTATAACAACACATTTGAAAGAAGTGTTTTAAATTATAATGGAATTTCAAAATTACCCATACTAGTACACGATAACGCATTTACATATGTAGATTATAATTGTATTTGTGATGGTGAAATATTATGTTATTTAATGCAAAAATCTATCATTTGGGCATGTAGTAAGTGGAAACTTGAATCTTGTAAAAAAAAAAAATCTTTAAAAAATGTACAAAATGTAAAAAACCTTTCAATTATTACTTTCCTTATATACATAATGTATAAGGAGAGTATTGTGACGGGGTCGAAAATTAGAATTCGAGTTTTCGACGGGAGAGCACATTTCAGCATCCCTGACCACGAATCAAGCATTTTTGAAGTGATGTCTGTGTGTGTGTGTGTGTGTGTGTGTGTGTCAGTGAGTCTGCGGAGACTATAACTGACGAACGAATGGACCGTTTCGAACGAAATTTGATACAAAAATCACAATCCGTAAACACTGGAAGCCTATTGTTTTCATACGGAATCGAATGTTCAGAATCCCCCTAAATTTTCGAGTGAAATTTTGAAAAAATCGTCAAAAAATCAAAACCGCTAATAAAGTTACGAAAATAGACATTTCTTATGTAATTTTTCATTAGAAAACGATTGACATAAATTTTAGAACGCTAACATGAACCGTTCTCGAGATATTGCACATTTTTCAAAAAAATTATCAAAAAGTTATATAAAATAAAAAAAAAAATATTTCCTATTGAGAAACATGTTCACTTTTCAGATGTAATACCATGCGATAAATTGGGTGACATCATTCTCGTGGATCTAGCTTGTTCCATTCATGAAAAAAGATACTTTGAGTAATATTTTTTTAGTTGAATGCCAATAGTCATTTATCTGCTGTAAGAATAATGCTCCGTCCATAACGCTTGAATAGATTTTGGCGACGAATTTAGCAGAATGTCGCCAACTTGGAGACATTTTTAATTGTTGCCAAATTAACAAAATTCTTGCCAAATTGATAAAAATGACGCTAAATCAATGAAAATGACGACTAATTGAAGAAAATTCAATATCTTGGAAAGAATATAAGTATATACTATAAGAATGATATTTTTTTTAACTGTAAAAGTAGTAAATTCATTGCATTATATAAGGAAAGTCATTTGCTGCCCACATCAGATTTTTTAAAAATCTTATCACCTTAGATAAATATACGTATTTGCAAAATAGCATGTATATGTTACGGTCAATGTGATTAATCGGTATTATTAATAATAACCGCCTATTATTAATATTCATCAAATAAACCTCTTAAAGTGAATAATTTATGAGAATTTATTACATGAACCGGTTGTTGTTAATAATTACCAATGAAGTTTGGTCAATGTAATAATTTTCAACGCGTTAAGCTTGAGATTTCCATTTATTGTATTTGTAATGTAATTTGTTTGCAATTTTTTGTCGCCTTAAGGTGTTTGGATGTAATGTAATTTGTTTGTTGTAATAAATAATGAATGATCTTATAAGTCACACTAATCATTATTTTAATTTTTTTTTAAATTGACCAAATTTCATTGCTAACTAAACTGTTAATGTATGTAATATCATACACTTCCTATCGCATGACTTAAAATTATGTTAGAGTTGGGGTTTAAATTATGCTTAATTACTCACAATGAACATTGGTAATTATTAATATATACCGGTAACTGTGATTAACATGCAATATTTATCACATTTACCAAAAGACGTGGTTATTATTAATAATAACCGGTTATTATTAATACTTACCGGATTTTTTACTTTAACCGTAAAATATACATGCACTGTCACTAGAGGCAGTGATGCTGAAGCACGCATAATAAGTGCGAAACCCTGTCCATGGATACTGTTATTTGCAATGGGAGTATCTCCCTCAGGATATGGGAGTATCTCCCTCATATATGCCGAAAGCCCAGGCCGGCCGACTCATCCGAAGACTGAGAGCAGCAATTTGGGCGGCCGGAAGTATAGATATGTTCAATTCTTTTTCATTTATGGTTGAAACGTCTTTTATTCTTTCCAAATCCTTATTTTGAATTTTTTAAAGGTCTTAAGAACGCGAAAAAATCTTTTTATACATGCTTATAAGATTAGTTATTGAGAAAAACTTAAGGAAGTTATAATATGTGCATGCGCCTCCTAAGGAGATTATATATTTTCAGCTGTCTTTCTATGGTTTTCTATTCTTTTGATATCTCAATTATTATGTTTTATACATTTTCTGTTTTATTGGTGGCCGCCCCCTGAACATTTCGTATTCTTATAACTCCTTCTTTCCTCTCCTCTTCTACTTTCTTCTTTCTTTGATTTCTTTTTCCATTTTCGAAAGTGACTTATTAACCTTCTTCTTCTATATTGTTGCTCTCATATTCTGATTTTAATTTCCTTATATACATAATGTATAAGGAAAGTATTGTGACGGGGTCGAAAATTCGAATTCGAGTTTTCGACGGGAGAGCACGTTTCAAGCATCCCTGATCACGAATCAAACATTTTTGAAGTGATGTCTGTGTGTGTGTGTGTGTGTGTGTGTGTGTCATTGAGTCTGTGGAGACGATAACTGACGAACGAATGGACCGATTCGAACCAAATTTGGTGCAAAAATCACAATCTATAAACACTGGAAGCCTATTGTTTTTATACACAATCGAATGTTCAGAACCCCCCTAAATTTTCGAATGAAATTTTGAAAAAATCGTCAAAAAATCAAAACCACAAATAAAGTTACACAAATAGACATTTCTTATGTAATTTTTCACTAGAAAACAATTAACATAAATTTTAGAACGCTAACATGAACCGTTCTTGAGATATTGCACATTTTTCAAAAAAATTATCAAAAAGTCATATAAAATAAAAAAAAATATTTCCTATTGAGAAACATGTTCACTTTTCATATGGAATACCATGCGATAAATTGGGTGACATCATTCTCGTGGATCTAGCTCGTTCCATTCATGAAAAAAGAGACTTTGAGTAATACTTTTGTATTTGAACGCCAATAGTCATTTATCTGCTGTAAGAATAACTTATTTCTTGGTCCATAACACTTGGCGAGATTTTGGCGATGAATTTGGCGGAATGTCGCCAACTTGGCGACTTCTTAAAATGTTGCCAAATTAACGAAAATCTTGCCAAATGGATAAAAATGACGTTAAATCAATGAAAATGACGACCAATTGTCGAAAATTCAATATCTTGGAAAGAATATTAGTATCTACTATACGAAAAACCTATTTTTGTTACTGGAAAAGTAGTAAATTCATTACATTATATAAGGAAAGTCATGTGTTGCCCACAACAGATTTTTTACTCTTGCTTTCGATTATATATTGATGTCTCATCTCTTATGGCTTATTTGATCTACAGCCTCGTTTGATAAGGTTTCATTTTTTATTTTCTGTTTTATTATGCAGTGCTGGATCTAAATTAAAAACACTTTTAACCTTGAAATTTGATTTATAGGAACAATGAATCTATCAATGAGTGGATCCCTGAAGTTTTTTCATTCCTTGTTAATCTATTTCATACTTTTCTTCAATAACCCATGTTATCTATTATATCCATAACCCGGATTAAGTACATGATACAATTTCATCCTTGTCCTTTATGTTTCAAAATTTTATTATCCACGGTCATCGGTTTTTTACAATCTCTGTGGTTTTAGCCTTTTTTAAAAATTTTTTTTTATGATGTTATGGTTATTTATATTTTATTTTTTAGTTACATTTTATCTACATATACATGTATTTATATATTTGATAGATTTACTACTCTTTTCTTTTTATTTGAATTGTACCTTTATCATAGCTCTCTTGGACCTTCATTTTAACCTATGTTATTTCTTTTACATGTTAAAGGTATAATGAAATTGGTTTTCGCTACAGTGGCTTATAATTGAAAATCCTTACACTACATATATACAGGGTGTTCAGTTAATGAGGCGACAAACTCAGGGTGTTGTTAGTAGACATCAAGAGGAACTAAAATTGAAATGGAACATGCTATCAGAAATCACATTTAGTTGGTGAAAATCGCGAAAATACGTAGGCAGGACGCGTCAAACTGATGTCACGCGCAGACCACAAAAAGTACATCAATCACTAAAAAAATATTTACTTGACAACATGTTTACAACACAGCTTGTGGTTCACAGTACAATGTTGGAAAGCACGTCCAGGAATCGTTTAAACGTCATTGTAGACTGTACAATGACGTCCGCGGCCGCCATTTCGAACAACACCTGTAATAATTTCGTTCATATCATTTTCACTGTTCCCTTTTCAGTATTGTACTGTGCACCACAAGCTGTGTTTTAAATATGCTGTCAAATAAATCTTTTTTTATTTATTATTGTACTTTTTGTCGCCCCCTCGTGACGTCAGAACCTGCATACGTATTTTCGCGGTTTTCACCGACTAAACGTGGTTTGTGACACCATGTTGCATTTCAATTTTAGTTCCTCTTGATGTCTACTAATTACCCTTTGAGTTTGTTGCCGCATTAACTGAACATCCTGTATATACCAGGTGATTCAAAAGTTCGGAGCAAAAGTAAAACGCTATAAAAAATATCTATGGGTCGGAGAGACATGCGGTTTGCAGATTAATATTCACCGTGGTGGGGGATTTTGTATGGCATGAAAAAAAATAGTTTAAAATCTCGACACTAGGGGAGAGCTGCTGCGAAGAAAACAATGCGAGGTATTAATTGTGAAATGAGCTATTTTATTTCAGCATGATTTACAGCTGCAAGTGCTCAATGTGTCCACCACCACATGCCGGTACTGAGTGCAGTCACGGTATTACGGTTGATACAGCATGAAACAGCGTATTAACGGGGATGGCTGCTACCTCCTGCCGTAAGGCGCCTTTCAGTGCTGGTAAGGACTGGGGCTTTCCTCTATAGACCCGTGATTTTAGGTATCCCCACAACGAGAAATCACAGGGTGTGAGATCTGGGGATCTCGCAGGGTAGTCATGTGTGTAGTCACCTCCATGCATAAGTCACTTCCATGGCTTTATCTGCTGAAGCTCCCCCGAGTGTCGAGAGTTTGAACTCATTTTTTTTTCATGTCACACAATATCCCCCACCACCTGCCTTTACGTTCCTGCCTTTGCGTTCTTTAGGCTTTAAAAATGTAATTTCATAGGAGAAAGTTTACGTAGAGGTTAAGGTTAGTGGCCATATATGGTATGGTCGAGACAAAGAGGAAGTGCTAGAAGACTTTGTTAATATTAGTGGCATGGGATTGAATTTAATATAGTTGCAATACGTGCTGGACATGAAATAGAAATTTGGAATAATAATTATGAAAGAAAAGGACGCGTTATTGGGAAAGGCTTAAAATTTCTGTATCATATATATATATATATATATATATATATATATATATATATATATATTATATATATATATATATATATATATATATATATATATATATATATATATATATATATATATATATATATATATATATATATATATATATATATATATATATATATATATATATATATATAGAGAGAGAGAGAGAGAGAGAGATATTAAAAATGAAGATCCAATGATAGAATAGAAGTAGTAGCAAGGGTTCTTCTCAAATTTGGTAGGGTTATCCTTTACTTAATTACATGTAACTCTCAACTATGTGTAAAGGAAACGGAAATTAGCCAAAAAGCGAAGCGTGGTAGGCCAACATGACAGCTTTTGGGCGGAAGGAATTCAATACTGTTGTATAAGCTTTCGCTACACGTTTTGAGTTTCTAGGACCAGGGGTTGTAGAGATATTAATACAAACGCAAAATTAAATCTTCCATTGAAATAGCATTATACAGACGATTATTTTTTGAAACGTTATTTTAAGAAAATTCTACTATGTTGCTTAGCAACGAAATTAAATGAAATGATGTGTGTTTATTTGGCAGGTAATTTTTATTTTATATATATGATTTAATAATAAAGAAATGGCTATAAATATAAATATTTATAAATGAATGGTATTACATTTTCGATTGGATTCTATACTTTTCTTTTTCCTTTTCATGTATTTTTGATTATCATATTTCCCATTGTGTGTTAACCGATAGTTGTAATAGGATAAAGGTAATACAGGTATGGAAATAGAAAACCGTCCCATCCGAAGGTATACGGTGTGAAGAAAAAGTCGTTGCGATAGGTCACTCGGGACACCCGGACTTAGTAGATCAAGTAGCGAGGTATATCATACTTCAAGATCTGTCAGTGAAAATAATTTTGTAAAGCGAGAACATAGAATCTTATGTTTCTTTTTAGGGGAATTAAACTTAGTAGGCAAACGGCGTTATATTTTTTATATTGTCATATCACTGGCCATGAAATCGGCCATTACGGAAATACTTTGTAAAGATATTTTTTTTTTATTGCATATACATTATATATGAAATATATAATGTATACGGAATACCTAAACAATATTTTTTTTTTATTTCATATACATGTATTTCTGAATGTGTTAAAATGGTAGATGAACTGGATAAAAAGTGTTTCGAGAATAACTTTTGCTACCATTTTACAGCCCTTTTTTTGTCGTATATTTACTAAACTTCATATTTTTGTACATTGGTTTACAAACGAGACCCGGATGTTTTATTCTTCAGATTTTCCTTTGCTTACACGTTTTACTTTTACAGAGGAATTAAATGCAATGTTTTAATGGAATTCTTTTGAAAAGGACTATGAATGTGTTTAGAATTTTCTCATATGTTAAATCATGAGAATTGTCCTATACCTGTTAGTATATGTGAAAGTCTATTTTTTTCAATGTCTATATTTTTTGTTTGTTTAGGTGTTCCGTGTACTAAACCACTGATCTAAGGGATTATTTTTACAAATTTGATATGGTTATTTTCTATTTCGCGGCAGCTAACCCTGTTTATGTTTCGAGTTACTAGGCTCAGGAGATGTCTGGATATTAATGAAAAATTCTTTATAGAAATAGCTTAGTGCAGATGATTTTTTCTCGGATACATAATTCAAATAAAATTGTTGCTTAGCGATTGAATTAATTCAAATGTGTTAATATGGCAGACCGTTTTCATTCGATGGATCAAATTTAAATAGCAAAGAAATTTATATAAAAATAATTTTATAAATGGACTATATTATATTTTTGATTACGAGAGTTACTGATATTGACAATTTTTTCAGTTATCTGTTTCATTTAGGCAATTTTTTTCAAATTCATATATTTTTCATTGTGTTTAACCGTTTGTTGCAACAGAATGAAAATGGTACTTTTGCTATCATTTTGACGTTTCCATTTGGGCCTTGGTTGGCTAAATTTCCATTTTTTTTATAAATTGGTATTCAAATGGGATCAGGTTGTTGTATTCTTCAAATTTATCTGTGCAGATAATTTTGTATAACGAGAACAAGGATTCTTATACATATTTTTAGGTGAAATGAATTAAATATTTTTTTATAGAATTTTTGAAAAAACAATATTTTTTTAACTACTATTAGAATTTGCACATTTTAAATTATGAGCTACGACTAGTATACACTAATATATATATAAGAGTAAAATAATTTTTAAGTAATATTAATTTAAATACAGTTAAAATAAGAAAGAATTCTGAACTAATTATTATTCAATGTCACATTTAAGTTATGCAAATTGGCTTTATGTTAATAAATAGATAAAACGACGGATTCTGGTTTAGAAAAATGCATGCATTTAAAGATATAATGATTGTGCCAATTTGTAGCGAAAATACATTTCCAAAATTATCAGCAATGATGCATAATTTATTATAATTCTAATTTTGAAATTTGAATTACTAATTTTATTAAGCACTTTTGAAAAATGAATTCGAAAATAAAGTTTAAAAAATACTTAGAAAATAAATGTTTTATCTGATACAAGTAATCAATAGAAGATCTGATACAAGTAATCAATCTGATCAAGTAGGTTGTAAAGGTTGAAAATGTAAATAAAATACAGAAAATTAGACATAGCTGATGAATGCAGCTGTAGATCTTGTATAATGATAAAACACTTTGTTTCATTTTAAAATACGACAAAATGAAATGAAATAAATTAAAAATTACACTAATTAAGAATGAACTTCCCGGTCGTCCAAATAGTTGCTCAAGTCCTTTGGATGAGTCGGACGGCCTGGGTCTTCCACTAATCAAGAATGATGATTTTAACATTCCATAGTAAGTTACGAATTTCAACAATTTTATAACACTAATTAGCACGATTACGAAATTATAATCACTAACAAATATTTTTGCAAATTAGTAATAAAATTAATTTGAATTTATATATCCTTAATGTGATTGAATTCTTCCGCATTTTAAATAATTTTTCACTTTTAATTCGAATGACTATTTTCTTACGCTTTTCACAATCATCTAAAATGAACAAAAATAAAACTATGAGGGAATTTTTAAGACATTTTCATCCCAAATTCAACAAGCATTCCTTGCGCAACTTAAAATCCTATTGATAGTTCGTCGTCCCTGAGCAATATTGCCACCAATCATCCATTTCCTTTGCGTTCCGCAATTAACGTTCCAACTCCTACGATTATTGCAGTTCAAAACAATCAAAGACCCGCTCAATCTCACCCTTTCCCTTCCCACCTCCGCGGTCCAACCCGGAAGCGGGACGGAAACAGATTAAGTGATTATCACTCACCGTCGGCCTGCGGTCTGTACAGACTCAATGTCCCCAGGAGCAGCACAGCGATCCTCAAAATATCAGCCATCGGTCGTTCACACTCTGCCGTTCAGTCCCATAGAGGTATGTTATACACCTTTCGCTGAGATGCCACTGCCAAGCAAAGGCGCTCTTCCGGCCGGCTTGCATCTTATATAGGCAGGGTCAAACTTTTTTTGCTGGTAGCGTCACAGGTAGAAAGGGAGGATCTCTTGATACGCGCCGCTGCAGACGCATGCCACGGAATGTTTGGGATGCGCTCTCTCTTCTCATTTATTCTGCTCTTCGGGTTGTATCTCATTGATGTCTTACCATTACGAAGTGGGGGGCAGCAGTTGCGACAGTGGGGGTAGCTGGGAGTTTTGTGGCAAAATTAGTAGGCGGGCAGCCTATATGATATTTTCTCATTTAGCGTGAGCCCTATTGTAAAGATACCAGAACGAATTACCTGGCGATGCCCGGGTCCAAAATGAGCACCTACTTCTCGATACAGATGTCACCACTTACTTTTCAAATCACTTGTTTTGAACCAAATTGCTTCTTGCACTCCTTTTTTTCTTCCATGCGAAAACCATACCGATTATCACAAAGCGGACATGATTTGCTCCTTTATGACGCCCTAAAAAGTTCATTTGATGCGTTCTTTATTACGCCCTAAATGAGCTCCTTTGATGCGCTTCTTTATTACGCCCTAAATAAGCTTCTTTGATGCGCTTCTTTATTACTCTCTAAATAAGTTTCTTTGATGCGCTTCTTTATTACGCCCTAAATAAGCTCCTTTGATGCGCTTCTTTATTGCGCCCTAAATGAGCTCCTTTGATGCGCTTCTTTATTAGGTCTAAATAAGCTCCTTTGATACGCTTTAAATAGGCTTCTTTGATACGTCCTAAATAACCTCCTTTGATATGCGCTAAATAAGTTCCTTTGATTTGTCATCCCCCCCCCCCCTAAAAAACGAAAAAAAAAAACCAACAACCTCGCCACATATAAATGAAAACATCTGAAGTCGCAATAAAGAAAAAGAAAAGTTCTTTACCCCACGGGTAAAATTAGAAAAATAATAATAAATTGATATTTCAACGAGTTCTCTTCCGATAGGAGTTACATTTTCAGGGACCACTTATAATATTGAAATAATTATATATTCCAAAATATGAAAATTTATTTACGAATTTAGAAAATATCAAATAATATAACATTTAAAGTAGATGTTAGATATCGTTCGCGGACCACCTTTGCCTTTTTAATACTTTCCAACATAGTTGAAAAGTGTTTATGACTTTCGTCATTCTGTCTGTCTGTCTGTCCGTTCGCACGATAACTTCCGTAAAATTGATTTTATCGAAATGGCAGTTTAGTATGTTGTTGAGACGGTGTGTGGAATGTTTGGGAATGAAAATGAATAATATCACTCAATTAGTTGCGGATAAATCAGGGGTTGAAAAATTGAAATACATAGAACCATTTGGGACATAATTTTCCAAATATTCTTTAAACAAAGTTAAAATGTACAAATTGTATCGAAAATTTCAGAAAATATTCAAATTATCTCATAAAATATATAAAAAAAAATTCAGAAAAATATGTTTAGTAGTTTTTAAATAAAAATTAAAATAATAATTACACCCATATTATATGAAGCGATCAGGTGACCCACTTCAAAATAAAATATAGCATCCATCTTTTTTTCCCACTGTGGAAATCGTAATTTTTACAGTTCTGTTAAATTCATATTCAGTGTTGTATCCATTCAAAAACCGCTTTATTTTTGCGTATTTTCTGTGCATCGATATTCTGTGCCAACTCAATTACAGTATTTTTGAATTTAAATGATCATCAAAATTTGATTATTTCTACAACGAATACAACGAAGCCTAATTTTAATGGATGCAGAATGTAAGTAAGTGATTGCAAGATGAGTTGTATTAGAATTGTGCAAAAATATTTCAGCAAAATATGTTGGGTAGTTTCATAAATAAAAATCGAAATAATCATTAACTCATATTATATGGTGAGATCTCAGTGCAAAATAAAATCTGACTTCTATTATTTCCCTGCTGTGTGTTTTTTTGTAGATGTTTAAAGATTGTTTAAATTTAAATTCAGTGCTGCATCCGTTATAAAACCGCTTTATTTCTGCGCATTATCTGTGCACTAAATTCTATGCCAACGCAATTACAATATTTTTGATTTTAAATGACCACTAAACTTACAACGAAGCCTAATTTTAACGCTAAACTATAGCATATAAAATGTAAACAAATCATGCGATTGTAAGGTGAGTTTTATAAGAATTGATGAATCTTTTACACACAAAATTATTTATCTCTGGAGTCTTGAACATACGTGATATGAATGAAATTTTCATCGATTCTACATGAAGAGTCAGAGGATTTATAAAATGAAATATTTTCTCATAGTTACAATAATTTCGAAGAACTAGTTTAACATGAGATAAGCAAACGATATGGTTTACATTATAATGAAATATTATAGTTGTGATGTAATATTACATGCAAAAGCAACGTAAACCCTTTGCGAATTATACTTTCGATGTCGTCATTTGAATATAGTTCATGCTGTGTAACTAGCACTGTCCTTTTTGTTGAAGTCTTAAGATTAATTTTGTTGGTGGCAATTTTTAAAGCAGATTAAAATGTAAATAAGATTTCATTTCAGTTAGAAGTGTTTCATAATCAATGCTTTATGTATGATTGATCTTTCTTGTTATGTGTTTCATAATCAATGCTTTATGTATGATTGATCTTTTAGTTATATGTTTCATAATCAATGATTTATGTATGATTGACCTTTCTTGTTATATGTTTCATAATCAATGCTTTATGTATGATTGATCTTTTTTGTTATATGTTTCATAATCAATGCTTTATGTATGATTGACCTTTCTTGTTATATGTTTCATAACCAATGATTTATGTATGATTGATCTTTCGTGTTATATGTTTCATAATCAATGCTTTATGTACGATTGATCTGTCATGTTATCTCTTATCCTCTGCCCGGAATAAAACTGATTTTGAAAATAAATTTTCGGCTTTTACCAATAATTTGCTTGTTTAAACTGTAAAGAGACTTGTTGCCCCAACCGGCAATCGAATCCTGGATCTTCGAACTGGCCAGCCGACGCTCTACCGTTGAGCTACTAGGACGGAATTATTAGCTTTTATCGTCGAAGTGAACTCTGCATTCTCCACCCTCTAATGTCAGATTGGCGGATAACTGACAATCTGATTGACTACTTCCAGCTATTTCAATCTCAGGTTAGCCTCCTGCTACTACTATTTTTACAATTGCAGCTCAATCTGGAGTCCACTGAATCCGTACTAGAGGTAATAGGGCGAAATAATACATTAATGGCCTTGATTTATATTTTATCAAATTTTGGAATCAAAATAGGATTTATTTCCTTTTTCGAATTTTTATGATATTTTATACCGTATTTAGTCCATCAGGGAATCCAATTGAAATCAATTATTTAGTTGTTGAAATTATTGATTGCTGGATATTATTTAACACGTTGCACATTGCATTTCAAAATTTTTTATTGTAGATAATGTTTTTTTTCTGTATTCTTTTTGCAATAAAGATCTTATGACCTATAAGAGTATCTATGATGTATAAGAAATGACTTTAAAATTTACCATATATTTTTATGAAGCTAAATTTGAACTTTGCAATGGGCGTCAAAATACCAACTCTGGGATTTTGATAGACTTACACGTTTTCAGCACTGCTCAAAACGATTCGACCATTTGCTCAGTGATGTCTGTGATCCTGTGGAGACGATATCTCTCGAGCAAATTGTGCACATTGAATGAAATTTGATACGCTAATTTAAATCGACGAAGGTACGATTATTTACATCGACAAGCTTTATTGACATTCGGAATGAACATAGTAATTATTTTGAAAAATCTTACAAAAATAGTTATTGCATGCATAATTCTTTATTAGTGAGCTGTTGCACGTTTTTGAAAAAGAAAAAATATAAAACAGAAAAATTCTCCCTATTAAATGTGTAATTTTTTAAATAAGTATTTTAAATAAAAACTAATGGACTAATTGTATAGGAGTTATCATAAGCCGTTCAGAAGATATTGGAAATTTTACTTGTTCTCGTATGGAGCTCGATAATTCTCGAATAAATTGAGCAAATAGAGTGAAAATTTGATACGTTTATTTCAATTATTGCTCATTAGAGGTCAATTTATTTTCAGGCGAACAGGGAAGGTCCCCAAACTTTCAAATATTGTTTTTTTAATTAAAAACATTATAAAAATGTATTTATCACTATTATAAAAACGCAGTGTCAGTATGTTGCGTACTGATTGCGCGAGAGAGAGGGGGAGAGAGTGTGAGAAATAGTTAGAGAGAGTGCGTGAGAGAGAGTGTGGGAGAGAGTGAGAGAGAGTGAAAGAGAGACAGAGAGTGAAAGAGAGAGAGTGAAAGAAAGTGAGAGTGAGAGTGAGAGAGTGAGTGAGAGAGTGAGTGAGAGAGTGAGTGAGTGAGAGAGAGTGAGTGAGAGAGTGAGTGAGAGAGTGAGAGTGAGTGAGTGAGAGAGTGAGTGAGAGAGTGAGTGAGAGAGTGAGAGAGAGTGAGTGAGAGAGTGAGAGAGATGAGAAAGAAGAAAAAAGAGTGATGAGAGAGATAAGAGAGAAAAGAGAAATATATGAGAGAGTGAGAGAGAAAAGAGAAATATATGAGAGAGTGAGAGAGATGAGAGAGATAAGAGAGAAAAGAGAAATATATGAGAGAGTGAGAGAGAGTGAGAGAGATGAGAGAGATAAGAGAGAAAAGAGAAATATATATAGAGAGAAGTGATATTTAAGCTAAAAGAGAGAAAACATTTATAGATTGATACAAAGATAGAAGAATAGTTATATGAATTCTTTTCATTGCTCTGAATTATTTAATTTTCAGAAACATAAGAGAAACAAATCTAACTGCGTTAAGATAAACCCTTAGTTAGACGCCGTATGGTTCATCTCAACATAGATCGAATTGCAACTTTGTTGTAAATTTAAATGGTTGTTAAATTTTATTGAAATTTTTCACTGTAAAATTTGTACATTTGATTGAATTGAGTTTAATTAATAAAATAGAGGTTGATAATCTGTAGGTAATGTCCCATGTTGATTATATAAGAACATTTATCATCAATGCTTTTAATTTCCGAACTATTTAGAATGCCGTTGACGAAAAGTGACAGTTGCCGACCGCTCCAAAAAGGATGACAAAAATATGTAGGTTACTGTTTTGTTTCAGAATCATCACTTTCTGACATGTATTGTATCTATAGCAAAAATATTCCAATAGAAATTAGTTGCAATATTAACTAAATGAAACGATGTAAATAAAATGTTGTGCTAAAATTTTGTGAAGGGAAAATGTTAGGGTGAAAGTTTCACGTTATGATTCTTATTGTATTTATTCAAAAGTATGATGCATTATTAAAAATACGTCGGATTCGATACGTAGCATAATACCATTTACACGATAAAATTGGTCATTTTGTTAACATTCAAACGTAATTATACAGTCATTCAAATGTAATTATACGTGCTTGAGAAAATACTTTAATTTAGTCAGTAGATGATATTGGGTGCAGCATCATAGGTGTGCGACACACACACACACACACACACACACACATATATATATACATATATATATACATGCATATTCGTGCTACACTAGGCTTCTGATTTGCAAAAACCTTCAGTTTACAAGCAATTTTCATTGGTATTTCTCGGGTATATATATTACAAGTAATCATAAAAATCTTCAATTATATATATATATATATATATCTTATGGAAAGGATATATATTCTTATGGAAAGGATAGAATCAAAAATGATTCTATATTTATTAAGGAAGCTATAACGGAAAATTATCCTTTAATATTTATTTGTCAGTGTTACAATGTGGTACATAGTAAAGTTTTCGATGCATTCAGTAGTGATTTTGGCAACACCTTTATTTCAGGAAATAAAATGGCATCCATACAGCGAGGAACTATTTAAGCGTATAAAATTGACGTGAGTGATTTGGATGAATGTATGGTATTTGTAGTTCGTATATTGAGTAGGTTTAGTCTTATGTGTCGTTTCAATTATATGCTCTTATGTTGGGGGATTTTTCCTTTTACAGCTGATATATACTTCGTATGGACGGTTGATATATACTTTGTCTTCTGTTTAGCCGTTGTACTGAAATTAACCGCAGGTAATGCATGTTTCCGTGAGTGTTGCCATTGGTGCAAAAGTCGACTTGTAAACGGGAACTAGGGGTCACAATCCCCCTAGGCCTTTTATGTATTACCTGTTGGCTGACTTCATGTCCAATCTTTAAGTTTTTAGTGTTTTACTATTCTAGACTACTTCAACCTGCATTGCTCTTATTGGTCTAGATAACAGTTTTTGTACTATTTGTACTATGGTAGTTTCTGTTATATGACATTCTATATATATATATATATATATATAATAAAAACCAATTACATAGACTCACACTGGTAGTTACTAGACATAAATTAATATTTGTTAATAGATAGGATGAAATACACCGTGAAAAAATCACAAGACTGAAGTTCGCAATAACTCACTATTGCTTATCGTCGGATGTAAAGTCAAAGAACTCTAAAGAAGTTTAAAAATTTAAAATAAAATAGACATCTATTGTTATCTTCGCAAATGACCTCAGAGTAATTTTCTTCGCGGCCGTCAGAAGGAATATGAACTTGATAAAAACATGTCTTTGTTCGTAGATGACACATTCATTATACTGAAAAATACAATAGGTTTATTTACTCTTAAAGTGCAAACAATAGAGACTTTCTTTGCATCAAGTGTACTCAAAATGAAATTAGTTTCATATTTTAAATATCATTAACTATTTCTGGAAACGAATAGTTATTTTATCAAATGTCTCTTTTAGAGTATTCAATTTCGCGTTTGAATATATAATAGCTTCAGAGCAACAAAATAACTCAACTGAAAGGTAAAAATATCGTTTGAAAGACAGCATAAGACAAATTATTAACTGTACAACTGGTTTTGAAGGTAAAAAGTAATTTTCTGGAAATCACATGTCCCAGGAAGAAAATCTTTGTGAAACAGAAAATAAAAAATTGGGAAAAAAGCATAGGAGGAAGGAAAAAATATATAAACAAGAAAGATTAATCATGTATAAAGCAATGATTATGAAACACTTTCCAACTTCAATGCAATTTTATTTAAACATCTCTAAAATGCGATACATTCCTCGGTAATATATTTAAAATTAGCACAATACTACATTAATTTATTATATTTGAAAACTTAAAATTTCATCGTAGAAAATGAACTTCATTCAAATGACGGCATTGAAATATAAATTGCCTGGTTTAAACATCTCTAAACTGCGATACATTCCTTGGAAATATTTTTAAAAGTATCATATTACTACAATAATTTATTATATTTCAAAACTTAATCGAAAACAAATGAGATTTATTCAAATGACGTCATCGAAATATAACACGTCTGGTTTTCTCTATAAAAGCAGCATTTCATTCATAAACTTTTTTCCATTCATTTCATTCATCACAATACTAAAATAATTTATTTTATTTAAAACTTAAGACCATGGAGGTACAAGTAATTAAACTTTATGCTTAAAACTTCATCGAAAAAATCGTCTGCTTCCCTGTTGTTGTTGAGACCCAGACCGTCCGACCTACCAGAAATGTGTAAGGTAACTGTTTGGACAGCCGGGAAGTGCCACCCAATTTAGACCGGAACCCAGTGGGGGAAGCATCCACAGGGACCGTACCCTCCTTCCCCTACCACCAACCTCTCGGAAGGTCTTACGGACCCACATGTTTAACGTGATCGTACTCCGCGTGAACACGGCGGCAGTTTTGGCAGTGGCTGGAATCGAACCCGGGCCTACCGAGTGCAACTCTAGCGCGCTAACCAATGGGCTACCGCGCCCGTTTGCTTCTCTGTGTAAAATCAATGACTATTTCATTCATATCAGCTGTATTGCAGACTCCATGAGCTAAATAATTTTGCGTTAAAGAAATGCAGCAATTCTTATATAACTCATTCTACATCTTTTGGTATTTACATTCGCCATAAGTGAAAATTAGGTTTCGTTGTGGAAATAATCAAAGTTGGATGATCATTTAAACTCAAATATATTGTAATTGCGGTATGTAGAATCACAGAATTTAAGTAAAAATAAAGCGGTCTTGGGACGGACACAACACTAAATTTGAATTCAAAAGAACTTTAAAAATCACGATTTTGACACAAGATGGATGCCATACTTTATTTTGAAGTGGGTCACGTGATCTATTCATGGTCACGTTATCTCTTCATATAAAAGGTGCAATTAATATTCTAATTTTTATTTAAAAAAACTACTGAATATATTTTGCTCAATTTTTTTTTATATATTTTACGGGATAATTTTAATATTTCCTAAAACTTTTGAAGCAATTTGTGAATTTTAAATCCGCTTAAAAATGTTTGAAAAATTAGGTCCCATAGGGTTCAAAGTATTTTTTTTTCAACCCGGGTTCAATCCAAAACTAATTGGGTAATATTATTCATTTATATTCCCGTAGGTCCCACAGATCGTCTGAACAACATACTAAAATTTCATTTTGAAAAAATCATTTTTACGGCAGTTATCGTGTTAACGAACAGACAGACAGACAGAATGAATAAAGTCATAAACACTTTTCAACCATGTTGTAAAGTGTTAAAAATGTTACAACCAATTATTTGGTTTTGTTTCAAAACTATAAGAGCTGATATATATATATATATATATATAATACAAAAGTAATCAGATGAAGGAAACGAAAGCATACAAAAGTATGAAAAAGGCTTAACGTAGATGGCGCAATGCTGCTCAAGTACGTAAAGCAGTTATAGCAAATAAAATTATTAAGGAAAAAATGGGAATCAAGCCAACGGGAAAGCATAAATGGCCGAGGGGGATCGTATTTTCGTTTTGTGGATGACATTCTTGTAGGCCAATACGAACAAATGCCTGACTTTGACTTTACTTTCTACTGTCGCGAACGTTTTGGTATACTCGACAGAGAAGACAAAGTTTTGAAATCAAACACATTTATTAAACATGAAATAACAAGGCAGTTGATCGAAAACAGTGGAGTACAAGCATTTCTCGCAATAACTCAGAGTTACACTCGGTAGGGTGACCATTAAGAACACCCCTGGAGGAAGAGGAACCAAGAGAATACACATATTTTCTGATACATAAAATAAACACAATATTCCTCATATTATACTTGACATTTATATATCACATTTGTATACTTTGAACATATACGACATTTTCATATAACATCATCAATGACTTGATACTCACGAGGATTTTACAATTAACACTCTATTCGTTAGGTGGAAGACTAAATATATATAAAACTTTACCTCGTCTCTTTTAAATATAACATTCACAATTCTGTACCATGGGAAAGGATATCAGGATGGACTCTCGGCATAAACTCATCGAGATTCTTGCGCAGAACAAAATCCATAATGGTCGGGAAACTTGACTACACAACATCATGCTGGCGGAATTCGACATCTTGGTTGGTTACGGAGATTGGTTGATTCGTACCTTAGGACACAAGGAGGAGTCAGGCAAATACAAATCGCTGTAAAATGAGCTTTCCCTCTAGCCCTATTAGCGATTCAAGCCGACCAGTGAAAGAACCATTTTCTCTTTTCACAAGACTCATTATTCCATTACTACCAGGCTGATTCATTTAAAAACACGAGTGACTCATCTCTGAACCGAGCCAAACGACTCTACGCACAACTTGTCGAACTATGTTACATATTTTAATCACATCCTTCCACTTTCAAAATTAATCCACCTTTTCTTAAAATTCGCGATCATACGCGAATCACACACGTCTACATTTTTCCACGACTCCTTCCACACTGCTTCCAAAATCCTTTTTCAAACGCGCGCGTGCGCAAAACCTGCAAGTTCCCAACTAGCGACTGAGAAGCGAAAATACAAAACTATTACTATTTTTCTGGAACATAAACACTTTTGCGATTTTAGAGTTCACTTCCCTTAAAAGTCAATGTAATTGAAAACATGTAGAAAAGACATTTACATTTCGAAATTGACACTTTCAATCACACAGAAATAAAACAATACTTTAATATACAATTTTAACACAGAGGTGTGAAAGCCTTATCACACTCCTTCGGGGCCCGGGAGAAAAATTTCCTGCAAAGCGGGGAATTTTTCCACACAATACTAGGAAAATACCTGCATTAAGTTCCCAATGACATATGTTCCATTGAGAGGAATTTAGTGTAAATTTTGAGCGATGTACATGTACATCAAAGAAAAAAACAAAAAAAAACAAGATCATGACCAGCATAATAACCAAAATCCAAGAGTGGCCTAAAGTTTGACTCGTGAGTCAAAAAAAATAAGTCTCAATACAAGCATAGACCTTTACAAGACAACACCAAATTAACAAGACACAAATGATGAAATTGCCCCTTTTAAAACTTAAACACTAATACATTTTCTGGTGAGTACCACAGAGACATGAAAATTTTAATTTACTCAACTCACAAAAAGTTTAACTAAACAAAAAGTTTTCTTTCTTCAAAAATTTTACAATTAAAATTCTATAAATTTACTTTTCTCAGAAATCAATTTATTAACTATTATCCAACCTTGCCAACAAATTACTTTAAAGGACATTTAAAAAATTTACTAATTTAGAAAATGAGACAAATTTTCAAACCAAGAATGTTGATCAGGCACCCAGGCAAGAAACAAGTCCATTAGAAAGTTGCAAACCTAGAGGTGGCGGTACCCCCAACCAATAAGTCAACAAACACCAAATGACAAAAAAATTTTCTAAAATTTACTAGACCTTTAAATTAAAAAAAAATCATTCACACATTCATAAAATAAAACAGAGATAAAAATTATCAGTTATCCTTAAAAATCCTTACCAAAACTCTAATCCATCAAGTACTTAATTATCTTAAAATTACTTTAAAACATTACTGCTTATCATTAAAGTAAAGCAAAAAAAATTATTATTTAAGTATTTAGAATTTTAAAACACTACTTCAACCTGATTAACCTGGCACTCACATTCAGAAAGCTGCACTGGCACAGAACTTGCAGTACAGAACATTCAGCTGACTGACACATAAAGCAAATTACACAGAAGTTCAGAAATATTGGATCCATTTTAACATAGCATACAGTTTTGCAAAACATTTTTTTCACTACTCATCTGCGAGTCAGGCACAGCAATACGCTTTGCGACACTACTTAGGTTTGAGTCTGCAATTTCCGACTCATTTGCCGGTTCATGATTTGAAATCGAAAGTAAATTATTCGTACATTGATAACCAACAAAAGGAATGGAAGAGTTTGAAAACTTAAAACAGAAGTGATTATAATCTATAATAGCATTATGTTTATGTAAAAACTTGTTACCAAGGATTACATTATATGAAATAGGAGCTGGTGATTTTAACACAAAAAATTCGGTAGGGAATCTTTCTTTTCCCAAATTTAGCGAAATAGTGGCTAAACATTCAACTTTAGTATCTTGTGAACTAAAGCTACGCAAAATTGTTGGTTTGTATGTTAGCAACATATGTGCAATGGGTACAGTATTTAAAGCTTCCTCATACACTAAATTAATTGAACTACCCGTATCAATCAATATTGACACTTCACTGCTCACTAATTTTCCTTTTATAATAGAAGAAGATGACAAAGAATTTGTAATATTATGACAAATATTATTTTCCTCAAAATGTGATGTTTGCCTATCAAAAGTTTTTCTATTATTATAATTGTGCATGGGATATCTACTCTGATTCCCAGAAGAATGATTTTTGGAATTTTGCAAAGATTTATATGACTCCTTATTTTTATAATTTTGCGTTCCTTGCTTTCTATACTTCCACTCATTTGCAGACATTTGCCCTCTGTGTCTTTCACCCTGGTGATACCTAGTTCCAGGACTGGTATAAATTTTCCTACATTTTATACCGTACACATCTCTTTTTTGAAAAACCTTTTTCCAACACTGTTCTTGAACGTGACCTAATTTACCACATTTGTCACACTTTGGACGCGGTGAACGCTTTTCGTTAACTTTATCTGAATTAAACTTAAATTTTTCTATTTTACCCCTAAGAAATTCAATGTCCCTTTCCTGTTCTAACACTTTTCTTTTTAAATCTGACATACTTTCACTTCGATCTGGTGTGAGAACATATTTTTCTGGTGTGAGAACACCTTTTTTTGTAAGTACCGGATTAGTCAAGTACATAGCATTATTTTCATTTAAAATAGATTCCTCAAGAATTGCAAGTTTTCTAGCCGAATAAAAATCTCTAGGGTTTTGTGACAACACCAATCTTTTTAGTTCCGGATATAAACCATTAATAAATGAAGTTTTTAAAAGTGTTTGCCTGATTTTATTCTCACTTTCGGAATCTACATCTTCCGGAACAACCTTAAATGAAGCAGCTTCGATTCTCATCGAAAACTGTTTAACCGACTCATTTGGTCTCTGTGTAAAGTTCACGAGTGAAATTATGTTTTTAGTAACATTTTCGGTCACTTCAAAATGATCTTTCAAAATGTGAATAATTTCCTGCAAATTTTTACAATTTCTGTGCTTTGGATTCTCTTCAATCAATCTATTTGCTTCCCCCTCTAAATTCAATCTCAGTTTGTTACACTCACTCCAGTTTGCATGAGTGGCTACTAAATTTAACTTTTCCAAAAACTGTGACAACGAAAGCTCTGAATTTCCCGAGAATTTTGGAATATGATGTGCGAACTTAGGTGTGAAAATATGGAATGATTTTAACATGTTATCATTTACCGATGAAGCACTGTTTTGATTTGGCAAAGTGCCAGAAGAAGAATTCAGACATACCGGCGATTTATCTGATATATTTTCCTCATTAGATTTAGCTTTGTGGCTAACATTTTTAACTTTACTTCTAGAATTAACAGAATCCGACTCAGTAGCAATATCAAGCGACAAATTCAAGGAGGAATTTAATTTTTTACTTGAATTTTTACTCATCTTACCGACATTTACTTTTTTGTTTCTAGTAATTGGAGCCATTTTGCATAACAATATAGTTTAACACAATATGCAATTGCAATGTTCTTAAACAGTATTTACAATAAAACCAGTTTTTATCAAATCAAATGACATAAATATGCAAACAAATCAATTTTTTTTATCAAATGGCACATATCAAATTCCAAGAACACTCGTTTTTGAGAATACCGAAAACAGAACATGGAACTCTGTTTACTTAAGAAAACACTCATTTTAGCACAACGGTAATTTTTAACCTTCAAAATTTCAATTCTTAAGAAAATTTTTAAAAATTTTAATTCTCTCAGCTCTTCCCCACTCACCGAGAAAAGTAACGGCACCAATTCTGTCGCGAACGTTTTGGTATACTCGACAGAGAAGACAAAGTTTTGAAATCAAACACATTTATTAAACATGAAATAACAAGGCAGTTGATCGAAAACAGTGGAGTACAAGCATTTCTCGCAATAACTCAGAGTTACACTCGGTAGGGTGACCATTAAGAACACCCCTGGAGGAAGAGGAACCAAGAGAATACACATATTTTCTGATACATAAAATAAACACAATATTCCTCATATTATACTTGACATTTATATATCACATTTGTATACTTTGAACATATACGACATTTTCATATAACATCATCAATGACTTGATACTCACGAGGATTTTACAATTAACACTCTATTCGTTAGGTGGAAGACTAAATATATATAAAACTTTACCTCGTCTCTTTTAAATATAACATTCACAATTCTGTACCATGGGAAAGGATATCAGGATGGACTCTCGGCATAAACTCATCGAGATTCTTGCGCAGAACAAAATCCATAATGGTCGGGAAACTTGACTACACAACATCATGCTGGCGGAATTCGACATCTTGGTTGGTTACGGAGATTGGTTGATTCGTACCTTAGGACACAAGGAGGAGTCAGGCAAATACAAATCGCTGTAAAATGAGCTTTCCCTCTAGCCCTATTAGCGATTCAAGCCGACCAGTGAAAGAACCATTTTCTCTTTTCACAAGACTCATTATTCCATTACTACCAGGCTGATTCATTTAAAAACACGAGTGACTCATCTCTGAACCGAGCCAAACGACTCTACGCACAACTTGTCGAACTATGTTACATATTTTAATCACATCCTTCCACTTTCAAAATTAATCCACCTTTTCTTAAAATTCGCGATCATACGCGAATCACACACGTCTACATTTTTCCACGACTCCTTCCACACTGCTTCCAAAATCCTTTTTCAAACGCGCGCGTGCGCAAAACCTGCAAGTTCCCAACTAGCGACTGAGAAGCGAAAATACAAAACTATTACTATTTTTCTGGAACATAAACACTTTTGCGATTTTAGAGTTCACTTCCCTTAAAAGTCAATGTAATTGAAAACATGTAGAAAAGACATTTACATTTCGAAATTGACACTTTCAATCACACAGAAATAAAACAATACTTTAATATACAATTTTAACACAGAGGTGTGAAAGCCTTATCACACTACCCAGATAACCTGGATCTCATAGAAACACACATGGAAAATAAAAATCAAGTTGATTTCCTGGATATTAGTATCCTTTACTATAAAAACAATTGTTTATATACTATTTTATACGACAAGAGAAATACTTTCAAGACATGTATCAACCACATTATCGATTGGAACTCAAATTTGAGTAAAAATATATTACGAAATATTATTCTAAATCATCTGAAACGTAATCAAAGAATCCATACTTTCAACAAAGATCGAACTACCAATGACAGAAAAATAATGCAAGAGGCGATTAAGAAACATTATCCCGCACATTTCATTAGACATTATTATAATACTGTATACAACGATGTGAAAAACGTTTATTTTAGGGATATAACTTGTACACATCAGTGATGTTATTGATTTTGGAAATGGTAACTGTATGGTTCACCTACACGGAATTTACTGATAGCGCAAACTAGTGGTAGTATAATGCTATATATGGATTGCACTTTCCTCTGTCAACGATTCTTTGCCTTTTTCATTATGGTTTTTTACTTCGGCTTTGTACTTCGGATTTTTCTTCGATCCTTGAGTTTTGTACTCACTTCCACGGTCAGTGTCCTGTGCTCGACACCCTTTTGGAAGTCAAGTTTCGACAAAGTATTTGGTACCGGGAGTGTTACCTGGGTGTAATAGCATGCTATAACCGGGAACGAGGTGTCACAATCCCCCTCGGCCATTTATGCTTTCCCGTTGGCTTGATTCCCATTTTTTCCTTAATAATTTTATTTGCTATATATATATATATATATATATATATATATATATATATATATATATTGCGGGTCCACTTCCAAACAGTCGATAGTTTTTTAATAGTTCAAATTTGAAATAGGAACATACTAGAAAGAACTATTGTATTTTAGATATATTGACGATATTCTAATTGGGTTTACCATGAATGTGTGCCTGATTTCAGTTTTTACGCAACATCATTGGAACAATTGAAATTCCACAAAATATGGATATGAGTTTAAATTTTCTATATGTGTGCATTGCTTCTGACGAAAATAATAAACCATGTTTTCGTCTTTAGGATAAAAGAACGATTTCCCCTTTAAAATTAATTATTTGGCATCTTAGAGTACTTGACTACATAAAAATGTATTCAGAAACATTATTATAAATCATTCAAAACGAAGTAAAAAATTAAATACCAAAACCATAGTTTAATATAATTGTGATGTGGCTTACTTGAAAGCAGCAATAAAACAGGGTTATCCACCATGGTTTTTGATGGATATAGCAAAAATTTTTGCAACATAACTTTAACTGAATGTCATGAGCAATACCCACTAATAAGGGATATAAATAACGATAGTGAAAGGTTGGAATGAGAGATTCAAAAATACCTATGATAGTGTAAACTACATGTGTGTGGTAGAGGTATATTGTGGAGTTCTGTGCACTAGTAGCTGTGGAGTTTCATGGAGGCAATTAAGATGGTCTGGTATATTGAGGTTTATGATTTTATTTGATATATATCTTTTATCTGTTTATACAAATATTTGGTGTTTTTGATGTAATTCAATGATGGTTTACTTCTGTGTTTTATTCCGGTGGTCTTTTTCCTTCATGTCATTTATATGTTTTGTGGTTTTTTCCATTTTAACTATGTTGTACCGGTTCCCGCGAGTGTTACCGCGGTGTAAAGGATACTTAACCGGGGAGTGGGGGTCACAACCCCCCACGATATATATATATATATATATATATATATATATGTGTGTGTGTGTGTGTGTGTGTGTGTTTCTTTAAAGTTGATGACGATAGTTCAGCTCATATAGTTTTTGAAACCAAATAATTGGTTGTAATATTTTTTTAATATTTTTCCAACAAAAATGTATTTTGAAGCATCTATTTCTCATGATCTGCAGTAAATAAGCTTGAACGATGAATGATATGGGTTCAGCATTAAATTTTGGAGGAGATAGAGGAATTCTAATGATATCCATTTCCAGTTCTTTTTCTCATTTTTGGTTCAAAAATTTATTATATCAATCACATTTTATCGCATTTATTTTTCAAGAGATAATTGATGTGGATTTAACATCAAATTCTGAAGAGGGTGGGGGTGAGTCATTAAGAATTTCCACTTCCGATTTCTATTCCACAACCTCTTCAGAAAATTTCCTTGAAAATTATATATTTTGAGATAGGCTATAGATAGTAGAGCTTAGATAATGACTAATACGAGGTCAGCATCAAATTTTGGAGGGGAGGGGTGGAAGAACTTATGATTTCCACTTCCAGTTTTGGAGATGTGTAACTTCCAACTCCCGATTTAACTTTGAATTTCGGAAGGGGTTTGGTAATTCAATAATGATTTCTACTTCCGATCCTGGAAATACTACTTCCGGTCTTGGAAATGCTATTTCCGGTTTTCCGAAAATTTATAACACTGTATGAAATAAGTGTGCAAATGAGTATAAAAATTAATTTTCGGAGAACTTTAGTTTTTCGAAAATGATGTTTACACACCACTTGTCACTATGTTATGAAGTCATTTTGCAGAGTCCAATTCGACAATAAAAGTTTGCAATTTTGTATCAGTAGCTCAACGGTAGAGCGTCGGTTAGCCAGTTCGAAGAACCAGGGTTTGATTTCCAATTGGATCAGCAAGGTTCTCTACAATGTTCACTCTAAGTTACAAATTGGAACTCACATGGACATATTATGGCTATTAAAGTCACTTGTTTAATTGATATCTTCTGCATAAATCAATGTGAAAGAAAGAATTAGAAAGGAATTGTATACCTTTAAAGACTTTATTTGACATTTTGAGATCTTCAGTTCTGGTCTAATGCCCACTTTCAAAATTTTAGAGGAATGAACTCTACTCATATTTCGGCAAGTAGTACTACTTACTACAAGTTCTCAGATTTTACAAGTAACCCCCCCCCCTCTCTCACATACACGTTCTAAAGTTTAACAAGAAATTTATGAAGAAGCATTCACATGGTGGCAAATGGTGTATACACTTCATTTTTGTCAGTACACACTTAAGTCAGATTGTCAGTTGCACTCCAATCTGACATTAGAGAGTGGAGAATGCAGAGTCCACTTCGACAAGAAGATCTTGCAATTTCGTCCCAGTAGCTGAGCGGTAGAGTGTCGGCTGACCAGTTCGAAGATTCAGAGTTCGCTTCCCAGTTGGGGCAGCAAGGGCTTTACAGCCTTTATTAATTTCTTGTTTTCTTTATTAGATTTTTTATACACATAATATAATGTATAGTGAAATTATTGTGACGGGGTCGTAAATACATATTGGAGTTTTCGACGGAAGATCGCATTCTAAGCATCCCTGAACTCGAATCGAGTGTTTTTGAAGTGATGCCTGGTGTGCATTGTAAGCATATATGTATGATAGTGTGTATGTTAGTCTGTGCATCGGTGAGACTGTGGATGCGATATCTCCCGAACGTTTGAAATGTTTCAAACAAAATTTGGTTCAAATATTACAATCGTTGAATACTGGAACCCCATTGATATTAAACGCAATCAAATGTTTGGAAGACCCCCCCCCCCCCCCAAATAAAAATTTGAAAAAATCATTAAATAATCAGAACCTTCAATATTGTTATATAATCAGTTCTTATGTAATTTTACAAAAATTGAAAAAAAAATACCCAAATTTTAGAACGCTAGCATGAACCGTTCTCGAGATATTGTACTTAAAAACTGAAATAAATGTATCAAAAAATTACATAAAATTGAAAAGTAGTAAGTATCGCAAATATGTAACAATTACAAGCGATAAATTTGATGACCTTGGGGATTAATTTTGTGAAATATTGGCAACTTTTTGAAAATGGTGCTAAAGTAACGGAAAATCACCAAGTTGGCAAAAATGGTGCCAAAGTTAAGAAAATAACGTCATATTGTTGAATTAATAATTAACATCTTTTAATCTTTGAATTACATTGTTTATCGGATGCGAGCAATATTTCCAATTGTCAAGTTAGATTTGAACGAAATGTAAGTTAATTTGGTACTTCAAAATATTTTTATATATTGTCATCCAGAAATGGTCCAAATGCAAGTATACGTATATACAGCGTTAAAAATATTGTGCATGGATTTTGTGCATAGTTTTTTTGCCGTGGTAGAAGTAAATTCATTATATTATATGGGGAAAGTAATATGCTGCACGCATCAGATTTATATGCTGCTTCTTTCATAGTCTATTATTAACAAGTGCGATTTGCAGTAGTTTGTTTGAATGTTCTAAAAATTTAGGTCATGAAATGGATTTTTACATGACGGAACGTAGTTATGTAAAATTAACCGGAATATGGTTCAACTCGACTTTCTCATGCTACTCTTTTGTCGTCCCCTTTATCGCCTTTTTGTTACCAAGGTAAAAATCAGAAAACTTTCTGATTTTTATGTTGTGCTTTATTAGCCACAGAACACCTGCTTCACAAACGGCTATTGCTGCGTGCGACCTCCAACAGTCAGCGGGACCGGATTCTCTGATGTTTTTTAGCGGGCGTGGAAGCGGGTTAGGATGTTTGAATTGCAACAGATCAATTGTTGCACAAACGGCGACAAAAGGGCGATTTTTACCTTAGCGAGAAAAGGATGACAAAAAATCGATAAAATATGGCGAAAACGTTGCCAGAATTAAATGTTGCGATTTTTACCTTGGCGAGAAAAGGGCGAAAAACGGGTGAAAATAAAAACGAAAAAGGACGAAATAAGTCGTGGAAAGGGTTGCCAGAATGAAATATTCTCCAAATCATAGCAGGGATTGCCAGAATCTGACTTAAAACCGCCAAGAATTAAAAAGGGATTATACTACATCTGTTCCTGGACTTACTGTGCATTATAACTTAGTGAAATGCTTGTATATGTATTAATGTTTTTTACTTTCTTCGTAATACATGGTAATGTATAGGGAGAGTATTGGAATCATGCCGAAAATCACAACTCCAGTTTTCGACGAATCTACACGTTTCGAGACCTCTAGAATACGAAAAAACTATTTTTAGCGTGACGTCTGTGTGTCTGTCTGTGTGTCTGTCTGTGTGTCTGTCTGTGTGTCTGTCTGTCTGTCTGTCTGTCTGTCTGTGCAATGTATGTATCCACTCTAACTCAAAAGCTAATGGACCGAATTTCATAAAATTTGGTAAGTAAGTCACTTGGGTATGACCCTGGTGCTGATTAGTTTTTAGTACGATTCGGGATAAAAGAACCTGCCGTTTTTTACGAAATGGCCCTCAAAAATTGCCTCTATCCACTCTAGCTGAAAAAGTAATGGATCGAATTTGACAAAATTCGGTAGATAAGCCGCTTGTGGATTAACCTGGTGCTGATTAGATTTCGGTACGATTCGAAAAAAAATAACCTGCCTTTTTTTGCGAAATGGCCTCCGAAAATCGGCAAAATCTAAAATAAAAAACTACGTATGCTCAAATATATCCATTAAATACTTGTTTCGTACGTAATTTTAACGATGAAAAGAATAAGATCAACCCCATTACTCTAGACCCAGCCGTCCTCGAGATATTTTAGTTTTTTCGTATTTTCTCTACGCCACCTTTGAAAATAAGTTCAGTTACCAAATGAGAACGAAAATTGAATTAAAAGTGAATTAAATTTAATTAAAATAAAGAGGACGTGGATATAAATCTGCAGGGAAAGTCATGTGAGGCCCATACCAGATTTTTCGTTATTGAAATGAATTGATTTTTGGTCACGTGTTGAAATCAATTTCCCAATTCCATAGTCAAATATCCCTCCTTATCTCCGCATCACACTCCGGAAACGGAATGCGACAGGTTGACCTCCAGCTGTTCTTTTATGGGGAACAAGTAACACGTATTCCTCGGAGGTTTCTGCGACATGACTAGCATCCATAACCAGCACTTCACTTCTGGCTGGCGATCGGATCTACAATCGGAATTGGTAACAGTTTGCTAGCGAAGAGACAGATCACTTTCGCAATGGGTGACTGACTAGTCATAGAAGGAGCACTGACCTAGGCGGGAGGACGTCGGGAACCAAGGCCGCATGGAAGCCATCTTCTGAATCAGTCTGTGAGATTAGAACAGTTTTTACTTTCCCTGCAATACATGGTAATGTATAGGGAAAGTATTGGAATCATGCCGAAAATCACAACTCGAGTTTTCGACGGATCTACACGTTTCGAGACCTCTAGAATACGAAAAAACCATTTTTACCGTGACGTCTGTGTGTGTGTCTGTCTGTCTGTGTGTCTGTGTGTCTGTGTGTCTGTATGTGTGTCTGTCTGTCTGTGCAGATTTTGTATCCACTCTAACTAAAAAACTAATGGACCGAATTTCACAAAATTTTGTAAGTCACTTGTGGGCGGGGCTGGTGCTGATTAGTTTTGGGTACGATTCGGAATAAAAGAACCCGCCTTTTTTACGAAATGGCCCGCAAAAGTTTGTATCCACTCTAGCTGAAAAACTAATGGACCGAATTTCACAAAATTCGGTAGATGAGTCACGTATAGGTCACCCTGGTGCTGATTAGATTTTGGTACGATTCGGAAAAAAATAACCTGCCTTTTTTTGTAGAATGGCCCGCAAAAATTGCCAAAATCTAAACTAAAAAGCTACGTATGCTCAAATATATCCATTAAAGGCTTGTTTAATACGTAATTTTTAACGACGAAAAGAATAAGACCAACCCCATTACATTAGGACCAGCCGTTCTCGAGATATTTTAGTTTTTCGTACTTTTCCTACGCCACCTTTGAAAATAAGCCCGGTTACCGAATGAGAACGAAAATTGAATTAAAAGTGAAATAAATTTAATTAAAATAAACAGAACGTTAATATAAGTCTGCAGGGAAAGTCATGTGCTGCCCACATCAGATTTTTACTTCCCCTGCAATACGTGGTAATGTATGGGGAAAGTATCGGAATCAGACCGAAAATCGCAACTCGAGTTTTCGACGGATCTATGCGTTTCGACATCTCTAGAATACGAAAAAACTATTTTTCGGGTGACGCCTGTGTGTGTGTGTCTGTGTGTCTGTGCAATACATGTATCCACTCTAACTAAACAACGAATGGACCGAATTTCATAGAACTTGGTATGTAAGTCACTTGGGCGAGACCCTGGTGCTGATTAGATTTTGGTAGGATTCGTAAGAATAGAACTTGAATTTTTTTTTGCGAAATGGCCCGTAAAAATTTCATGTATCCACTCAGCTAAAATACTAATTGACCAAATTTCACAAAATTTGCTAGATAAGTTACTTGTAGGATACTCTGGTGCTGATTAGGTTTTGGTATGATTCGGAAAAGAACAACCTGCTTTTTTTTACGAAATGGCCCGTAAAAATCGCCAAAATCTAAAAAAAAAAAAGAAAAAAAAAGACTACGTATGCTGAAATGTATCAATTAAATCCTTATTTTATACCCAATTTTTGACGAGGAAAAATATAGCACACTCCAATATACTTTAGGACGAACCGTTCTCAAGATATTTGAGATTTCTTGCATTTTCGTTACGCCGTTATCGGAAAAATGTCTAATTACCTAATAAATTTATTTATTTATTTGAAAAAGACTGCAAGCTACAGGACGTAGTCCCAGTTACAGCGTGCAGGAATAAAAATACATTAAAAAATGCAGATTAAAATACCATAAAATACATTAAAAAGTTAAAATACATTAAAAAGTTAAATACATTAAAAAGAAAACAAACCTTCAACAACCAATGATCTTCATAATCAGATTCACATGAATACATACAATAAAATACAGGATGTTTACAACAAATGCTTCTTAAAATCCATCTCCGATGAATAAAAAATATCCAGATTATCAGGGAAATTGTTGTATAATTTAGAAAAACTAGTAATTGCACAATTACATCCAATACTCGAATTAAAATTCTTTACAGCAAATAAGTTAATGCTTCTTGTTGTATACTGAGGGAAACGAAACCCAATCCCACCCAAAACAGGGGAACAGTCAACTCGGCCACCAAGCAGATTCCTGAAGAATGAAAACAGAATGTAATCCCTTCTGCTCTGTAAGCTTTTTAAACCAAATAAATCACGTAGAAAAGTACCGGATAAGGCATAACACGAATGCTAGTTTTCCTATAATAAAAATACCTCAAGAAATTATTTTGAATGATCTCGATCCTATTTGAGTGAACGGCATGAAAAGGCTTCCAAACCACATACGCATATTCAAGCCCAGATCTGACCAAGGCATTGAAAAGAACAATAATGGTATCCTCATTTGTAAAATCCTGAGTAATTCTCTTAATGTAACCCAGTTTTCTATAGGATTTGGAACATATATTAGAAATATGAGGAGAAAAGGAAAAATCAGACGTACAAATAACTCCAAGATCAGTAATGGAGAACTTTTTAGCCAAAACAGAGTTGTCAATACCATAAGAAAATAAAATAGGCACTTTTCTACGAGTAAAAGACACAACACTACATTTACTAATATTGAGATGAAGACGGTTATTGCTACACCAAAATCGGAATGGACATACAACTCAGGCTGAATATTTTTACATGAAACAGCATCAAAAATGGGACATAAAATTTTCAAATCGTCAGCATAAAACAGGCCATTTTTAAAACAATCAGTAAGATCATTAATAAATATAATAAATAACAAGGGACCAAAACTAGAGCCCTGGGGCACATCAGAAGTAGCCGAGAAGCCCCTACTCAAGCAAGAACCAAAATTTACATATGAAAATCTGGAAGTTAAATAGGACTTTGAAAGCATAACCAAATTAGGACAAAACCCAATAGTCTTCAATTTATGAATCAAGATACCGTGATCAACCGAATCAAAAGCTTTCTCAAAATCAGTGTAAACAACATCCAACTGACCCCTAGAATTAATGGCATCAATCACAAACGAATTAAAACAAAGAAGGTTAGTAACAGTAGACCTACTTCTCATGAAACCATGCTGATTGATAGAAATAAAAGACCGAACTTGATTGTAGAAGTACCTATGCAAAACAAACTCAAAAATCTTAGCAAATGGAGAAATAATGGAGATGGGCCTGTAGTTATCAATACGATATTTGTCACCCTTTTTAAAAATAGGAACAATTCTAGATCTCTTCCATTCATCTGGAAAAACGTTACAACTGATGGATAGGATAAAAAAAAAATTGAATTAAAAAAGCAAATTTAGTGTTATTTGGTGCAATTAAATTCAATCTAATGAATTATTCAAGAAATAAAGAAAATAAGAATTTAAGTCTGCAGGAAAGTTATATGCTGCCCACAACAGATTTTGCTTTCCCTGCAATACATGGTAATGTATAGGGAAAGTATTGGAATTTTCGAGTTTTCGATGAATCTACACGTCTCGAGACTTCTAGAATAAGAAAAAATCTATTTCTAGCGTGACGTCTGTACGTGTGTGTGTCTGTCTGTATGTCTGACTGTGCAGATTTTGTATCCACTCTAACTAAAAAACTAATTCACCGAATTTCATAAAATTGGGTAGGTAAGTCACTTGTGGGTGAATCTGGTGCTGATTAGTTTTGTGTACGATTCGGGATAAAAGAACCCGCATTTTTTGCGAAATGGCCCGCAAAAGCTTGTATCCACTCTAGCGGAAAAACAAATAGACCGAATTTCACAAAATTCGGATGATAAGTCGCTTGTGGGTTTTTCCGCTGCTGATTAGGTTTTGGTACGATTCGGAAAAAGTAACCTGCCTATTTTTGCAATATGGCCAGCAAGAATCGTCAAAATCTAAAATAAAAATCTACGTATGCTCAAATATATCCATTAACTGTTTGTTTCAAACGTAATTTTTAACGAAGAAAAGAATAAGACCAACCCCATTTACACTAGGACTAGCCGTTCTCGAGATATTTTAGTTTTCTCGTATTTTCTCTACGCCACCCTTGAAAATAAGTCCAGTTACCAAATGAGAACGAAAATTGAATTAAAAGTAAATAAAATTTAATTAAAATAAAGAGAACGTAAATATAAGTCTACAGGGACAGTCGCATGTGCTGCCCACATCAGATTTTTACTTTCACTGCAATACATGGTAATGTATAGGGAAAGTATCGCAATCATGCCGAAAATCGCAACTCAAGTTTTCGACGGATCTACACGTTTCGAGACCTCTAGAATACGAAAAATCTATTTTTAGAGTGACGTCTGTGTGTGTGTCTCTGGCTGTGTATCTGTGTGTCTGTGCAATGTATGTATCCACTCTAACTTAAAAATTTATGGACCAAATTTCATAGAATATGACAGGTAAGTTACTTGGGTATGACCCTGGTGCTGATTAGTTTTTGGTACAATTCGTAAAAGCAGAACCCGTCTTTTTTTGCGAAATGGCCCGTAAAAGTTTCATGTATCCACTCTACTAGCTAAAATACTAATTGACCAAATTTCACAAAATTTGGTAGATAAGTTACTTGTGGAATACTCTGGTGCTGATTAGATTTTGGTATAATTCGGAAAAGAACAACCTGCCCATTTTAAAGAAATGACCCTCCAAAATCGCCAAAATCTGAAAAAAAAGACTCAATCAAATCTGAAAAAAAAGACTCAGTGTATACTCAAATGTATAAATTAAATTCCCATTTTATACGCAATTTTTGAAGAGGAAAATAATATTATACACTCCATTATATTTTAGAACTAACCGATCTCAAGATATTTGAGGTTTCTTGCATTTTTGTTACGCCGATTTCGAAAAAATGTCCAATTACCAAATAAAAACAAAAATTGAATTAAAAATGTAAATTTTGTGTTATTTGGGGCAATTAAACTCAATCTAACGAATTATTAAAGAAATAAAGAAAATATGAATTTGAGTCTGCAGGGAAAGTCATGTGCTGCCCACATCAGATTTTTACTTGCCCTGCAATACATGGTAATGCATAGGGAAAGTATAAAATCGCAACTCGAGTTTTCGACAAATTTACACGTTTCGGGACCTCTAGAATACGAAAAAATTATTTTTAGCATGACGTCTGTGTGTGTGTGTGTCTGTCTGTCCGTATGTCTGTGCAATGTATGTATCCACTCTAACTCTAAAACTAATAGACTAAATTTCATAAAATATGGTAGGTAAGTCACTTGTGTGTGATCCTGGTGCTGATTAGTTTTTGGTACGATTCGGAATAAAAGAACCCGCCTTTTTCTTGCGAAATCGCCCGGAAAAATTGCCTCTATCCACTCGAGCTGAAAAACTAATAGATAAAATTTTACAAAATTTGGTAAATAAGTCACTTGTGGATTTTTCTGGTGCTCATTAGATTTTGGTACGATTCGGGAAAAATAACCTGCCCTTTTTTGAGAAAGGCTGACAAAAATCATCAAAATCTTAAATAAAAAATTACGTATGCACAAAAATATCAGTTAAATGCTTGTTTTATACGTAATTTTTAACGTTGAGAAGAATAAGATCAACCTTATGACACCAGGGCTAGCCGTTTTCGAGATATTTTAGGTCTTTCACATTTTAGCTACGCCACCGTTGAAAAAAAGTCCAGTTGCCAACTAAGAGCGAAAATTGAATTAAAAGTGCAAATTCAGTGTCATTTTAGACAATTATGGGCGTTATTTTGTAGAATTAAACTCAATATATTAAATTATGGGAGAAATAAAGAGAACGTGAATATGAGTCTGCAGGGAAAGTTATGTGCTGCCCATATTATATTTTTATTAATGAAGACAAATTTGATATTTATGCAGGGGCGGATTTCCAGATAGGTTTGTGTGGTTGCTTAGGGTCCTCAGGATGACTCTAAATTTTCCAATATTTTGATCAATGCTTGGGATTTCTGTGATGGAAATCGGAGAGTTGCGAAAAATGTAAACACTTCGCACGATTATCCCTCCGAACTTAATAAATAAAAATGCAGATATTTTTTCTCGTTTTGTTGACAATAGATTATGAATGCATAAAAATAATTTTAATATTTTAAATTAATATTCATAATATTAATATTTATAATATTCGAAACTTTTTTTTCTCGAAAAACTAAAAAAAAGTACCTGTCTGGTCGAGTTTTATTTTTATTTTTTATTATTTTACTCAAAATATCTTTGAAACTACAAAAGACATATATAAATATTCTTCTTCTTCAGTGGCCTGACAGCCCAGGATGGGCCCTTGCCTTCCGCAGTATAGAACTCCAGGCTCCCCTATCCCTGGCCAAAGACCTCCAGTTCAAAACTTTTAAAATTTTAAAGTCCTTTTCCACACAGTCGAGCCATCTGAGTTTAGGTCTTCCTCTTTTACGGGTGCCGAATGGTCTGGCAGAGAAGATCTTTTTTGTTGTACGGCTTTCGGCCATCCTGCACAGGTGACCCACCCATTTAATTCTCTGAATCGTGATGTAATTGACTATATCTGGTTCTTTAAAAGACTTATAAAGTTCTGAGTTAGTTCTTCTTCTCCAGATGTTGTTACAATTTAAGCCACCAAAAATACCTCTCAAGATTTTTCTCTCAAAAACAGAAATGATGTCTTTAACTTTTTCTGTCATTGCCCAAGTCTCAGCAGAGTAGGTAAGAATGGGTCTGATTAAACTTTTGTAGATTATAATCTTCGTTTTTCTGCTGATGAAGTCAGACTTTAAGTACCTTTTAAGGCCGAAAAAACATCGGTTAGCAGCTGTAACTCTACCACGAATTTCGGGCATAATGTCATTGAGAGTATTAACTTCAGATCCTAAATATCTGAAGTTGCTTACAGTTTCAAACTTGTAAACCCCAATTTCGAAATAAGGACAGTCATAATTACCACAGGGCATATACTTAGTTTTATTTTGATTAATAGTTAGATGCATTTTACTGGCTGCGGCCTCTAAGGATGTGAAGGCTTCCTTAAGTAACTCGGGAGTGCGTGCTACAATGTCAATGTCGTCAGCAAACGCAAAAATCTGGACAGACTTGTTAAAGATTGTTCCACGGGTATTGATGTTAGAGTCTTTCACAATTTTTTGGAGTGCAATATTGAAAAGCAAGCAGGCCAGTGCATCGCCTTGTCTGAGCCCATTTGAAACAGTAATAGGCTCGGAGAGATTATTCTGAATTCTTACCCTAAGCTTTGTTTCGGTAAGAGTAATATTAGCCAAATTTATAAGTTTATCGGGTATAAGAAATTCTCTCATAGCTTCAATTAATAGTTTTCTGTTTACTGAATCATAGGCAGTCTTGAAATCAACGAAGAGATGGTAAGTTGCTATGCCATATTCATTAGCTTTTTCCAACACTTGCCTAATGTTAAAAATCTGTTCAATGGGAGATCTATCTCTGCGGAAACCACATTGGTAGTCTCCCACAATGTCTTCTGCATAAGTTACTAGTCTACTAAAGAGTATATTAGAAAACAATTTATAAAAAACGCAAAGAAGACTGATTCCCCTGTAGTTGGCACATTCCAAAACGTCTCCCTTTTTGTGGGTAGGACAAATGATACTCAATTTCCAATCTTCGGGCAAGACTTCTTGGTTCCAGACTGATTCAATGAGGTGATGGATTTCCTCAATGTTTTGGCTTGCTGCACTTTTAATAAGTTCAGAAGGAATCAAATCTGGGTCTGGAGCCTTGCAATTTTTGAGCCTCTTAATTCCTTCTCTGACTTCTGCTAAAGACGGCGGTGGAATATTGTCAGCGTCTGCAGAAGTATTCGGAATGGTGAAAACCTCATCCTGAGTATGGTCATTCAGTAAATCACTAAAATGCTCATTCCATCTATGAAGTACCTCTTTTCTATCATTCAAGATGATGTTGTTTTTGTCTCTACAAGCAGTAGTTCTGGGCTTAAAGTCTTTGCGGTCAAGATTAATTTCACGGTAGAAAGCACGGCTTTCATTGGATCCTCTGAGATGTTCAACTTCCCTAAACAGATCCTCGTGAAAGAGTCTTTTTTTTAGCCTATGGATCTTCTTCTCCTGTTTCCTAGATATCTTATATTCTTCAACGGAGCTTCTTGAATGTCGCCTCTGGATCATACTTTTATAGGCGGCCCTTTTTGCCTGTGTTACAAGAGCGCATTCTTTATCAAACCAATCCTTTGGTTTCAATTTTTCCAAATTTCCCAGTGAGCTGTCAGCTGGGTGGATAATCGAATTCTTGAGCAGGCCCCACTTAATTTCCACACTCTCCAAATCAGCAAAGTTTTTAGATCTTAGTTCTTCCCTAAGTGTGGACTGGAATTCTCGCCCACTTGTTTCGTTTTTCAGTTTTTCACAATCAAACCTTTTTTGCCTCTCTCCCTGTATCTTTCGGGCGTTTGAAATTTTGGCAATTAGTTTAACGATGACCAAGAAGTGGTCAGAATCACAAGTTGCGCCTCGGTAAGTTCTTACATCCTGGATATCCGAGGCATGCCTAGAATCAATGAGTACATGATCAATTTGATTAAAGGTCTCACTATCGGGTGAGCGCCAGGTCATCTTATGAATTCTCCTGTGTCCGAACACAGTGCTTGAAATAATCATGCTGTGCTCAGCAGCAAAAAACACCAGTCGCTGTCCATTGTCATTGGTGTTATCATGTAAGCTGTGCCTTCCGATAGTTGGTCTAAACTCAACCTCCTTACCTAATTTCGCATTCATATCCCCCAAAATGATTTTAATGTCATGCTTGGGACAAGATCTGTATAGCATAGAAAGATCTTCATAAAAAATTTCCTTCTCCTCCTCTTCCTTGTCCTCTGTAGGTGCATGACCGTTGATAATACTATAATTAAAAAACCTTCCCCTCAGACGAATTTTGCAAAGTCGGGGAGACTTAGGAACGAAATCAGTTACTAAGTGTTTTAAACCTTTGTTCAATAGGAATCCAGTTCCAAAAGCATGTTTTTTCGCATCACAGCTGTAGTAAATCGTGTGATTTCTTTTCTCAATGGTACCCTCACCAAGCCACCGCATTTCCTGAATGGCAAGTAGGTCCATATTATACCTGTCAAATTCTTCCATAAGAAACTGCAACCCTCTACTAAAATACAGAGTTCGTACATTCCATGTTCCAAAACGCATAGTCCCTAGGCCTTTTCCGGGTCGTTTTCCAGTAGAAGGAGTCCGGGTAATTCTTTCTTTGGATTTCTTAACGAGAAGTTTTTTTTACGGGGTGGGGTTGTTAGCCCCACGCCCAACCCCCAACCTGGAGGGCCAGTCCCCTGATATAATCCCCAGGGGCAGGGTATCCGGCTATACCCCCGGACGCTAGGTACCCATTTTAGTCGCCTTCTACGACACGCATGAGTTACGTTGGGACTATTCTTTCACACCCGGTCACCACACGGGTGATATAAATATTAAACGATAAAAATATGCATTACGAGATTTAGCTTCTAAATCAAGATTTATTTAAAAAAAATTGCAGTCATACATATAAAATAAATTTTAATATTTTGATTTTTTTTTCGAAATAACTTAAAAAGATATCTGTCCTAGAGCGAGTGGGGTTTTTCCTTTTTCTTTTTTTTTCCTTTTACACGAAATATTATCGCAACTATAAAGGATAGATATAAACAGAAAACGACAAAAATATACAAGAGGAAATTTAGTTTCAAAATCTATATTTATTTTTTAAAAAAATTCTTATAGTTTTCGACTCATCGTCAAGTTAAAGAAGATTCAAAATTTTTCATTTTTGAAGTTTGTTATGCTTATATCCTAGCAACTAAAAGAGCAATGAACAATAAATAAGAACTTGTATCTCTTTGAAAGCCTTATAAGTATATTTGGATTTTAGATCCAGCTTTTAGTTTCCGAAGTATAGTGGTTATAATTTCGATATTTTAGTATTTTAACCTGTGTTTCCCAATGGTTTGAAAAGCTGTAATTTTTTAGATGTCACAATTGTTGCAGCTCAATCTGTTTACTTATTCCTTTGTGATATAATGGTGCATAAGTACTTACGAGATATTTTATGTAGTTTTAAAAAAGTTCGGAGGTTAAATGAACTTTGGAATTCTGAAGATTTTTAATGATTGGCGAGGTTTGAAAAGAGTAGATGAAAATATACGTATTCAAGTACGTATTTGTGTGCCGCCAAGCAAGTTTAAAGATTAAGTTGAATGTAAAATCTCGTCAGATATATCGTATAAGTTTAATTTTTATTCTGGAAAGCAAATTAGTGAAGTAATTTGATATTTTGGTGTGAAGTAGCTATTAATTTGAAGTGCTTTGAGAGAAAGCTTCTAAATGAAATAAATGAATCTGGAACAAAAAATTGAATAAGCATATTGAACTTTACTGAAGCTTTATTTTACAAATGTTATTCACGCAAAACCATTTCGGCCCATCGAATTGAAGCCACAGCTAATATTTTATACAGTTTAAAACTATTACAAAAGATTTCCACTTCCGGATTGTTTCCCATTTCCGATTTTAAAATTTTCACTTTTTTTTGAAGCACCTATTTCTCATAATCGGCTATAAATGATGACCGATAGCGATTCAGCTTCAAGATTCTGAGGGGGAGGGGCATTCACTATGGATTTTACTTTTCCGTTCTTTTCTACTTCAACTATGTTCAACAATTTTCCTTGAAACATCTATTTTTTTAAGAATTAACTATATATATATTGAGAACCTTAGACCATTACATCATGTAGCACTTACTACTTTAGATATACAAGGAGCTTTCGATAATCTTAATTGGAACATCCTCCCTCTTACTTTTGTCAAATTAAACATTCCTATTCCTTATAGAATTTTTATTTATACTTATCTTAGCCATAGAGCTGTTACTTTTTCTGAAGGGTCTTTATCTATCTCTAAATTTATTTCGAAAGGCGCTCCGCAAGGCTCAGTTATCGCTCCCTTCATTTGGAACCTTTACTTCAATGAAATTCTTTCCCTTAATAGTGATTTATTTTATCTTCAAGCCTTTGCGGACGACCTTGCTATTATTACATTTGGCAATAATAGAAATGTCCTTGAAACTAATACCAATTCCCTCCTTAACTCCCTTTCTACTTCCCTCAATAATCTGATATTAGAAATATCTATTGATAAAAGTTGCTCCGTTATTTTCCCAAAAATTTACTCTAGTATGAAAAGAAATCCCATTTTCAAATTTAATAATAGATCTATTAAAATTAAAAATCATTTAAAATATTTAGGTTTAATCATTGATAATAAATTAAATTGGGACCCTCATATTCGATATCTTCAAGAAAAATGCCTAAAATTTTGTACTACTTTTGGCCAAATATCTGGGAAAAATTGGGGTGTCAAAAAATGTTTCTTAAAATGCTGGTATCTATGTGTTGTGGAAAAAGTTATTACTTACGGTTCTGCTATACGGGGTAGAAAACTAAAAAAAATGCAAATAAAAAAACTTCTTTCACTCCAAAGGATCTTCCGTCTAAAAATCTGCCCAGGCTATCGTACAACATCTAATATCTCCTTATTTTCCCTCACTGGTATCCCCCCCCCCCATTCATTTTACGATTTCTACCCTCTATAATGAATTTAATTTTTGGAAACAAAAAATTGATTCCTTTTCTTTTCCCTCCCTCCCGCCTCCCTCTGATTTTGATTTCCTTGTTCCTTTCTCTAACTTTCACCCCTCTAAATGGTCCGTAAATTTAGCTAACAGAATGGATAAAAACTCTGCCATTTATAATATATATACTGATGGTTCAAATATTGACAATAACACTGGTTTTTCAGTCTGTATTTTTAAACATGATGTTCTGGAAAAGGTTCTCTCCTATAAACTTGACAACAGGAATACAGTATTTCAAGCCGAACTTACCGCTATTTCCTTTGCTATTAACTGGGCTTCCTCTAATAATACCCCTGTTAATATTTTTTCCGATAGCCTCTCTTCCATTCAAGCTCTTAACTCAATAAAAAATAAATCTAATTATCTTAACTCCATTAAATACAAAGCTCTCCTTGCCAAAAACCTAGTCAATATTTCTTGGGTAAAAGCTCACAATAACATATCTGGAAATGAAATTGCTGATTACCATGCCAAAATTGCTGCTATCTCTGGTTCCCCTCTTACTATTCCCTTTCCTTACTCGCTCCTCTCAAAATTTTGTAAATCTCATATCCTTAATCTTTGGCAAAATTATCTTAATGATTATATTTCCACCAGGACTGGTGATTCGGCTAGAATCCTGTCTTACCTCCCTATCGTGAATCCTAATTTACAAATTTTTAATAAATACCTCATTTACTTTCTTACTGGTCATGGCCTTTTTCTTGATTACTTATACTTTTTCAAAATTAAATCCACCTCTAACTGTATTTGCAATAAATTCGGTGACGTTGACCATGACATTTTCGATTGGCCTTTTTCTAAAAAATTTCATTTCTGTAAACCTTCCCCCTCTAATAAACCAATTTGGTTCCCCAAAGTTCGTTCAAATCCCTCTTCAGTAAATAAAATTAAAAACTGTATTCTTGTTGCCATAGAAATTTCTAATAAAGTGACCTAAGCTTATGAGTAGATTCTGCTCTCAATTTTGATCAATGAATCCCTTTATTTTATTCTTATTAACTTATATGAACTTATTGTGTTCCCTTTATTTTTTTTCTAAAAAAAAAAAAAAAATAAAATAAAATAAAATAAAAAAAAAAGCTATGTTAACTGTTCTTATTTTCTTGGATCTTTCTTTTTCTTTTAACCCTTTTTATTTGTATTTTTTCTTATTTTTCTTCTCTAAATTTTATTCTAAATTTCTGTTTTTGTTTTCATACGCCTAATTATTTTCCTTTTCATATACTCTCTCTATTCTTCTTATATATTTTCTTTTTATATATTTTCTAAATTTTACTTTTAAAATTTTCTTATTTTTTTTCATTTTAATCTATTTTTCATTATGTTATTATACCTCACTGTAAATTTCATTTTTCAATGATCTTTTTATCTATATTCGCAATAACCCTTTTCCCACTTTTGAAAAATGGACGTACTTGTCAAGTTCAAATATAATGTAAAACTGTCTGTTTAACCACAATATTTTTCATCCATTGTTATCTTTTTAGACCTAAATAAATGTTCGTTTGGCCGGATGGTAGACCTTGGATGCCTCCTGAGTGCAGGAGGTATCCTTTCCCGGCCGTGCAGCTAGCTACTCTAAACCCACTATGTGAGTCGCACGGTCTGGGCTCTACAGACCTCCGACATCTTTGCGCTAACCTACAGGGTTGATTTGCTCCGGAGCCATTGCAAAGAACCTTTCTGCTCCACCCAGGAATCGAACCCTGGATCTCCGAATTGGCGAACCAACGCTTTACCGTTGAGCTTCTGGGACGAAATTGGTGGACTATGCAAAGCCTACAGGGGAAGAAGATGAAGAAGGAGAAACATCAGCAGATTAATAGAGGATCGAAAAAATTAAAAATGATGAAGCTCGTTAAAAAAAGGTAGAATTATAAGTGTTGCTAAAGAAAACTTCTGTGTGGAAGGAAAGTCTGTGCGCGCATCAAGAAAGACTCCGTATCCGTGTTTGTCTACGGACAAATGAGCAGCCTTAAAGTAACAGGTATCCATTTATTACCCATGACGAACTGTTTTTATCAGATTTTAGGTAATTACGACTTTCAACAAAAATTGCACATTATCATCACACTCTGATACACCTCAATTGTTAGTGTGTGTGTCCGTGAGTCTGTACATGAGATATTTTAGGAACGAATAGAGCGCTTCGAAAGAAATTTGACACAAATGTTACAGTCTTTGAATACTGGAATCCTATTTATTTTGAACGCAATCGAATGTTTGGAAGACACTCAAATGTTGGAATGACATTTTGAAAAAAAAATCATTAAAAAATCAGAACTGTCAAATAACCAGCCAATAGTTATTTATTTACATAAATGGATTGCCTTGACGTTTTATTAATACCGACGCAAACTCCCTTCCTGCTACTGGAGTACAAACATTCCATGTGCTGGCTCATCTTACTCTGAAGTCTCCTTTTTAAAGTTGAATTTCAAGCCATTATGATCGACAAAATTTAAAAGGATTATTGTAACTTGTAGGTTGGTTTATACCGTATTATTGAATAATATATTTTCAATTAATTTTTACTTTCCTTATATACATAATGTATAAGGAAAGTATTGTGACGGGGTCGAAAATTCGAATTCGAGTTTTCGACGGGAGAGCACGTTTCAAGCATCCCTGATCACGAATCAAACATTTTTGAAGTGATGTCTGTGTGTGTGTGTGTGTGTGTGTGTGTGTGTCAGTGAGTCTGTGGAGACGATAACTGACGAACGAATGGACCGATTCGAAACAAATTTGGTACAAAAATCACAATCCGTAAACACTAGAAGCCCATTGCTTTTATACGTAATCGAATGTTCAGAACCCCCTAAATTTTCGAATAAAATTTTGAAAAAATCGTCAAAAAATCAAAACCACTAATAAAGTTACGCAATTAGACATTTCTTATGTAATTTTTCATTAGAAAACGATTGACATAAATTTTAGAACGCTAACATGAACCGTTCTCGAGATATTGCACATTTTTCAAAAAAATTATCAAGAAGTCATATAAAACGAAAAAAAATATTTCCTATTGAGAAATATGTTCACTTTTCATATGTAATACTATGCGATAAATTGGGTGACATCATTCTCGTAGATCTAGCTCGTTCCATTCATGAAAAATGATACTTTGAGTAATACTTTTGTATTTGAACGTCAATAGTCATTTATCTGCTGTAAGAACAACTTATTTCTTAGCCCATAACTCTTGGCGAGATTTTGGCGACAAATTTGGCGGAATATCGCCAACTTGGTGACTTTTTTTAAATGTTGCCAAATTAACGAAAATTTCGCCAAATGGATAAAAATGACACTAAATCAATGAAAATGACAACTAATTGTCGAAAATGCAATATCTTGGAAAGAATATAAATATTTACTATAAGAAAAATCTATTTTTTTCTGTAAAAGTAGTAAATTCATTGCATTATATAAGGAAAGTCATGTGTTGCCCACATCAGATTTTTTTTAGTTGTGAACAGTTTTATTATCGAATTTTGGTATTACATTGTAGTTGATATATAAGCAATTTTTCCGCAGTGGATCGCGACTAATACATACACAAAAAACTGCAAGCCCGTGAAGGATTAAATCTCTAATAATATAAAGTAAATCTTGTGAAAAAGATGGGGACATTTTTCCTAAAATAGGGAATGAAGATTTATTTCACTATTTGGTATTTTCAACAAATTTTATCACTTTGCAGTAAATGGAAGCATACAAGTCACTAAAGAGGTATAACTATTTTACTAGTAGATGTGCCGACTTATTTATATAAAAACAAGGCTGTAGCCAGGAAGGATGCTAGTATTTAACCCCTCCCCGAAATTCTCAATTAGATTTGATTTTAATTGTCAACTATCTTGTTTTTTATAGTTAGATAAGTAGATAGATAGATAGATAGATAGAGAGAGAGGGAGAGGGAGAGAGAGAAAGAGAGAGAGGAAGAAGTGAGGCGAAGAGATTAAGGAGATGGAGAGAGAAGAGAAAGAAAGAAAAGAAAGAAAGAAGAGAAAGATAGAATGGGAATAGAGAAGAAAAAAAGAGAACAAATAGAGAAGGGAAAGGGAGAATATGAATAGAGAAGAGAAAGAGAGAACAAATAGAGAAGAGAAAGAGGGAACAAATAGAGAAGAGGAAGAAGAGAGAGAGATAAATACGGTGATTAGAGAAAGGAGAGAGAGAGAAATAGGGTGATTAGAGAAAGGAGAGAGAGAGAGAAATAGGGTAATTAGAGAAAGGAGAGAGAGAGAGAAATAGGGTGATTAGAGAGAGGAGATAGAGAGATAGAGAGAGAGACATAGAGAGAGACAGAGACAGACAGACAGACAGAGAGAGATAGATAAGAGAGAGAGAAGAGAAGAGAGAGAAGAGAAGAGAGAGAAGAGAGAGAGAAGAGAGAGAAGAGAGAGAGAAGAGAGAGAGAAGAGAGAGAGGAGAGAGAGAGAGAAGGAATTTGAGAATTAAACAAAAACGAGAAAATATAGATAGATAGATATAGATTTATTGAGATAGATAGATATAGAACAAAGATTAATTGAGAGTGAAGAAACAGAAAAGAGTGATAAGTGATAAGAAATGAAGGAAGGGAATACGCGAATGAGTACATAGACAGGTAGATACAGAGAGTGAAGGAGAGAGAAGAAAAGAAGAATTGAGAACAAAGAGAAAGAAAATTGATATGTGATAAAAGAATAAAGGAAGAGGATACGAAAAAGAGATAATGGTTACATGAATACAGAGAGTGATGTCGATAAAGCATAAGAGACAGAGAAAATAAAGATATTAGAGAAAGAAGTGAAAGAGAGAGAATAGGGTGATTAGAGAAAGAAGAGAGGAAAGAGAGAGACGTCTGAGAGAAGTAGAATTATAGAAGAGGGAGTGGGAAGTGTACGCTAAGCAAGAAGAGAGAAAATGTAGATAGATAGATAGATACAGAGAAAAAAACGAGAGAGAAGTGTGAGAAAAATTGAAAGCAAAGAGATAGAGGAGAGAGAGAAAAGATATAAAAGAAGAAAGAAAGATGAGAAGATATAGAAAGATAGATAAATGCAAAGAACAAAGAAAACAGAGAAGAAGAGAAAGTCGAGAGATAAAAGACAGACATATGAAGAAAGAATGAGCGAAAAGAAGAGGGGCAAAACGAAGACAGATAGATTGACAGATAGCTGAATGCAAGAAAAAAAAAAGAAAGAGTGAAATATTAACTCCACAATGCTGCATTTGGGACCATTATTCCTAGTAATGGAGCACTATATATGCGTGGCTATTATTTTATCATGCGAGTTATGGAATTATATGCCTGATTAACCAACATCAGTTAAAGTGCTGAAGATCCTACCAGAAGTAAAATGCTTAATATTGATCTACACACAATTACTTATATAAATATACAAAAAATACATTGGTGACAATTTTTAAATCTGACGAATTTTGTGATAATTGTCTGTGGTGTTAAATTTAAGAATAGTCACAATTTGTGAAATGGAGGTATGCACGAAAGAATTGCTGGACCAGAAATATTTCATATACTTCTTTTCTTCTAAAATTTAATTGCTAACTTGCAAATTCTATTTAGATCGATTTCTGCTTGAAAACATTTTGTTTTTGGTATTCAATGTAAGGGGAAAAAGTACATGTAGAAATACACTTTTAAAATTTCCTATTATCGACTATAACGTGCTTTCCTATAAGCTGCAATCAACCTTGCCTCTTGGAAAATCTGTCAATGTATCATGCATATTGCCATAGGTATTGCGCAAAATCCTAAAAAGTTTATAAATTTAAGGTATTAAATTTTATTTTTCAGTGACCATAAATGGCTACCGTGCCACACTCTGTATTCCACCCAGTCTTCGCAATCAAATGCAGAATATTGTAACCGCAAGGAAAAGAAGTGTCGCATCATTCGAAAGTAAAGAGAATTTCTCTATAACCGGTTATGGCAAGCAATCCGTAGACAGTTTGTTCCGTTCTGTGGACCGCATTTCACTCTCAAATGAGCATAGCAACAAACCTTTTGAAGTTCTATTTATGCACATCCTCACACTTTTGTTTATCACATTTTTTTGTTCTCACACTTTTTGTTCTCACATTGCAGGTGTTCAAAAATGTCTTGTAATTGTATGACCTGTCAAGCGAACGTCATTTGGATGCAAATTTCAAGCTATGCATTGTAATTAACATGGAAACTAAAAGCCTTGCGAAAAGAAAAGAACGGCTTTTGGAAATAGGATTTGCATACTTTAAACATTAATACAGACAAGAGTGAGTTAAACTATTAGATATTTAAAAAGGAAAGTGGATTACATAACTGAAGAATACTAAAAAATGCGTGTTTAGAAAAGAGCTTGCAATGAATGTCATATAAAACCCATTCTTCCGTGGTCATATTTGTTTTCTATAGCTAATGATATTCAAATATCTTGTATGGTATTTAGGAATGTAGCAAGGAAGAATTTAGCGTTTTATTTTATGTTAAGCGTTTCATACGTCAACTAGAGATACCATTCGTGGATAAGTTTTTTCTCTTTCATCTTAAACTGAACGTACAGTAGGATTTAGTGCTTGTTTTCACAGAATGACCGAGCAACAAAAAGGAAAAATAAAATGATGTGACTAGCACTTAACTTTCCCTACATACTGCAATTACTTTGCTTCTTCCACTGCGCAGATAATGGTGTATAAGTCCACAGCACATTGAACTTGCCATTGAATTGACACCTGTAGAATCCACTTCAACAGTCAGAGCTTGCAATTTCATTCCAGTTGCTCAACGGTAGAACTTCAGTTGGCCGCCGATCCGGTGGTCGAGAGGTCAGGGGCATGCTCTTCCGTCTGATCGCTGGATTGCCGGGTTGCGGGTTCGAATCCCACCAGCGCGCATGGATGTTGTCATGTCCAGGCCATGTCAGACTTCCGCCCTTCCGGGAGCCTCTATAAAAGTGAAACTGCAAATCTCCTCCCCTTCGCCATGGGATACCCTAGGGGGTCTTGTGGACGTGGTTTATAGGCGCTCCTTCACCACGGGGGAATTAGTAACGAACGAACGTCAGTTGGCCAGTTCGAAGATCCAGTGTTCGATTCCCGGTTGGGATAGCAAGGCTCCTTACAATGGTGCTCAAAGAAATCAACCTTGTAAGTTAATGCAAATATGTAGGAGGTTTGAAAGTGATCCCAGTACGACTAGTACGGGTTCAGAAGACTCTAGGATATCAAACGCCATTTTCAAATCCGGAGAACAACGGCTGTGCAGGAAACTAACCTGGCGGATAAAACAGCATCTGACGTAGGTATAATCTGAGGTGGATAAAACAGCATCTGACGTAGGTATAATCTGAGGTGGATAAAACAGCATCTGACGTAGGTATAATCTGAGGTGGATAAAACAGCATCCTCCAGCATCCAGCAGGAGGTGGTCAGCCAGATTGTCAGTTGCACGACAATCTGACATTAGAGAGGGTGAATGCAGAGTCCACTTCGACAATAAGAGCTTGCAATTCCGTCCCGAACAATAAGAGCTTGCAAGCTCGTTGGTTGGCCAGTTCGAAGATTCAGGGTTCGATACTTAGTTGCGATAGCAAGGTTCTTTACACAGCCCAGTGGTTAGCGCGCTGGAGTTTCACTCGGTAGGCCCGGGTTCGATTCCAGCCACTGCCAAAACTGCCGCCGTGTTCACGCGGAGTACGATCACGTTAAACATGTGGGTCCGTAAGTCCTTCCGAGAGGTTGGGGTAGAGGAAGGAGGGTACGGTCCCTGTGGATGCCTCCCCACTGGGTTCCGGTCTAAATTGGGTGGCACTTCCCGACCGTCCAAACAGTTACCTTACACCTTTCTGGTAGGTCGGACGGTCTGGGTCTCAACAATAACACTACGTGAATTGAAATGTCTTTGACAACTAATAAAATCAAGTCTAATCATTCATGCTGATGGACAAAATCTTCATCAACATGCAAATGACATTAATATTCCATGAAATAAATGGCTATTGACGAATTCTTTTGCGTCAAAATACAAAACTATTACAAAAAGTAACTTTTTTAACGAATGGAATGAAATAAATATCTAAAGATGGTTTTAACAGATTTATAGCATACTGTTTATTGCACATGGAAAGTAAACATATTTGATCATACGTTCTACTTTTTTCAATTTTATGTAACTTTTATGAAGAAACTGCTTGGAAAACGTTCAATTTTTTTAGAAGGTTTCATGTTAGCATTATGAAGTTTATGATATTGGTTTTTTAATGAAAAGTCTCCTATGAAATGATTTTTCATTTATTATTATTGAAGATTTTAAACTTTTAATGATTTGTTCAGGAACTTATTTGTAAATTAAGGGGGGGGGGGCGGTCTTCCAAACATTTAGTTGTATTCAAAATCAATAGGGTTTCAGTATTTACTGAGTATAATAATTGTACGAATTACTTTCTAAAAGTCCCTTTCATTCGTGAGATATCGCATCCATAGACTCATGGATATACACACTAACGTGCATACGCATATATTAATATACATGCACGTACACACACAAAAATAACTTCAAAAAAGTTTGATTCGAGTTCAGGAATGCTTTAAAGGTGATCTTCCGTCTAAAACTCGAGTTCGAATTTTATAACCCGTCATAATATTTTCACTGTGCATTATACTAGGAATGTAGGGAAAATAATTGATGTGGACACAATACATACTTTTTTCTACTTACTAAAAAATCCCTATTTTCTCGATATAGATTTATTAACGGAAATATTCATTAGAGTATTACTGTTCACGAAACTTATATTCATAGAAATAAATCATGAATGCATAAAACATTTCTTGCATGATGAAAAAATTTATTTAAATTTATCTAAAAAATTTTTACCTCTTTTCAAACGCTATTAATTAAATTTTCCTTTCTGTCGGAAATTTCCCACATTTGGGCTTCATTATTGCTATTAAGTTTAAGGCTTTATATTGCTATTAAGTTTATTTAGTTGCGAACGCAGAAACATTCTAAACCAAAATTTATTGTTTAAATAGGACAGAAAAATAATAGAAAACTTATCTTTTAGAATTATATTTGAAACTACAAAAGAATTATTGAAAACAATGTCTGCCCATATTTATGAAGTTTACTTTCACTTTTCTTATGAAATGTTCAGGGAGAAGGAATTATTTATGAACTTTACTGTTACTTTTCTTATAAAATGTTCAGAAAGAAGGAATTATTAACGAACTTTATTGTTACTTTTTTATAAAATGTTCAGAAAGAAGGAATTATTTATTAACTTTATTGTCAGTTTTCTTGTAAAATGTTCAGAAAGAAGAAATTATAAGAAGTATCTAATACATTTTCTATTCTCACAGAAGTTCTGAACTTGTTAGAATGCATGGAAAGTTACCTATTGAACACATTAGATTATTTTCTTCCTCCAAGTTAGTAAATAGGGTAGAACGCCTGATTTTATGATATCGCTTTATAGTCGAATATTTTTCATCTTCATGCAATGGATAGGAATATGTAATTAGTAGATTTTTCACCTCTTCGGTTCATTTATGGTGAAGATATAAACTAAAGGCCAATTACACCGTGTTAGGTGTGTAAGTAAGATCCATCTTTTGATGGAAGATTTTGGAAAATGTAATGATGAATTAAAAGGTATGGATGAATTTGAAAGTTTTGACTGGTGCAACCATAGGACTAAAATTAATTGTTTTAGTTTGGTATATGTGTGTGTTCAAAATTACACTACCCAGAACGTCCGAATCACTGCCAACACCAACCGTTCTGTTTAGAGTAGCAATTGGATGGCAGGGAGAAATTTATTTAAAAATGTAGAATCTTACAATTGAAAAAATATTCATTATTCAGTGAGTAAAGCAAGAAACCGCTCGAATACAATTTATACATATACGTCTAAAAACAATTTTTACAGTGGAATAATAACATCTTGATATAAACCAATTAGAGGGACTAAAATACGAACAATACAAATTGTACTTGAATAAGATGAAAGCCAATACATAACCACTATAAAATGATGAGTATTTGTATTCTTCACATTGATCAAGAAAGTTTTTGAAAAGCTCCATCCGATGTCATTCACAGATTGCTGTTTAAATCAGACCAGCAGTTTCTTCAGCTTTGATTGCACATTGTTTAATGTTAAATATTGACTTTTTATGCTTGTTACTAATCCTATTAAACCAAAGAGGTATATGTTCTGCTGTAGGCTTGTGCGTATGTTTGTGTCTGTGCGTCTGTCGGAGTCAGTTTGTATACATTAAGATCAAATACTATTCAAGGTATTTTTAAAGCCAAGTGCTTGTTCAGCTAAAAACGATGTAATTCTCCTTTAATATAGCCAACACTTCCATATCTGTATAAATAAAATTGAAAATATCTTTGTTTATCTGTGTTTGTTTGTCTCTGTGTGTGTGTGTTTGTCTCATTATTACGGGATGCCCATGGATTAGTAGTCTATGTTTTGAGTTTCTAGGACAAGGGGTTACTGAGATATTAATAAAATACGAAATATTAATCCTTTCATTGAGACAGCATTATGAAGACGATATTTGTTCCCCAAAGTTACTAAAAAAAAGATATCCTGTTGTTAAGCAATGGAATAAAACCTAATGAGTTAACACCGCAGTAAATCTTTTTTGATTTAAATAATAAAGAAATGTATGTAAATAAATTTTATCGGAATTGCATTTATAGTTGGATTATACCCACTGTTGCTTTTGGGTTTAAGGATTACTGAGATTATTGATATTTTCAAATCCATACATTGTACTACGGGTATATCTTCTAATACATGGAAATAATCTTTTAATATACTAAAATATAAGTAGTATGGGTATATCATCTAATTCCCGAGAATATAAGTAGTACGGGCATATGTTATACAATTTTAGCGCTTTTTTATTTGGCATGTACTGATTAAATTTCCCATTTTCTGTAAATTTGTTTAGAAACGGGATCAGAATGTTTTAGTCTTAGGATCTTCCTGTGAAGATATCTTTGTATAGTGAGAACAGAGATTCTTAAACTTATTTTTGTGGGCATTAATTTAAAAATTTTAATAAAATATTTTGAATAACAATGTCGTTTAGAATACTAAACGAATTTGCACATGATTGTGAATTTTAAGTTTCTTTATATTGTATATTCCGTACGAAGAACGGGTATATAGCTAGTATATGATAACATTCAAAAGAGGTGATTGATGTATTTTGCAGATTATATAGATTGACCATATACATTGATTATATACAGATATGTGTGAAGCGATAATGTAGATCTAAAGAAAGTATGCTTTCTAGAAGGACATTCTGTGGGATCTGTACTAAATACATTACGTGATACACAAATCAGAAACCATTAAAACAGAAAAGATTGGAAAAAGTATTAGAGGCTCAGCAAATATAACTTCTAGGCTTTTTCTGTCGTGCGAAGTACTACGTAACTACCACATAGTTTTCTTTTAGAAATTACTCTATGAAAAGATTTGGGGGTGTGAGCTGATAAAATCTGTCTCTTATTTAAAAAAATCCCTGTCTATCTCAAAAGCATATATATCTTCGTCATTTACTTTCCATGTGCGAGAGGAATCCGTTTAAACTTCTCATGGTGCTGATTCATCAACCAAGGAGCAACTGTTCCTAAGATTAAGTTATCAGAAATGAAAAAAATCTGATGTGGGCAGCACATGACTTTCTCTGCAAACTTATATCCACGTTCTATTTATTTCAATTAAATTTAATTCACTTTTAATTCAATTTTCGTTCTCATTTGATAACTGGACTTATTTTCAAAGGTGGCGTGGAAAAATACGAAAAAACTAATATATATCGAGAACGGCTAGTCCTAGTGTAATGGGGTTGGTCTTATTCTTTTCTTCGTTAAAAATTAAGCATTAAACAAGCATTTAATGGATATATTTGAGCATACGTAGCTTTTCAGTTTAGATTTTGATAATTTTTGCGGGCCATTCTGCAAAAAAAGGCAGGTTATTTTTTTCTGAATCGTACCAAAATCTTATCAGCACCAGGGTGACCTATCCGTGACTCATCTACCGAATTTTGTGAAATTCGGTCTATTAGTTTTTCAGCTACAGTGGATACAAGCTTTTGCGGGCCATTTCACAAAAAAGGCGGGTTCTTTCATTCCGAATCGTACCCAAAACTAATCAGCACCAGCCCCGCCCACAAGTGACTTACCTACAAAATTTTGTGAAATTCGGTCCATTAGTTTTTTAGTTAGAGTGGATACAAAATCTGCACAGACAGACACACAGACAGACACACAGACACACAGACACACACACAGATGTCACGCTAAAAATGGTTTTTCCGTATTCTAGAGGTCTCGAAACGTGTAGATCCGTCGAAAACTCGAGTTGCGATTTTCGGCATGATTCCAATACTTTCCCTATACATTACCATGTATTGCAGGGAAAGTAAAAAAACTAAAGGCAGCAAAGACTAAAGTTATTTGACAAAGAAATACATCTTTTTATGTACCGAAACGAGTAAAAGCCTTGCTGAAATACCAGCAGCATCTCCCACCCACAGTTGAGGATTCTAGATTTTTCCACACATTCGCGCTTCACGGGGATGATTGCGGAAGAATCAATTGAGCCGCTCCATCAAGCAAGACCACCAAGCGTGTCTCTTGCGGCTCCGCAAATTGGCACCCACCACTAACTTCCGATCGGGGTTAATACACTGTACAGCAAAAAATGGTACTCCCAACCTATAAATCGAAGAACTCTCAATTAACAACTTTTAAGAATGATTGGAGGCACCTACAACACTGGGCTGCAAACTATTTTTTATTTCCGCACCCTGTTAAAGGTAGGATGGATTAGAGTTTTAATGTTGAAGAATTTCTAGGATTGCACAAAATACGTTTACAAAATACTTTGCAAAATACGTTCTGTATAATTCGTAGAGTTTTAATATTGATGATTCCAAATATGGCAATTAAATTGCTGTATCACCTACCGATTTCAAGAAAGTAAGAATCAAAAACAGAGTTTATATCAAAAACTACGTTTCGTAGAGACGCTTGTATTAAGAAATACGTTTTGATATGTATGATACATAGTTTTAATATTTATAACTACAAATATGGTCTCGAATTACTTTATCAATTACCGACTTCAAGAAAGAAGGTATCGAAAACTATGGTTGTAGAGAAAATATTTTATTGTTCGTGGCAAAAATATTGACGTACTTTATGATATTTTTTCCTTGTCCGGTTCTGGAAATGTCACTTTCAATTTAAAAATTTACATTTTTCGTTAAATATCTACTATTTCTTCGGATCTGTTATACAGGGTGTTTCAAAACTAGTGGAACAGATTTTAAGAGATGATAGAACAACACATCGAAACAAATACATTTCGTCAAAGAATGCATGGTCGCAAGTTAAGTGGTTAGGCAATAGATGGCGCTTTCCATTTCCCCAGACACACCGTTTTTCGTAACGCAAAGCTTAAGGGTGAGCGTCAGTAAATTTTCTGCCCTATCCGCGCTTTGTTAACTTTCGCGGCACACATATTTCACCGAAATTCTGCTCAAACTGTTGCGAAATATTTTCTTATAGATAAAATGCTATGCTTAGATTATATTAAAACTAAATTTAATACCCAATAAAACATAGAATATATGTTTTATTTTAATTTAAAATATTTTTGGTGCTGCCATCTGTTGTCGCAATTTAATTCATACCGACAATTTTTATTTTTTAATGAACATTTTTAAATGTTTATTCCTTCTAATACGCTATTAAATACAACAACAGATCATATGTAATGCCATAATCACGAAAACGTAATTGAACTTGGACTTGAAGACAAAGGAACTTGAAGACAAAACTGCAGTCCTCAGTGATGTACATTCAGATCCCTTATCAAATTTATAGAATGATAAATTACCTTTTCGTGATTGTGGCATTATTATATATGATCTGTTGTTGTATTTGACACTGTATTAGAAGGAATAGATATTTAAAAATGTTCATTAAAAAATAAAAATAATCTGTATAAATTAAATTACGACAACAGATGGCAGCACCAAAAATATTTTGGATTAAAATAAAAAATATATTCTATGTTTTTTGGGGCATTAAATTTAGTTTTAATATAATCTAAGCATTGCATTTTATCTTTTAGAAAATATTTCGCAACTGTTTGAGCAGAATTTCGGCGAAATATGTGTGCCGCGAAAGTTAACAAAGCGCGGATAGGGCAGAAAATTTACTGACGCTCACCCTTAAAAGCGGTAGTTTTCGTATGCATCGGCATTAGCGACTTGGAATAGATCAGTATACGAATGAAGAATGCATTTCTTCTACAGTCTCGTCAATGGTAATAGAAGGGAAGCCACCCACCCACACAAAAAAAAGGCCGCAACCCTTCCCCAACAGGCGTGTGTCGGATCACAGAATGTTTTATCGCTTGTACCGTCAGCCGGTTGAAAGGGAAACCTTCATTGCCGTCATGTATGATATAGGCCATAGAAGAAGTGCCAGAACGCCGGACACGTCAGAAGAGATTCTATGTCATGTAGAAGATCATCCTGACACCACAGGTGTACCCCATTCTATGGTGTGGTTTATGTGTTTATGCCACATAGACGTTTTCAAGTCGCTAATGACGGTGCTTGCAAAAGCCACAGCTTTTATTTGCCTTCGCGTTGAGAAGACGGTGTATCTGGGGGAAATGTAAATCACCCTCTAGCGCTTAACTGCTTAACTTGTGACTATGTATTTCTTTGACGAAAATTGTTTGTTTCGAAGTGTTCTATCACCCTTTAAAGTTTGTTCCATTAGTTTTGGAACACCCTGTATAGTTACATCTTAGATGATGACTGATATGTATTTACTTTCAAACTCCGAGGGAGAATGGAGGGAGGGGGGCGGTCACTAAGGATGTCAATTCCTAGTTCTTTTTTACAATTTTTCACCGTTTAAAAAATATTTAAACATCTATTTCTCAGGAATAGCTATATATAGAACTTAGATGATGACTGATGTGGAATTCCAGAGGGGGTAGGAGGTTTACTAGGGATTTCGATTTCTAGTTCTGGAATTTGCAACTTCCAGTTTTTATATTTCCAAACTCAACCTACATGACATAGTCAAAGGTTTGGAGTACCCAATGTGAGGGCGGGAAGGAACACATCAACCCAAGAGCGGCCCGACGGGCCACAAAATATACACTACGCGTCATAAAACACACAGTTTAGCAACTTATGAGACAATTAAAGCAAATCAATAGCGCTGCCCAGCCAAATGAAGGGAAAAAACATTGTAAGGTGAAAAATAATCGAAGATATTATAGTGAAATTTATCTAGTACACAATTTAAAGGAACGATTAAAACGCCTACTTAACTGTCTAAAAGTTTCAGTAATACAATATGACATACGGTAAAAATACTTCAATTGCAGATATATATATATATATATATATATATATATATATATATATATATATATATATATATATATATACAGGGTATCCCCAAAAGATTAAAATACGCTTTAATTCTTTACCGGTTGGAGATAAGTGGGCAATGTAAATTGCAAAAATGTTGAAAGTAATGTAGGAAATAAGACTATGTTAATGCAATAGTCTTCATTAAGTTTCAAAATGTTACACTTTTTCAATTTCTATACGACCCCCTCAGACAAATTTGATCAATCAGAATTTTTTTATTTTTAATGCAACAAGATCAGTAAAAACAAGAAAGATCAATTATGCATAAAACATTGATTATGAAACACTTTCCAACTTTAATGCAATGTTATTTAAACATCTCTAAAATGCGATACATTTCTCGGTAATATTTTTAAAATTATCACAATCCCCATACTACATTAATTTATTATATTTGAAAACTTCATCGAAAATAAATGAAATTTATTCAAATGACGTCATCGAAATACAACACGCCTGGCTCTCTCTATAAAAGCAGCATTTCATTCATAAACTTTTTCCATTTATTTTATTCAGCACAATACTACAATAATTTATTTTATTTAAAAACTTAAAACCATAGAGGTACAAGTAATTAAACTCTATGATTAAAACTTCATCGAAAACATCGTCTGCTTCTTTGTGTAAAATCAATGAATGTTTCATTCATATCAGCTATGTTGCAGACTCCATGAGCTAAATAGTTTTGCGTTAAAGAAATGCGGCAATTCTTATACAACTCATTCTACATCTTTTGGTATTTATATTCTCCTTAAGTGAAAATTAGGCTTCGTTGTAGAAATAATAAAGTTGTAGAGAAAATAGTAAAGTTTGATGATCATTTAAACTAAAAAATACTGTAATTGCGTTAGAGTAGAATATAGATGCACAGAAAAAAAATATCAAAAATAAAAATGTGTTAATACAGATGCAACACTTCCTAAATGTAAAATAACTTCACGATGTTTACTCTGGGAAAAAAGGTGGATGCCATATTTTATTTTGAAGTGGGTCACGTGATCTCTTAACAGTTATATGGGTGTAATTATTATTTTTATTTTTATTTAAAAACTACGGTACATATTTTTCTGTAATTTTTTTAACACTTAACAAAGTTGAAAAGTGTTTATGACTTTGTTCATTCCGTCTGTCTGTCTGTCCGTTAGCACGATAACTGCCGTAAAAATGACTTAATCAAAATGAAATTTTAGTATGTTGTTCAGACGGTCTGTAGAACCTATGGGAATATAAATGAATAATATCACCCAATTAGTTTTGGATTGAACACGGGTCGAAAAAATGAAATACATTGAGCCCTATTGGACCTAATTTTTCAAACATTTTTTAAGCGGATTTAAAATTCACAAATTGCTTTGAAAATTTTAGGTAATATTCAAATTGCTCCATAAAATACATAAAAAAAATTCAGCGAAATATATTCAGTAGTTTTTTAAATAAAAATTAAAATAATAATTACACCTCTTATACGAAACGATCACGTGACCATGATATGAAACGATCACATGACCCACTTCAAAATGATATATGGCATCCATCTTGTTTCAAAATCGTGATTTTTTTAAGTTCTTTTTAATTCATATTGAGTGTTGTATCCGTCCTAAAACTACTTTATTTTTTCTTAAATTCTGTGCATCTACATACTGAAACAACGCAATGACAATATATTTGAGTTTAAATAATCATCTAAACTTGATTATTTCTACAACTAAGCCTATTTTTCACCTATGTAAAATGTAAACAGCAAAATATATAGAATGAGTTGAATTCCTGTATTTTTTGTAATTAGAATTCCTGTATTTTTTTAACACAAAATAATTTAGTCCATGGAGTCTGCATGGCTGATATGAATGAAATATTAATTGATTTCATAAAGAGAAGGACGATTTTTTTCGATGAAGTTTCAAGCATAGAGTTTAATTTTTTGTAGCTCCATGGTCTTAAACAAAATGTTTAAATAAAATAAATTATTGTAGTATTGTGATGAATGAAATGAATGGAAGAAAGTTATGAATGAAATTCTCTTTTTATAGAGAGATCCAGGCTTGTTATTTTTTCTATGACGTCATTTGAATTAATTTCAGTTGTTTTCGATGAAGTTTTCAAATATAATAAATTATCGTAGTATTATGATAATTCTAAAACTATTACCGAGGAATGTATAACATTTTAGAGATGTCTAAACCAGGCAATTTATATTTCAATGCCGTCATTTGAATGAAGTTCATTTTTTTCGATGAAGGTTTAAGTTTTCAAATATAATAAATTAATGCAGTATTGTGATAAGTTTCAAAATATTACCGAGGAATGTATTGCACACACACATTTTAGACTTGTTTAAATAAAATTGCATTGAAGTTGGAAAATGTTTCATAATCAATGCTTTAAGCATGATTAATTTTTCTTGTTTATATATTTTATGGGATAATTTGAATATTTTCTAAAGTTTTTGAAGCAATTTGTGAATTTCATTTTCGCTTAAAAAAATGATTGAAAAATTAGGTCCTATAGGGTTCAATATATTTAATTTTTTCTACCCAGGTTCAATCCAAAACTAATTGGGTGATATTATTCATTTATATTCCCATAGATCCCACAGACCGTCTGAACAACATACTAAAATTCCATTTTGATAAATTTATTTTTACGGTAGTTATCGTGCTAACGGACAGACAGACAGACAGACAGACAGACAGAATGAACAAAGTCATAAACACCTTTCAGCTATGTTGTAAAGTGTTAAAAATTGCATATTTGTATCTTTAAAATCAACTGAATTATGATAAAGGAAACAATCTGTCTTGGGCCAATTTTCCGTACCATGTGAAAGGCTGTTGCTTCAGTGAAAATTGGGATCATAAACAAATTGACGATGTAAATTGTTTAGATAAAACAAAATACTTAAACGTACTTATGAAACGTTATTATTGAAAAAGTACTTAGTTATATATATATATATATATATATATATATATATATATATATATATATATATATATATATATATATATATATATTGAAAAGTACTTAAGAATCCGTGATTGCATCGTGAGCCTACGCGGAATTCGCAAAAATGTCTCTTATGTATTATCATTCCGTTTTATCTTTTTTGTGCTATCTCACAGATTTACATTTCTAATTTGATATAGGGTCCCCATTTACAATGTTCAATTTTCAATTAAATATAACTTGCTCATTTTTAAAGATACAGATATGCGGTTTTGTTATTGATCTTCTTGCATTAAAAATAAAAAAATTCTGATTGACCAAATTTGTTTAAGGGGGTCGTATAAAAATTTAAAAAGTGTAATTTTTTTTAAAATGAATGGGAGGACTATTTCATTAAGGCAGTCTTATTTCCTACCTTACTTTCAACATTTTTGCAATTTACATTGCCCACTTATCTCCAACAGGTAAAGAATTAAAGCGTGTTTCAATCTTTTTGGGACACCCTGTGTATATATATATATATATATATATATATATATATATATACTTTTTTTGGTGTTGTATATATATATATATATACACACACATATATATATGTACACACACACACATAAATAAAAAAGAATAAATTAAATAGCAAAGACACAGGCAGAATCCGCATAATTACCAGAGGTAATAATAACACAATCTATTATCCTTTGGACGAACAGGAGTCAGCCTAGACCCTAGAGAACCACATGGCTCTGCAATTCACCGAGCGTTTAGAAAGATGGAATTTAACAGTGTAAGGGGAAGTATAAATATAGTGTTCAACATCACTGACCATGATGCAATTACAGTTAGGGGGTTATAAATTTGTATAAATAATACATGAAATGTCCATGGACGGTGAGAAATAATATAAAAACTTATTTTTAATATGAAAGTTAGAATTAACCCTCGGTATGTACCGCCGAGACCTGTCACTCCCGAAAGTTCCAGTTTTTTCGAAAATTCGTATAACTGTATGAAATAAATATGCTAAAGACAATAAAATTCTTCCGTCAAAAATGAAATATACACACCATTTGCCGCTACCCTATAAAAGATCCTTTATAAATTTCTTGTTTAAATTAAAATGTAGAGTCAACTAATGAGCAGTGTTTCTATACGCAGTATCCAAACTACAAAGCAAGTTTTAAAGAACTAATTGTACCTTCTTTTGCATGTTATATTCGTCAATGTGTCCTCCAGTAGTATTCCAGTAGTAGTCGTCCGCCGACAAATCTGAACTCCATTTCCCTTAGTACCCCTCTTCGACTTGGGAAATATCTGTCTGAAACCTGTAGCCATAACCCATCCGGTACTGAAGCTATTTTTTGAGGTAAATAAATCTAAATCGGAATTTAGAAAATGAAATTTCTAATTACATATTACACCAACCAGTAGTAATGCATGATGAAATTAGTTCCTGCATAGTACCACCGTAAATTACCGATTGTTTTTTTTTTTCTCTACTGAGGGTGATGTTAACATCTTATTTGCAAATTTAAGTTTGTAAAAAAATGCATTTCCAATAAAAATATATTGAAATTATTTCAGGGTTCAATTTTTGTTAAATCCGTTGTACCGAGTACATTTTGCCAACTTTCAAAAAACAGAAAATTCCCCAAAATAGAATAATTTTACCGAAATACGCTGAAACACTGCTGCTGAGAACTAAATTAATGTAAAACCTTTGTATAAATACAGTTTTCAAATAAATGTATAAGTGTACCCGTTTTGAAGGGGAAAAAGATCTATCTCTTCAAGACCACCAAGAACTGCAACCTTACATATTCACGCAAGTTCGGCATCTATTATAGAATATCGCACGTGGCTGATGACAGGAGAAAAATTGGTGAGGAGAAGAAAAAATATGTAAAACCAAGGAGACAAGAAAACTGAGTGGCAGGGTACTACGAATGAACCGTTAAAACCACGGAAGAAAGAAAGAATGGCGTAAGATAAAGTTTGAAAGGAAATGAACCAAGGTGGTAAGAGAATAGATAGGAGAGATAATAGAAACTGAATAGTGAGTAAATTTTATTAAAACGGTAACGGAACAACATAACAAAAATTAGTATATAATATTCGTAAAAATACAATATATAATAAAATTCAGGAGTCAACTACTTTCAAAGGCAAAAAATAGCTTTCATTTTAAGGAACATCAATAAGGTACAACCTCACTTATTTAAGCAAGTCAGGAGAACTTAAGCAACGTATATAAGCACAAATAACAACACTAATGCAGCGTACAGCTGTTTCGAGGATACACTGGATCGCCTTAGTCAGTGCAAGAGAACTAACAAACCCGAGGTTCAAAAGAAAAATGGGTGCAAAGGAAGAAGAAAAGTCCCTTTTCTTCATTTTATTCTTTTGGGGTTCTTTGTGTTGTTATTGTTTGTCTCATTTATTCTTGTTCTGACTTGACTCATCTTGTAGAGATATAGCTTTTGTGTCTTGGCGCCGGCCAATCTCTTGCTGTTGTTTCTTGTTTTCTATCATCTTATCTGTTCCTCATACTGCTTTCTGTTTGGCTCTCTTTTAATCCATATCTTGGGTATATAATCCCCCTTTGCATCTTCCTTTGCACCCATTCATTTCTTGGACTTCAATTTTGTTGGTTCTCTTGAACTGACGAAGGGAATCCAACTATCCTTGAAACAGCTCTATGCTGCAATAGTGTTGTTATTTGTGCTTATATATGTTGCTCAACTTCCGATTGGTTCCTCGTGAACGAAAAGGGAAATCCTTATTGTTCGCACAAAGTGTATGTATAGCATCTTTGGGAGAATAGCATGGCTTAAGGTAGGAGACAAGTGGCTATTAATCATTGTCAATTAATTTATGCAATAAATTGAATTAATTATTGTCAATAAATTGTCAATAAATATTGTCAATTAATTATTGTCAATAAATTGAATTAAAAGTGAAATAAATTTAATTAAAATAAAGAGAATGTGGATAAAAGTCTGCAGGGAAAGTCATGTGCTGTCCACATAAGATTTTTACTTTCCCTGCAGTACATGGTAATGTATAAGGAAAGTATTGGAATCATGCCGAAAATTGAAACTCGAGTTTTCGACGGAACTACACGTTTCGAGACCCCTAGAATACGAAAAACCCTTTTTAGCGTGACGTCTGTGTGAGTGTCTGTGCAGATTTTGTATCCACTCTAATTCAAAAACTAATGGACCGAATTTCATAAAATTTGGTAGATAAGTCACTTGTGGACGAATCTGGTGCTGATTGGTTTTGGGTACAATTTGGGATAAAAGAACCCGCCTTTTTTTTGCGAAATGGCCAGCAAAAGCTTGTATCCACTCTAGTTGATAAAAAATAACTTGGAAAAATGTGGAATATAGCTGGAAAAAAATAACTTGCCTTTTTTTGCAAAATGCCTCGCAAAAATCGCCAAAATCTAAAATAGAAAACTACATATGCTCAAATATCTCCATTAAATGCTGGTTTAAAACGTAATTTTTACCGAAGAAAAGAATAAGACCAACCCCATAGCACTAGAACTAGCCGTTCTCGAGATATTTTAGTTTTTTCGTATTTTCTCTACGCCACCTTTGAAAATAAGTCCAGTCATCAAATAAGAACGAAAATTGAATTAAAAGTGAATTAAATTTAATTAAAATAAAGAGAACGTCGATATAAGTCTGCAGCGAAAGTCATGTGTTGCCCACATCAGATTTTTACTTTCCCTGCAATACATGGTAATGTATAGGGAAAGTATTGGAATCATGTCGAAAATCGCAACTCGAGTTTTCGACGGATCTACACGTTTCAATACCTCTAGAATACGAAAAAACCATTTTTAGCGTGACGTCTGTGTGTGTGTCTATGTGTCTGTCTGTGCAGATTTTTATCCACTCTAATTAAAAAACTAATGGACCGAATTTCACAAAATTTGCTAGGTAAGTCACTTGTGGGCGAGTCTGGTGCTGATTAGTTTTGGGTACTATTCGGGATAAAAGAACCCGCTTTTTCTTAGGAAATGGCCCGCAAAAGTTTGTATCAACTCCAACTGAAAAACTAATGGACCGAATTTCACAAAATTCGGTAGATGAGTCACTTGTGGGTCACCCTGGTGCTGATTAGATTTTAGTACGATTCGGAAAAAAATAACCTGCCTTTTTTTGCAAAATGGCCCTCAAAAATCGTCAAAATCTAAACTAAAGAACTATGTATGCTGATATATATCCATTAAATGCTTGTTTAATACGTAATTTTTAACGAAGAAAAGAATAAGGTCAACCCCATTACACTAGATTTAGCCGTTCTCGAGATATTTTAGTTTTTCGTATTTTCTCTACGCCACCTTTGAAAATAAGTCCGATTACCGAATGGGAAAGAAAATTGAATTAAAAGTGAAATAAATTTAATTAAAATAAAGAGAATGTGGATAAAAGTCTGCAGGGAAAGTCATGTGCTGTCCACATCAGATTTTTACTTTCCCTGCAATACATGGTAATGTATAAGGAAAGTATTGGAATCATGCCGAAAATTGCAACTCGAGTTTTCGACGGAACTACACGTTTCGAGACCCCTAGAATACGAAAACCCTTTTTAGCGTGACGTCTGTGTGTGTGTCTGTGTGTCTGTGCAGATTTTGTATCCACTCTAATTCAAAAACTAATGGACCGAATTTCATAAAATTTGGTAGGTAAGTCACTTGTGGACGAATCTGGTTCTGATTGGTTTTGGGTACGATTTGGGATAAAAGAACCCGCCTTTTTTTGCGAAATGGCCAGCAAAGGCTTGTATCCACTGTAGTTGATAAAAAATAACTTGGAAAAATGTGGAATATAGCTGGAAAAAAATAACTTGCCTTTTTTTGCAAAATGGCTCGCAAAAATCGCCAAAATCTAAAATAGAAAACTACATATGCTCAAATATCTCCATTAAATGCTGGTTTAAAACGTAATTTTTACCGAAGAAAAGAATAAGACCAACCCCATAGCACTAGGACTAGCCGTTCTCGAGATATTTTAGTTTTTTCGTATTTTCTCTACGCCACATTTGAAAATAAGTCCAGTTATCAAATGAGAACGAAAATTGAATTAAAAATGCATTAAATTTAATAAAAATAAAGAGAACGTGAATATAAGTTTGCAGGGAAAGTCATGTGCTGCCCACATTAGATTTTTTTAATCCGGATTAAATCTGAAACAAATAGGGTGTTATTATCCGTTTTCATTCCCATATATCCCACAGACCGTCTCAACAACATACTAAATTTTCATTTTGATAAAGTCATTTTTACAGCAGCTATTGTGCGAACGGACATACATACAGACAGACAGAATAAACAACGTCATAAACACTTCACAACTATGTTGGAAAGTGTTAAAAATAAATTTCAGAGAATAACTGTTGAAACACTTTCAAATTCAAGTGAAGAGTGAGTAGGTTTAAGAAAGAAAATGAACACGTAATGTCACCTCAATTTTGCATCCGAGTATACTTCGAAAACATATGGTATGCTACTTTTGTTTTCGGGGCAAGGTCTTTTTGGGAAAGGCTATGTGTACCATGCGCTGAAATGCTCGTTGGCATGCTCCTCCGTGTCCCGCGTTCTGCACCTTTGGCTTTCGCAGAAGGCGCTCAACAGGTATGCAGCGCGTCGTTGATTCGGAGTAAATGAAAAGTATCTCTTGTTTTTGTGCTCTTTTCGACCCCAAATGCTTTCCAAATATTCGCAGATACCTTTCCTTAGCTTCACGGCATATTTAGATACACTTCTTTCACATGTTGTTGCAGGACGAATTTGAAATAGCTTTTTACTTTCCCTGCAATACATGGTAATGTATAGGGAAAGTATTGGAATCATACCGAAAATCGCAACTCTAGTTTTCGACGGATCTACACGTTTCGAGACCTCTAGAATACGAAAAAACTATTTTTAGCGTGACGTCTGTGTGTATGTCTGTGTGTCTGTCTGTCTGTCTGTCTGTGTGTCTGTTTGTGTGTCTGTCTGTCTGTGCAGATTTTTTATTCACTCTAACTAAAGAAGTAATTGACCGAATTTCATAAAATTTGGCAGGTGAGTCACTTGTGGGCGAATCTGGTGCTGATTAGTTTTGGGTACGATTTGAGATAAAAGAACCAGTCTTTTTTTTGCGAAATGGCCCTCAAAAGCTTGTATACACGCTAGTTGACAATCTAATGGACCGAATTTTACAAAATTTGGTAAATAAGTCGCTTATGAGTCATCCTTGTGCTTATTAGATTTTGGTACGATTCGGAAAAAATTACCTGCCCTTTTTTGCAAAATGGCCCGCAAAAATCGACAGAATCTAAAATAAAAAAAACTACGTATGCTTAACAATATCCATTAAATGTTTGTTTTATACGTAATTTTTACTAAGAAAAGAATAAGACCAACCCCATTACACTACGACAAGCCGTTCTCGAGATATTTCGTTTTTTCTCTACTCCACCTTTGAAAATGAGTCCAGTTACGAAATGAAAGCAAAAATTTAATTAATAGGGGATTAAATTTAATTAAAATAAAGATAATGTGTATATAAGTCTACAGGGATAGTCATGTGCTGCCCACATCAGATTTTTACTTTCCTTATACAACATATTCATATAGAGGCCTAATAGTTATTTAATTATTGTTAATATTGATAAATAGTTATGTAATTATCATTATAATAGTATAATATATTATTATTATAATAATAATAATATATATATCATTCTTATAATATTATTATATATATTAATATTTATCTAATTATTATTATAATGAGCTAATATTATCTATTACTAATATTCTAAAGACAGGAAAAGTAACACTCTCACAGCATTTTGTTGCATTTTTTTAATAAGTTTTATTTTAATTAACAATGTATAGTAGCTAGTGCCGAAAATAGCTGTCTTATTCTAAAATTGGCTTAGTTAAGTTTTGCTCCATGGTGTTTGTTATAAGTGTGCGAAGTTTCAGCCTTCCTCACAGGGAAGCTTCTGAAGGGTTTAGATTGACAAAAAAAAAAATTCTGCACCACCTGGGGGAATCTATAATCTGGTCCTGTGAGCTTTCGTTACATTGTTAATGGACGAAGTGCCAGCATTTTAGGTCACAGAGAGGCTTCAGGATAGAATTTTCAGAAGAACAATTTTCTCCGTACCCCGGGGGAGGAGATATAAAATTCGGGTTCGCTAGGTTCTACACCATTGTCGGAATTATAAGCATGTAAAGATTCAGTGTTCTAGCTCTGTGACAACTTCTTGAGAATCTGGATAAACACAATAGTGAATGAGTATGAAACAACTATTTTTATCGTGATGTCTGTAAGTGTGTGTCTCTGGGGTTTTCAGTGCACTTTATGAATCCATTCAAGCTAAAGAAACAGCTGACAGAATTTCATAAAATTTAGTATTTAAGTAATTTATCTTGGTACGGATAATATTTTGGGTGTGGAAGAAATAAAACTGTTTTTATTGTTCGAAATGGCACGCAAAAAATCAACAAAAACTAAACATACTTTAATGTATGAATTAAATACTTATTTCACAATTTTTGATTACAAATGAAATAAGATCAATCCCATTACAGGACAAATCGTTCTCTAGATATTGTGATTTCTGGTATTTATTTCAACTTAGCGCCAAGTTGACAAATGAAAAGAGAATTACATTGAAATGTAAAATGTGGCTTCGTTTATTTTTTTACTTTCCTCACATACATAGCATAATGTATAGGGAAAGCATTGCAAGGGGGTCGAAAGTTCGAATTCGAGTTCTCGATGGAAGAGCATATTGTTAGCATCCGTGAACACGAATCGAATATTTTTAGGTCATGCCCATGTGTGTGTGTGTGTGTGTTAGTGTATATATCCGTGAAACTGTGGACGATATCTTATCAAATGAAAGCAGCTTTTCAAAAATAATTTGGCATGATTATTACACAGGAAATACTGGGATCCTGCTGATTTTAAATGCAATTGAATATTTGGAAAACCTCCATTTTCAAATGAATTTTACAAAAAGTCATTAAAAATCGGAACTTACAGCAAGGATAAATAAATAATCATTTCAGACGTAATTTTTTTATTATAAGTGGAATGATAAAAATTTTAAAACTCAAGCACGAACCATTCTAGAGATATAGAGCTATTGTAAAATTAATTTAGCAAAAGAAAAAGAAAATTACAGAAAAGTAAAAATGCAGTTAGCATCATTAAATATATTCATCGTTTTATGCACTATTACGAAACACAGTTGTTAATATTTATCATTCTCATGAATCTAATTCATTCCATTCAAGAGGGAAGATACTTTTCGTAATAGTTTTATATTTTAATTCCCAACAAATCGCCAAAGGTCATTTATTTCACGAGATATTAATTAAATGTCAATTGAATTTTGATAAGGATTTTGCTCATGACTATGACTTTGCTCATGATTATGGATATACTTTTCTTGGACTCACAAATTGCCGAAAGCGAATGATTTCAGTTTACGTGATGTACATACAATGCTGAAACATTGTGTTGTGGATCTTGTGCATTATCATTTTGCTGTAACAGATGCAAAGCATTCTGTAGTTATATGCCAGTATGTTGGGAAAGTCATGTGCTGCTCACATCACATATTTTCATTTTGTTTAATAGAAACTGAAATTGATACATTATAGAAGAATAAAAGAAGAAACGAATTTGAGTTTGCATGGAAAGTAATGCATTGCCTTCGTCAGATTTTTTGTTACTTGCGAACCAAGTGATGACGTTTACAGAAGGCACCAAGACCACAAGAGCTTGCAATTCAGTCCCAGTAGCTAAACAGTAGAGGGTCGGCTGGTCAGTATGAAGATCCGTGTTTCTATTCCCGTTTGGGACAGCAAGGTTCTTTATGATGGCGCCAGATTGAATCAACCCTGTAGGTTAGTGCAAGGATATCAGAGGTCTGAAAGTGACCCTAGTACGGCTATCACCGATTAAGTGGACTCTGTTATATTGATCGTCGATTTCAAATCGGGAAGTCAAAGATCACACAAGAAGCTAACCTGGAGGATAGGTATAGCAGCAGGAGACTAACCTAGGGGTAAAAATAGCAGGAAGTGATCAGTTAGAGTGTCAGTTGCAAGGTACTTTAAACATAAGGTAGGTCAGAGAAAGGGGGTTGCTCTTCGACCGGGAGCGCAACTTGAAGCGTGACGTCACTGACTTACAAGTCAAGAATAGAGGACATAGATACGTGTATAAAGTTTAGAAAGTTCGCGTTTGTAATTTGAAAAGATCATTCGTAATAAAATTTTAGAAGAATGAAATTAAATGATTCTACTCATACATGCATAGGGCAATCATTAAAATATTATAATGCATATATTATTTATAATAAAAGCTGAAATATATCGTGAAAAGTGTAATAAATATGAAAATTACATTTCAAGTGTTTTAATACAGATATGAATAAATATCTAATCATCGGATCTTTAGAAATATAGTATCCATTATCTTAAACATTGATAATACTTTCTACATGTAATATAAATATGTATTCAAAAATATCTAATTGCGTAAAAAATCCCACATACATATAACATATATTGATGACTATGAAATATTATCAATCTAGTAGTTACATAACTATATATTTTATTAAAAAGCGTAGATCGGATCTTGGGAAAAGGGGGGAGTTGACGGTCGAATGGATGGTCAATGGCAGTAGATTTATTTTATTTACCCAACAAAAAGATGATGCATTTTGTGAGCTAGTAGTATACTCTTTGATAAGCCACTGGATATGTCAGCTTTCACAAAGAAATTTCAAGCATGCAAAATTGATGTTATTAAACTTTATAGAGTTTTAAATATATAAACTATGTACAGTTTTAAAATTTTAAAGCAATGTTCACATGGATCATAAATAATAAATCAAAACATACCATTTTTATGCCATGATACTGCTTTTACACAATTTAGAGGCTTTTCTTTGCTTTTTTCTCACTACTAATTGTTGCATGAAAGTCTTATTTAAGTGTTTAATGCTAATGAATGTTCTGGTTCGTGAAAACAAAGTTATGGCTTTTAGTGATATAGAAAGTGAAATGTTTGCTAACTTTGACTGCAAGTTCTTAATGACGCATTTCTCTTTTGATATATATGCGCCATGAATTTCTAAGAAAGTATTCTCCCACTTTTTTATTTCTTCTGGAAAATGTGCCGTTGGCTTTTGGTTTTATTGTAAATAAAATGTTTATGCTTTATATTTCAACTTTGATGATTTTAGTTTTGTATTCTAAGCTTTTTACATATCAAAAGGAAATGTCCCATAACTTGAGATGATGTAAATATAATGTCAATATTATGATTAGTAAAGAATTGCGTTTTGTGATTATGTATGTTCATAACAAAGTAAAATGTTTAAGGTATTTAAAATTAACTTTACATACATTTTGCAATAAACTAAACTGTGTAAATTAGCTTACAAAATGCTAATATCTCCCCCCCTCCTCCAAAAAAAGAAGGAAAACTCCATAATTGCTAGTATCAGGAATATAAATTATTCTTATATATTTTAGATACTGCATATGAAGTCGATTTTATTTTATTAATTTTGTTTTTTGGATTACTTAGAGGACCACCTATTTTACATATCAATGAAACATGTTAATCATAAGTATTTTTTATACTGCTATATTAAAAACATTATTTTTAGCTGCGGTATTAATGGTATGTGAGACTTTTGTGCTATTGGTTCCTTGTTTTAATCGTTTAACCGGCTTCACACAAATTCAAAAATTTAGCCCGAAGATCATCAGAAAAATGACTCGAACAGACAGTTGCGTTAGCAATGGTTATTTTATCCCCTCTTTTGCACTTCATGATCCATAATTTTTAGAGTGTAGGATCTTTTGGAAGTCTATGAAAACTGATAGATCCCATTAACTTTTTATAATAATTTGAACACAAAGCAACCACGCAGCAACCAGACATTTTTGAGCTCACAAAACACAATTTATATACAACAATTAATCAAAATTGTACTTTATATACGTGAAAATACTAATACATTTATAATACACAAATTTACACTTAAACTTCACTTTTACGATAGAATTACAAATTATATTAAAACAGCGACTGATACAGTCTATGTTTTCCCATAGAATTGAATACTACTCGGCTAAACTGGCACTTCTCCTTCTAAACCAGTGACGTCACGAACGGCGATAACGTTCACCCCCTGGAATACTGACAGCAGCGGGATTCTGGTCTTTTGATCTCTGACCCTCCCTGTGGCAGTTGTACATCAATCTGATATTAGGGATGGTGGAGAATACAGAGTCAATTTCGACGATTAAAGGCCTCAATACACTGGAGAATCAAAGAGACAAGTTTTATTTCCAAACGATACGGGAACTACAGGTGGTCTGTCGCTCTCCGTAGACTCCCGAAGTCATCAATCTTGAAAGGTCCGAGAAAGTGAAAGTGTGCTGATTTGGCTTGTTATCGCCAAAGAGTGATAAATAATAACTTTGGTTGTCGCTTTCTGTCGTGAGTTTCGATCGCACTCGTATGTGACTGTCATTTATTTGCAAAATGTCGCTTGATGGTGAAATTACCCTTGCCATTGCTGTTGCACTGGAAGACGATCCGCCTCGTAAAAGGACAAAATCGATGAAGGGTTGGTTATTAAAAAGAGAAAACTTTTCTCATATCAACTGGATGAGGGAACTGGAGAATTTCCTACTGATTTTTAAAATTTTGTCAGAATGGATGTGGACACATATAAAGAACTGTTGTCTGCTGTCACGCATTTAATTGTAAAAAACAATACAGTATTACGGCAAGCGATATACGGCAAGCAATATGTAAAAAGGGTATTATATATTTCAAATACTTAATTCTCTACTTAAACGGACAATGAAAATCTACGCACTATTGCTACATTCTACAACACACACACACATATATATATATATATATAGCTAACCAATTTTGAAAATTGGAATACAACACAAAATGAAGAGTAAGATACCACAAATTGACTGGAGGGGGGGGGGGGTGACCCCCACGCATGCTTTATGCCTCTATTTTCCAGTCCAATTTTCCATTTGGCTAGCTATGTTTGTATTCGATTCGATTGAATTCGGCAACTTAGCGCTATTCTTTATTTAGTAGTATAGTAGTATGCTAAATTGTATTACATTTGTATAATATATATATATATATATATATATATATATATATATAATGTTCACAAATTTATCGCATAATATTACATATGAAAAGTGAGCGTATTTCGTAATATTTAATACTTTTTTTAATTTTATGTGATTTTTTAATACATTTATTTAAGAAAAAGCACAGTAATTCAAGACAGGTTTGTGCTAGCGTTTTAAAGTTTGTGTCGAACGTTTTCTAATTAAAAATGACATAAGAAATGATTATTCATGTAATAAATCCTATTGAAGGTTCCGATTTTTTGATAATTTTTTTCATTCGAAAATTGGGGGGGGGGGGAGTCTTCCGAAAATTTGATTACGTTTTTAAAATCAAGAGACTTATAGTAATCACTGATTGTAGTTTTTGTATCAAATTTCGTTGAAATCGCACCATTCGTTTGTGAGATATCGTCTCCACAGACTCACGGACACACACACACCTATCATCTGGTAAAAAGGGTTTGTCTTGCAATATGGACTCCTTTGGATAACTAATGTAATTTTTTCATAATGAGAGAGAGTGAAACACCTAATAACCCCTCCCTTCTTTTTCCGTGTAAAAATGCAGTTTTTAAGGGGCGCCTTGAAAAAGTGTATTTTCAAAATTCGATGGTTAATGTATGATTTTTCGAAAAAGTTGAGTAAAAATAATGCCCAAAATAACTGTATAGAAACTAAAGAAGGTCGGATTGAAATGATATGCATTTCTTTTAAATTTATTTATCATCTTAATCAATAGCTCATAAAATTATAAGTAATTTTTTTCAAAATTTCATTCGGAAATTGGGGGGGGGGGGGGGAATAATTCAATTCGTTTATGTCCACGATACCACAAGTGTACAAAGTTTCACTCTACTAGAATTACTTAAGAACTTTACATATTTTCGCAGCTGTTTACAGAAGCAAAAATATTTTAGCTAAATGAGTATTTTTTTAACCCCGACGAAAAAAGACGCCAAAGGATTCTGAAAGAAGAAAATACGCTAAAGGAAAATAAGTCTGTGCCAAAAGGTCATTAAGGGTGAGCGTCAGTAAATCTTCTGCCCTATCCGCGCTTTGTTAACTTTCGCGGCACACATTTATCGCCGAAATTCTGCTCAAACAGTTGCGAAATGGTTTCTGATAGATAAAATGCAATGCTTAGATTATATTAAAACTAAATTTATTACCCAATAAAACATAGAATATATTTTTTATTTTAATTCAAAATACTTTTGGTGCTGCCATCTGTTGTCGTAATTTAATTCATACCGACTATTTTTATTTTTTAATGAACATTTTTAAATGTCTATTTCTTCTAATACGCTATTAAATATAACAGATCATATATAATAATGCCACAATCACGGAAACGTAATTGAACTTGGACTTGAAGACAAAGGAACTTAAGACAAAACTGCAGTCCTCAGTGATGTACATTCAGATTCCCTTATCAAATTTATAAAATAAGAAATTACCTTTCCGTGATTGTGGTATTATTATATATGATCTGCTGTTGTATTTAATACTGTATTAGAATGAATAGACATTTAATAATGTTCATTAAAAAATAAAAATTGTCGGTATGAATTAAATTACGACAACAGATGGCAGCACCAAAAATATTTTGAATTAAAATGAAAAATATATTCTATATATTATTGGGTAATAAATTTAGTTTTAATATAATCTAAGCATTGCATTCTATCTATCAGAAAGCATTTCGCAACTGTTTGAGCAGAATTTCGGCGAAAAATGTGTGCCGCGAAAGTTAACAAAGCGCTGATAGGGCAGAAGATTTACTGACGCTCACCCTTAAACATACAATCCTTCTGAAGATCCGTGGTTAGATTCCCAGTTGGGGCAGCAAGGTTCTTTATGAGGAGAAATATACAAATTTTGTTGTAAGTCAGAACAAATATCTCGAATTAAAAATGCGTATTTTAAATTGAAATACAGCAAACTAAAAATATGTCGATATTTATGTCATTTCAATCTGAAATCTAAGAAAGTAGAAAAGAAAGCTGCTTTTCAAATGCAAACGAAAAAGAACACCGAATATCAAACAGTTTTGTTCATATTGCATTTGAGTATACAAATTAGTTCTTCTTCTATGATATGTGAAATGCAAGGCAACAAATCTATTCCTTATTTAAGATGAATATATTTGAACTCTATAATTTTATTGGGAAATAAATAAAGTATGATTCATTGAATAATTCTCTTTAGTTTAAAAGCATAGAGCTCTCTGTTCTCTGCTTTTATGCCGATTGCGATAAAATGGATGCCAATGAAATGGAATTATGCCTATAAAATGGAATAGCACTAGGCCTAAGATGGAAGTTTATTCAAAATAGCTTCTTAAGGCTGTATAACCATCCAAATTAACCGAGAGATAGGCTTGTTTTTAAATTTTGAGATAGTTAATAACTACGGACTCCAAATGCTCGGCCAACAAGCATAAAAATATTGAAAAATAATAAATAATTCAAATAATTCCCAGAAAAAAGAAATCATGTGCTTTTAAACGCAAAGTACTGTTGCGAAAAATGAAAATTAACTGTTGCCACTCATAATGTAAAGCCAGAAAGCAAATAAGAAGAAAAAATAGGAAATACTACTTGAAATACAACTAGTGGAAAGTAGTGACTATGAAAAAGTCTAACAAGAAGTGCATTATAATGATATTATATTTAATTATTATAATGATATTTAGTAAAAAGAAAAAAGGAAAACATAATGATAAAGTTAGAAAAATATTGCATATTGATAATGCTAATAAGGAGGATGAATTTAAGAATGTTTAGTTAATTTAAACAGTTTTACAATACTATTCACCAGATATACTGTGTATTTATGTATATAATTTACTAGTATTTTTAAGGTTATTTATATGCATATTATGATATTCTATATAATATAAATAGCTGATTGATAATAATATTTCGAAACAATGGAATAGAGTTACCATTGAACTATTTTTCCACAAATGTTTTAAAAAATTGAAAACTGAATTTGTCAATACTCAGGCAGCAAATACGAATCTGTAAAATTATTATTAAAAACGAAGCAGTGCCAAGACAGGTAATTTTCACAAGACGATTGATAAAAAATTTATTTTGAAGAGTTACGCCCTGATATTATCGTTGTTTCTATGGTATTAAGAGTTTCTTATAATACAAAATAGTATCTAAACTATTTAATGAATAGCTGCATTCAAAAACTGAATATTTTATCAGTGAAAAAAATATATAAAGAAATTGAAAATAACGCTATTAGTCTGTCTCAGAGAAAGTTGCAGTGAAAAGATAGATAATAGCATATTCTTACAATAGGCATGAATGTTAAGTTATTCCATACAAAAGCACACCTCCTCAAGAATACACATTTAACTAAAGAAATGCTTGCCTAAAAAGATTATTGGCTAATAAAAAGCTGATGACATTATTGAAAATTTCATTAAATATTTGATGACGCAAAAGAAGTTAAAAGACTTCTTTATGCTCTTATGGCATAATTACTGGGCTTCATTATAGTTGTTGCTATGGTATCAAGGTGAAATTTTTGGCGATATACAATTTATTTAAGAAGAGGGTAAATTTCTTGTGAAAACGAAAACAACGCGAACGTTGAAGATTAAACTGGAATACATAATTCTAACATTTTCATTTATAAGTATACTGGTGAAAAAGTGCAATTAAAGAGAATTTCTATAATGCTTGCTTGTGTTTAGTAAAAAAGCGTTAAAAGTAAGCGAACGATATCTATAGCATTTCTTTTATGATTTTTACACATTTGGAAAAGTGAAAAAAATGTCTTGAGATAGAAAATGAAAAAGTAATAAATTACTATTAAAAATGTAATAAGGGTGCAGATTTGACTTTGTTATTATAGTATAATATAGCAAAAGTAAAAAAAAAACATATTTATTTTCAGATAAAGCGACAGTAAGGAAGATTTTCAATACATGATATTAAAGGGTTAATTTCAAAGTTAGAAACAATGGAACAGAATATTCAAAAATATTATCTGAAAGGATTTGCTAACTTCATTTCAAAAATACTTCAAACATTTTGCATTAAAGACAGGATAAGCACAAGAACTCACCAAAGATATCAGATGTGTTTAGAGTGCATTTCTCACCCATTTTCAATATTTATGCATTTAGGAGTGGTTTACAACATACTGATACTCTACCGAAATATTTCTGCGAAAAGCGCAATGAATGCGAGAATGTCATTTTCGTCGTCTGTTACCACTGCTTTGTCATATATTGTATGGCAACTAATTCGTTTTCGAGGAAATTCTATTCATTCTCTATTAAAGAAGTATAATAGAATATTCAAAGGTGAGACAGACATTAAACATTTTTTCGATCATAAGGCAGTTGTAATAGTTTCCATATCGCTTTGCTTTTTGATTCCATTCCTATTTTCATTTCCCATGGCAGTGACTTTAGACATAAGTTTAAATGACTACATCACGTTCTGGTTTCTTGGCTATCAAGTTACTAAAATTGGATGGCTTGAGAAGTTGGGCATATTTATCTGCTCTTTCGTCTATATTGCTGAACAAATAGTTTCTCCTACGTTGTTGCTGCTAATATTTTGTTACTTAACATTGAAACTGGCCCAAATTTTGGAAACCATGAAAGCTGATCTTATTAAAAGTGTTACTTGGAAAACTTGTGTATCTAAGGAATCGATTTATCACAAGGAGGTCCTCCAGCAAATAGAAAAACACAATGAGATGTTTTCGTTTCCGATATTCCTTCTGCTCTGTTTACTGATCATAGTTGGCTTTACTGGTATCGCTTTAGAAATCGAGAGATTTTATGTGGAATCTCAACGCCCTGCAATCATTCGTGAAGGCCTTCTTTATTTGTACTTTAGCCTTATAGGAATTGTATGTGTCACGTTTTCAGCGTCTCGAATTCCTCTTCAATTACAAGGAATAAGAAGTATTTATGAAGACCATTATGAGCGTATCGTAAACCAAAGTGAGTACCTAGTATCATGGCCAGACGGAAGAAAATTGAAGATTCTCAAAACAATTCTAGAACGGAAAATCACGTATTTGACGGCTTGGAATATTGTTAATTTAGATAAAAATTTTGCTTTTACCATTTTTGGTGGCATGATGACGTACGGATTTTTGTTTATTCAATTTAAATGACGGTTAGGAAATATTTTAAGAACTTCTACAACTGACCTGTAATTATTTATAGTCAAAAGATTGATTAGACAATTAAACTGCATAGCACTTTCAGAATGCGTGTCGTACTTTACATGCAATTAAAATCCTCTTTTTTCTTCAGATAAAGTCATTTTTTGGTTATGCGAGATACATTTCCAGTAATAAACAGAATGCTTTAAAATGCGAATTACCTAAAAGTAAACAAAAGTTTTTCAAATTCAAATTATTGAAAATTGAAGTAGAAGCGTTTTAAAATTTGAATTAATTCATAATAAGTACACATTTTTCAAATTAAAATTATTGAAAGTAAAGAAAACTTTTTGGAATATAAATTATTATAAAGTAAATAGAAAAGTCTTAGAATTCATCCTATTGAAAAATAATTTTTTTCTTTAAAAGTAATCTGAAAATGAATAATATATTTTTAAATTTTAACATCATAAAGAATACATAAAAACGTTTTTAGAATTATAGTTTATTTCTAATAAAAACTAATAGAGTAATCGAAATATTTTAAAATTTTATTTATTTATTTTACAGCTTAGTTCAAAATAATCCAATATTGTTTTGCATTTAATGTATATAAATGAGCATTTTCATCATTTTGTGTTTTCATATTATTCGTTTATCACGTCTGCCACATTTGTTTAGTAATCATGTATATTTAGTTCCGGTGTAAGATATAGCGTCAAGATGATTAATTTTAAAGTGAAAGTCACGGTAATTTTTTAAGTATTTCATTGGAATCGGCACTATACTGCACAAGTGCTAAATTTCATAAACTCAATATGAACAATGCATATATATATATATATATATATATATATATATATATATATATATATACCATACAAATGTTTAGTCAAATATAACTATTATAAGAAATTTTACAACTGAAAAATGCCCATATTATACCATACAAATGTATATATATATATATATATATATATATATAAATTGAAAGATTTTAATCGAAAACTATATATAAACTACTGTATGTACAAAAAACCCCATCTCTAGCATATCTGTTACAACTGAGTAGCTATAGACCAAGACTAAGGATAAAAATAGAAGGTAACATATCACTACAATGGAAAGGGGGATGAGAAGCATATTAGGATACAAAAATCACAATTAAAAAGTATATATAAATATACATAAAAATGAAAAAGAAAACACAGCAAAAATGAGAAAAGGCAATAATAATTAGCTGAAGATAAAAGAATAAGACATAGAGAACAATCAATTGAAACTACACAAAATATGGCGGTTAGTTCGAAATTGCATTCTCATCAGGACAGCCATACAATTCGAATTAAAACCGATAGAATAGCCAGTTTCTGACAATGGCGTAGTATTTAACTATAGACACCATAGGAACTGTCTACTGGATAGCGGAAGGAGAAAAAATAAATCAATAGAATTACAAATCAGAAAAATAAAAAAACCTCCTCGAACAGAAATATTAACTCACGAGCACTGCTACCACGTGTAGGTTGAACAAGCAACTGAGCATTTCACCTCACTTCATCAATGTGAGTGGGCACCGGAATGAATACATTTGAACGAAACATAATATGTATGGAGACTTTAAAAAAATGTAATCAGTATAGGACTCAGGACAAGTGGAAAATAGTCTTTTGAAAATTGTAAACAGTATTAGACTCAGGCCAAGTAAGTTAGATGATAAGAATGGGTGAATTCTCAAAAGTGAGTTATCCATCAAAGATAAATAATGCATGTGTAAAATTATTACGTGGTATAGAACTTACTAATAATATTATTTACAAATACTTCTGGATATTGGTAATTTTGACAAATGCGTGACAAAAGATTATTGAAGTGGAGAAAGTGAAACTGAGGATCAGAAAGTCGATGTATTCGAAATAGTTGGTTTAAAATGATATTTCTAAACAATTATATATATATATATATATATATATATAAATTAGTAAATCCAATGTTAGAATGTAAGTAAGTTAGAATGTTAGAATGTACTCATAATACACTATTCCAAAATTTTCTACAAAATACAAAGAAATAAAAGAAATTAAAACATAAAGAGGAAATTATAAAGCGTAATGCAGGTCATAAAGACAAAGACAATCAACAAATTTCAAAGATGAGTAATGAAAATAGGAAAACAAAAAAAATCAAGCAAAAAAGCTTGCACATGGAAGAGATTTAGGCTTAAGATAAGTTCATTTCGAAAAAATTCTCGTCAAGTCTACATATCCCTTCGAAATGAACACAAAAATGCTTGTTTCTGAAACACAAGATAGATTTTATCTATAAACTTGTGTTATATGGACGACAAGCATATAGATTGGAAAAATAAAGGAAACATAAATACCTTAAAATACACTTCATTAGTACAACCATGACGAGCAAATATGACTAGACCAATGTTGCCATATGCAGAAGTGAAAAGATGTGATTTGCTGTTGCCAAAGAGAGTAATAAAAACTGTACTGCTTAAAAGCAATAAAATGAGATATTCAACAGTTAAAGCTTCAAGATAAAAAGATGAAAATATAATTTCAAGAGAATGAAGAAGTACTGCTAAAATAAGATACTAAGGAGAGATTATGAGAATTTTAGGCTAATCGAAACTTATTAACTATACCATTTACTAAATATGTAGGATTTATACATTTTACTGGTAATTTTGAGGTTATTAATGTGCAAAGCATGAAATTTTTTATCTGATAATTTATAAATTCTAAAAAGTTGATTAAGTAAAGTTGATTGTAATTCTAAAAGTTGATATTTCTAAACAATTGGATCGAGTTGCAGGAATTAAAAGGTAATAATTTATTAATATTAAATTAAAAAAAAATCTTTTTTATCATATAAATTAGTAACTATCCCATGAGCAGGTTCTATAATTAGATGTAAATCCAAATAATAAATATTATTACCAATAGTAGTTTCATTAGGTATTAATTCCAAATTATCCGGATAGAAATCTATATCTATAACATAGTTATCAGTAAATACAAGACAAATCAGATCATCTACATATCTGTAAATTTTATAATCTGTTGAAGTAAAGAATTTTTCATATTGATATAGGTATAAATTAGCTAACATACTGCTACTACAGCCACCTTGTGGAACACCTGAGACTTGTAAGTATAATTTATTACCTTGAAAGATATAATTATTGAAAAGAACAAAATGGAGAAGCTTAGGAAAATTGGTAAATTTATGAGAATGATTAGTAATATAAGCATTATATAAAGCTAAAATGACAACATATAGATCAGTGATCTTAATATTATTAAATAGATCTTTAAAATCAAAAGTTTGAAATCCTATTATTTTACCAAGTGTTTTTAATTTATTTTTTAATTCTTTACTGTTATTTAGAATAATGTAGTTATCACTAGAATCTCGTAAATTAATCTTTAGTACATTTAAATAATTTAGTAATAATTTACTAGCAGTAGTAGAGTATAAATTATGACCACTAGTTACAGTTCTAAATTTAATAGAATTTTTATGAAATTTAGGTATAAGCACAATATATGGAAATGTCTAAAATTTATTATTAATATCTAAATCACTATACATATTGATAATTTTCAATTTGACACTATTAACAGAGTGTGAATCAATTTTAAATAGACTATTATTTTTTAAATAATCTAGCAGATATTGAATATAGAATTTTTTATAAATAATAGCATAATTATTAGAGGCTTTATCAACATAAGTAATAAAAAAAGATCTATGTAAATCATTAACAGAGTGTTTTATATTATCCATATTATATATAGATCTAGATAAATTAATACTACAAATGGCATTTTTAATAGATCTTAAAATAGTAAATTTCCACATATTAAATGCCTCTAAAGGCTGAGTATATTTAGAAGCTAATCCATAAATAAATTTATCAAGGTCCAGATTGATTGACTTTAAGACTTGTTTAGAATTATTACATGAAGGTAACCTGAATGTAGTGACAAATGACATTATAGTTCTTAAAGATTTATCTTTTACAATGGCTAAGTCAAACAAACCAGTAACTATATGCCCCAAGTGTGGATTTATAAATTTAGCATAATTATCAACACTACAAATACATTCACCATCTACATTTGTTGAGGAATCTATGTCGACTGAGAGAGATTTTGAAATTGCATTGTAATTAAAGATAGTTCTTCCAATAGGCTTGTTATATTTAAAAGTTTTAGTAACATTCAAATCCTTTACAGGCAATAAATGATGAAAATGATTAAATAAATTCTTAAAGTTTATGGAATTATAAATAGGATGCTTAAATGACATTACACAATAGGAATTAGAACAGTTATTATTATGAAATTGAGTAAGTTTTATTCTTAAGTATTTTGATCTAGTAATGAGCAAATCATAGAAAATATGATTAAAATGTTCATTAGTAAGATTTAACTTTAAGAAAATAGCATAAACTGTGTTTAATTGTTTTTTCTTAACTGCAAATACCCATGATTTAGTAAATTTCCATTGAAATGTGTTATATTTATATATATATTTTTTTTATGACCATCCAGTATATATATATATATGTACTGGATGGAAAAAAACTTCCTCGATATATGAACCCCTAGCGGCCTATCTGCATCCGCTCAACCAATCGAAAGGAAATTTCATATATTGTTATTTGAAGGAATGCGCTCGAGATTGTGATGATTTCAAACAATAGATCTCTCACGGTTACGGGTACAGAGAAAAAATTTCAAAATTTTCGAATGGCAGCACCCACTTTTTTCCTGCGCAAATTGATCAGCGCATTGAAAAACCATAAATGGCGACGGAACGATACACGTATGACGAAAATTGGCGGCGTAAAACATTTGTAAAGAAGAGCATTGTAAAGGACCAATGACAACACAAGATAGGAGAGGGAAAAAAACTTTTATTGGAATTACAAGTTTTCAATATGCCCACCTTCGCAGACGATAACGCATTGCATGTGGGAGATTGTTGACAACAATGACGAACGTAACATCGCAGGAGGAAGAGATACTACTTTAAAATCGAAATAACTTTAAAATCTCTCACAGGCGAAATACAACATTTTTCTTCAGGGGGTAAAAAATTATTTTATTTGGTTATTTTTTAGAATTATTTTAACGCCTCCGTATCGCAGACCTTTCTTCTTCCTCGAGAGTTATCACTCGAGTTTCTCGACCTTGGGCCAGAGGGAAATGAAACAGTCTCATTTTGTATTGAATAGTCGCATGAGTACGCGGAGAGGAAAACTGAGCAGAAGAAAGTTCTTTTAGTCGTCGAGTTCGTTTCTTTTCTTTTGACCCAGACCTTCCGACCTACCCGAAAGTGTAAGGTATCTGGTCGGACGGCCGGGACAGTGCTACCCAATTTTGCTCCGTCCTCTAGCCTTCGTGTCTGTTAGTTTTGAATGTTTTTCGGATGGGGAAGCGGGCTCGATTTTTTTAAATTTTCCTAATCCCACTGTTTTTCTGGCTATGTCATGGCCAATATTGGTCTAGTCACAGATTTTTCTTTGGCTGAGAACGTGCAGGTTACCAATAGCGCCATATTTTTTTCGCTTACCCCCTGTTATTTATGTTACCAGACGTTGTAAATTATAGGAAAATAGCATTTAAGGCTGTCAAACACAGGAAAACTAACACCATTAAAGATCTAAATTGCACATTTTTCTAATAAATGTGAATTTGTCTAACAATGAATGGCGCACTGAGCATCAAAAAGAGTTTTCTCAATCGAAAATTTGTTTATGTAGGTTCTGTCCCATGTGCTGTTGTATAAATGCGCAAAGTTCTACCGGAAAGGAGAAGAATTCTGGAATCTTTAGAAATACTTTTCGATCCCCCCCCCCCCTCCCTCTCTATTTTGTTAGACTCTTTGGCCCGTGCATCAAGCCCTGGAGGATGGGGTCGAAAATTCGACTCCGTCAGATTCTGTACCGTAGTTTTTGGTATATGTGTGCATTGAACATGCACATGCCATCTGATTTGATATTATTATTACAGAGAAAGAAAGAAATACATAGAATGAAAAATAAAAATTCCAAAAACAAAGAAATCTTTTGTATGAAAATCATAAAATCTGATCGTAACGAACCCCTCTGTTTGGCTGGAATGTAAAGCTTAAGTTTCATGATGCTTATGGTGGATTTGCCAACGATAACTTTATATATTAATTAAGGTGGTATCTTCTGTGAAGGAGTATGATATTTAGCGTATATGGGAAGCTTTATTGACCCCCCTGTCCCCCCCCCCCCCCCTAAAAAAAAAAGAAAATAATCCCGTAGAGTGGTGTTTAATTTAATTTAATACCCTGCAATGCTTAAACTAATGTTCAACATAACTAAAAACAGTAAACATTATAATTGAAATGATATGCCTGTTGAATAATAATAAAAAAAACGATAATAAATCATCCGTAGTGGAATCATTGAGAGAAAAAAATATATGGTGCTGACATCTATTGACTCTATAGACAAACAAAATCTGAATTTCACAGTGTTGCAATGAGAGTGCAATGTTGCATCGAAAGTTTCGATTTTTATTTTACATTTTGAATTTGATTTTGCCATAAGGCCATATAATAAGTATTCAAGCATTAACCTGTTTAATAAGATAACTAATTTATATCAAAAAAGAGATAATTTTTATTTCAATATTAATTTTTTATTGTCATAATTCATGCAATTCTATTCATTTGTTTGTAATATCATTATTAATCAGTTATTCAGATTGCATAGATCATATATAACGTATAACATTCATATTGATAACCTTATGAATACAAGTAAAAAAATATATATTTAAAATAATAGTAAATATAGTAAAAAATAGTAAAATTTATTTATTTTTCAAACATATGTACTTTTGCATATGTTCAAACATATGTTTCAATAATATGCTTTTATATGTATGTGTATAGCAGCAGGGAAAGATTTTGATTATCATTAACACGAGTTAAGTTGTTATTAGTTATGTGCAGCTTCGGAAAATAAAAAGGAACCACTCCTCGTTATTCGTGCACCATTTATAATAGAGCACTTTCAAATTTATCATTCGATAGGGAATAACATCTTCTAATAATTTATTTTCTTATAATTTATATAAGGGGTTGTATTCATATCTAAATGTGCGCCTACTTCAAAATTTCCAAAGGCTACACTCAATTACGACGCCAGATTTCGTATCCACATTAATATGTAATCACGGACACTAAGTTTCAAGTTATTTGTTCTATCCGTTTCTGGAGTTTTGATCGCCTCAGTTAAATGACCCCCCTTCCCCCTCCCCAGGCTTTTATTCAAACCTTCAGAATTAATCTTCTTATCCGTCTAATTTGTTTTATGATGTTACTATAGAACAAAGTCATGACTATCAACGCTATTATGATTATATTATATTGTTATCAACATGAGTTTTCTTTTTCTAAATAATTTTTGTATAGGATATGAATTAATAAATAATATAATTTTTTTATCTGTGAAATTCTTCTCTTTCTGTAATCTCTATCTATATCTATCAAATCTCTATGTTTCTATAATCTCTCTTTCTATAATGTATTGTGTATGGACATTTGAGTCTAAATTACAAATTATTAAAAAACATAACAAATACGTTATAATTCTATAAATAATTCAACTCGTAGAAATAATTATATCAAATTTATTTATAAAAAATACAGATGCTTGAGAAGAAAATGTGAAAAAGGAGAGAGTAGTAATTAAAAATCGACGTGTTACGTATAGAAACTCGAAGTAAAAACAATAATAAAAGGAGTATATTTGAGTGAAAATATAACAAGAAAGATTAATCATGCATAAAGCATTGATTATGAAACACTTTTCAACTGCAATGCAATTTTATTTAAGCGTCTCTAAAATGCGATACATTCAGCGGTGACATTTTCGAAATTATCCCAGTACTATAATAATTTATTTCACTTGGAAATTTAAAACATCAAAATAGGCAATGTTATAAAATCGTCTGATTCTCTACTTAAAATCAATGAATATTTCATTGATATCACTTGTATTCCAGACTCCAGAGCTGAATGATTTAGCGTTAAAAAGATTCAGCAATTCTATGCAACTCATCTTACAATAGCTCGATTTATTGACATTCTGCATACGTTAAAATCAAGCTTCGTTGCAGAAATAATCAAAGTTTAGTGATCATCTAAAAAAAAAAATATTATAATTGCGTTGGCACAAAATTTAGATACACAGATAATATGCAAAATAAATTGGTTTTAGGACGGATGTAACACTAAATGTAAATATAAGCGTTCCTTAAAGATCACGATTTTCACTAAGCGGGGAAAAAAAAGGATGCCATATTTTACTTTGCACAGAGTCACGTGATCTCTTCATATAATATGAGTGTAATTAATATTTTAATTTTTATTTAAAAAATTTTTTAATATGTTTTGATGAAATATTGTTTACACAATTTACTTGGTAATTTAAATATTTCCTAAAATTTTCAAATCAATTTGTGAATTTAAACTTCACTTAAAAAATATTTGAAGAATTATGTCCCATAAGGTTCAATAAATTTCATTTTTCAACCCGGGTTAAATCCAAAGCTAATTGGGTGATATTATTCTGTTACATTCCCATGTGTCCCACAAACAGTCTCAACAACATACTAAATTTTCATGTTGATTAAGTCATTTTTACCGCAGTTATCGTGCCAAAGGATAGACAGACAGACATATTGAACAAAGTCACAAACACTTTACAACTATGTTGGAAAGTGTTAACAACAGTTAGGTTTTTTTATAATATTTATTGAAATATCATAATACTAATGAGAAAATGCAAATGAAAACTGAATAACATTAAATTTATATGAAATAGAAGCACGTGGCTAGAATTGGAGATAATTTAAATGTGAACTCTTCATGAGGTCATACTAAATTAACACGAAATCATTGCCTGCTTCTGTAAATGGCGAAAGTAAAAATGAATGATACATGTATTAACACGCACAATACATATTTAAAATATCTGCGAATTATAAAAACTCAAATTTAAATAAAATCTTGACAATAATTTTCACAAAATGCTGAATGGCATAAAAGCAATTAATTAGTTTTCACCTGTCTCCCTTTATGTCCGCAACAGGATTGATTCATTAACATTCTTTTTATGCAAGTATCAAGAGTTTTTTACATTATAGACAGACATCAGAGTTATTTTTTACACTATGAAATCTTTAACAGATGTTCATTTGTAAACAATGTATATTTTACGGCAAGCATTAGGATATTAAAATTGTATAATGAGTATCGACTGGGAATAATTACAAAAATAAAAAAATCTGATGTGGGCAACACATGACTTTCCTTGTATAATGCAATGAATTTACTACTTTTACAGTAAAAAAATTAGTTTTTCTTATAGTAGATACTTATATTCTTTCCAAGATATTGAATTTTCGACAATTAGTCGTCATTTTAATCCATTTGGCAAGATTTTCGCTAATTTGACAACATTTCAAAAAGTCGCCAAGCTGGCGACATTCCGCCAAATTCGTCGCCAAAATCTCGCCAAGCGTTATGCACGAAGAAATAAGTTATTCTTACAGCAGATAAATGACTATTGGCGTTCAAATACAAAAGTATTACTCGAAGTATCTTTTCTCATGAATGGAACGAGCTAGATCCACGAGAATGATGTCACCAAATTTATCGCATGGTATTCCATATGAAAAGTGAACATGTTTCTTAATAGGACATTAATATTTTTTTATTTTATATGACTTTCTGATAATTTTTTTTAAAAATGTGCAATATCTCGAGAACGGTTCAGGTTAGCGTTCTAAAATTTATGTCAATCGTTTTCTAATGAAAAATTACATAAGAAATGTCTATTTTCGTAACTTTATTAGCGGTTTTGATTTTTTGACGATTTTTTCAAAATTTCATTCGAAAATGTAGGGGGGTTCCGAACATTCGATTGCGTATAAAAACAATAGGCTTCCAGTGTTTACGGATTGTGATTTTTGTACCAAATTTTGTTCGAATCGGTCCATTCGTTCGTCAGTTATCGTCTCCAAAGACTCACTGACACACACACACATACTTTCACACACACACACACACACGTCACTTTAAAAATGTTCGATTCGTGATCAGGGATGCTTGAAACGTGCTCTCCCGTCGAAAACTCGAATTCGAATTTTCGACCCCGTCACAATACTTTCCTTATACATTATGCATATAAGGAAAGTGAAAATGCAGCTTTAGATAAAATAAAATATATTTGAGAAGACATGTTTCATATGCGAATGTAGACAACGTGTTTACAAAAATTAGACAATTATTCTTTTAAGAATTATTCTTTAAAAATTAGACAATTATTCTTTTAAGAATTATTCTTTAAAAATTATACAATTATTCTTTAAAAAAATATATTATTACTTCCCTTATATACATAATGTATAAGGAAAATATTGTGACGGGGTCGAAAATTCGAAATCGAGTTTTCGACGGGAGAGCACATTTCAAGCATCCCTGATCACGAATCGAACATTTTTGAAGTGATGTCTGTGTGTGTGTGTGTGAAAGTGTGTGTGTGTGTGTCAGTGAGTCTGTGGAGACGATAACTGACGAACGAATGGACCGATTCGAACCAAATTTGGTACAAAAATCACAATCCGTAAACACTGTAAGCCTATTGTTTTTATACGCAATCGAATGTTCAGAACCTCCCTAAATTTTCGAATGAAATTTTTAAAAAATCGTCAAAAAATCAAAACCACTAAAAAAGTTACGCAAATAGATATTTCTTATGTAATTTGTCATTAGAAAACGATTGGCATAATTTTTAGAACGCTAACATGAACTGTTCTCGAGATATTGCACATTTTTTAAAAAAATTATCAAAAAGTCATAAAATAAAAAAAAATATTTCCTATTGAGAAACATGTTCACTTTTCATATGTAATACCATACGATAAATTGGGTGACATCATTCTCGTGGATCAGCTCGTTCCATTCATGAAAAAAGATACTTTGAGTAATACGTTTGTATTTGAAAGCCAATAGTCATTTGTCTGTTGTAAGAATAACTTATTTCTTCGTCCATAATTCTTGGCGAGATTTTGGCGACGAATTTGGCGGAATGTCGCCAACTTGGCGACTTTTTGAAATGTTGCCAAATTAACGAAAATCTCTCCAAATGAATGAAAATGACGCTAAATCAATGGAAATGACGACTAATACTCGAAAATTCAATATCTTGGAAAGAATATAAATATCTACTATAAGAAAAACCTATTTTTTGTACTGTAAAAGTAGTAAATTCAGTACATTATATAAGGAAAGTCATGTGTTGCCCACATCAGATTTTTTTTTTATTGTAAATGCAGTAAATCCATTGCATTATATAAGGAAAGTCATGTGTTGCCCACATCAGATTTTTTAATTTAATATTGTCAATGATTTCCCTTGAAAATCAAGTCGGCTTCTTTTCTTTGCAATTTTTACTTTCCTTATATACATAATGTATAAGGAAAGTATTGTGACGGGGTCGAAAATTCGAATTCGAGTTTTCGACTGGAGAGCACGTTTCAAGCTTCCCTGATCACGAATCAAACATTTTTGAAGTGATGTCTGTGTGTGTGTGTGTGTGTGTGTGTGTGTGTGTGTGTGTGAAAGTATGTGTGTGTGTGTGTGTGTGTGTGTGTGTGTGTGTGTCAGTGAGTCTATCGAGACGATAACTGACGAAAGAATAGACCGATTCGAACCAAATTTGGTACAAAAATCACAATCCGTAAACACTGGAAGCCTATTGTCTTTATACGTAATCGAATGTTCAGAACCCCCTAAATTTTCGAATGAAATTTTGAAAAAATCGTCAAAAAATTAAAACCACAATTAAAGTTACGCAAGTAGACATTTCTTATGTAATTTTTCATTAGAAAACGATTGGCATAAATTTTAGAACGCTAACATGAACCGTTCTCGAGATATTGCACATTTTTAAAAAAAATTATCAAAAAGTCATATAAAATAAAAAAAAAAAAATATTTCCGATTGAGAAACATGTTCACTTTTCATATGTAATACCATACGATAAATTGGGTGACATCATTCTCGTTCCAGTTTAGCTCGTTCCATTCATGAAAAAAGATACTTTGAGTAATACTTTTGTATTTGAACGCGAATAGTCATTTGTCTGCTGTAACAATAACTTATTTCTTTCATCCATAACGCTTGGCGAGATTTTGGCGACGAATTTGGTGGAATATCGCCAACTTGGCGACTTTTTGAAATTTTGCCAAATTAACGAAAATCTCGCCAAGTGGATGAAAATGACGCTAAATCAATGAAAATGACGACTAATTGTCGAAAATTCAATATCTTGGAAAGGATATAAATATCTACTATAAGAAAAACCTATTTTTTTATTGTAAATGTAGTAAGTCCATTGCATTATATAAGGAGAGTCATGTGTTGCCCACATCAGATTTTTTGTTTTTGCAACACATTTATATAAACTATTATAAGGCAAAATAATATATGTTTCTTTCACATGCTGATATGTATGTCAGGCTATATACATTTTCAACAGCAGCATTAGTGCACCTAAAATTGTTTAAAAAGTTCCGTCAACAAGAGATAAATGAGTAAAATTAAAATAACATAAGTTATCATAATTCATTCTGAACTCTTCATAAGTCTGGACTTATTAGTATAGCACTTAACGAATTTTAACAAGGCAATATGTAACGACGAATGGTAACTCAGGTTAAATCACACACTCAGGTTAAATGATAGGCGAATGGCATTCAGGTTAAAAGATTCAAGTTTAGTCAAAGAATAAAATTGAAAATCATATTTAATGCCTGTTATCATCGAACTGTTTGATCATTTTTACATTATTCCTTTTTAGAAATTAGCAAGTTTACAAATGCCACAAAATTTTTACTTTGACTTAACCATTGTGCACAACTGCTTAAAAAGTATGTTATGTATTTTTTAGTGTTTCAGAACACTTAGTATCATAAGCGCAATCAAGAAATCGGAAGTGGGGAAGTGTTCGGAGTGGAAGGGGGTCGGGCCCACAGAGCTGATTTACGTTTCCCACTTTGTTCAACATGGATTACTAATACAATTCTTTTTTCAACTTGGGTGATGGGGGCCATGTTAACGCCAATCTATCTGCCTACGTCTCTGCATAGTAAAATGTAAAGGTAAAATGTGGGGTCAAATGTAAAGGTAAAGTTGGGGTCAAAAATTCGAATTCGTGTTTTCGACGGTTCTATACATTTTGCGCCCCTGACTCTTCATTTAAACTGCAGTGTGCAGTTGCACGGGCGTCGCTGTAAGGAATTCATTTTTCAGTGGGGAATCAAGCTAACGATTTTTGCCTGATCTCTATCCATTGAGATTCAAAGTTATTCTGTCAAATGCTCAAAATGTTAACAATAAGACAGCTTTTGAAGAAACATTTACAACACTAAATATGAAGGCCCAGGTTCGATTCCAGCCACTGCCAAAACTGCCGCCGTGTTCATGCGGAGTACGATCACGTTAAACATGTGGGTCCGAAAGTCCTTCCGAGAGGTTGGTGGTAGGGGAAGGAGGGTACGGTCCCTGTGGATACCTCCCCCACTGGGTTCCGGTCTAAATTGGGTGGCACTTCCCGACCGTCCAAACAGTTACCTTACACCTTTCTGGTAGGTCGGACGGTCTGGGTTTTAACAACAACACTAAATATGAATAATAGCACATTCGTAATAAAATTGAGTGAATTTATCAATATTTAGGCAATAAAATCGGACTTCTAAATTACTGTAAACAAATGAATCAAACTTGTAATATGGTAAAATATTATTTAACAGAGTTCCGCCCTAATACTATCGTTGTTGCTATGGCATCAAAAGTTTCTTATACAAAATAGCATTTAAATTATTTAATAAGTATCCCCATTCACAGGCTGAATACTTTTCTAAAGAATAATTTATGAATATAACATTGTTAGTTTCGCCTAAAATATTTGAAATGTAATGATTGATAATAGCACTTTTTTATAATACGCAAGAATGCTAAGTTATCAATAGAAAATATTTCAATACAAATATATATATATAAATAAAAATGTTCCTTTCAAAAGGTTTTATTTAATACATCTTTCTAAGAAGCTGATATCATAAAATTAGTTAAAAAAATTCCGTAAAATTTTCTTCAGATAATGTTTACAGCAGTTTATCATCGTTGTCACCATGGTAGCAAAATTCGGAGTTTATTAAAATACAATATAAAGAAGACAAGGGTTTATTGCAAATTATTATGAAGGTTGTGTGTACATGAAAATAATCTAAAATATGCGATTCTAATATAAGTTTCTTTTACATACTGAGAAAAATAATCTGCCTTTAAAGATAATTCCTGTAATTCCTATTGGTGGTAGTGTGGAAGTGTTAAAAATCAAAAACAATATATACATCTTTTGATTCATAGTTTCTGTTTCTACACATTTGGAACAATGAAGAAAATTTCTTGAAATATGAAGTATAACTGTACTAAATTGCCACTAAAAACATGATTGAGAATATAAGATACTTTACCATACTATAGCAAAATGTCCAGAATATCATTTTCATTTCAAATACAGAGACAATAAGAACATATAAAATATTATAAAAAAGTTGAACACAAGTTGAAACACAATGGAAGTGAATATGCAAAAGAAATATAGAAATGGATCTGGAAAGTGCTTTTCGAAATTGCTTCAAATATTTTGCATTAAAGATATTATAAGCACAACTAACCACAGAATGCGAATGTATTTAGAATGCCTTTTTCAGCCATTTGCAATATTTATGCACTTAGGAACAGTTTACAACATTTTGATTCTGTTAAATATATCTGAGTGGAGCGCACTCAGATTGAAAAGTGCATTTTCTTCATCCCTTACCACTATTTTGTCATATATTCTTTGGCATTTAATTCGTTCCAGAGGAAATTCGATTCATTCTCTATTAAAAACGTACGACCAATTATACAAAGGTAAGAGCGATATTAAACAATTTTTCGATCATAAGGCAATTGTAATGGGTTTCATATCGCTTAGTTTTTTGATTCCATTTATATTTTCCTTGCTCACAGCAGTAACTTTAGACATAAGTTTTAACGACTTTATTAAATTCTGGTTCTTTGGATTTCAAGTTACCAAATTTGGATGGTTTGAGAGATTGGTCATATTTCTGTGTTCATTAATATACATTGCTGAGCAATTAGTTTTTCCCACGACGTTCCTGCTTACATTCTGCTACTTAACTTTAAAACTGGCACAAGTTTTGGAAAATATTAAAGCTGGTCTGATGATAGATGATTCTTGGAAAAAGTCAGTATCAAAGCAATTTCGTTTTCACACGGAGATTTATCAGAAAATAGAGCAACACGAAAGTACATTTTCTTTTCCAGTGTTTATTCTACTATGTTTACTGACCATTGTTGGATTTACGGGTATAGTTTTGGAAATCCGGAGCTTATATTTAAAAGCGGAACAGACTATACAAATTTGTGAGGGTATTCTTTATTTGTACTTCAGTATTACTGGAGTCGTATGTGTAACGTACTCAACTTCTCAGATTCCTCTAAAATTGCAGGAACTAAGAAGAATTTATCAAGATGAGTTTGAAGATGTCGTTAACAAAAGCGAAAATCCAGTGTCATGGCAAGAATTACGGAAAATGATGATTCTAAAAATAATACTCGAGAGGAAGGTCATGTACTTGACGGCCTGGAATACAGTTCGCTTAAACAAAAATTTCGCTTTTACCATTTTCGGTAGCATGATGACGTACGGATATTTGATTATTCAATTTAATTGAGACGTTCAGGGTTATCATAATCATTTTATGTACTTATTCAGTATAGTGACCTCTAAGTATTTTCAGATTAAAAGAATGCCATACTACCCAGTTTGAATGCATGACGGTTTTTGTAAGTGACGCCATACTCTACGAGGAATTTAAATATTTCTTCTCATATCGTTCATCGTTTGCTTATGATTGCTTAAATCGTATTTCAAATTTAAATTTTCGAAAGCAAATAAAATATTTCAAAGACTCAAATTTTTAAAAGTATTCTCAAGTTTCTCAAATTTAAAAACTATAAAAGTGGGTAAAAAACATTAAACATTCGACTAGGACCTCGTAAAAGTGTGTGTGTCTGTGTGTGTGTGTGTATGTGTGTGTGTGTGTGTGTGTGTGTGTGTGTGTGTGTATGTGTATGTGTGTGCGTGTGTGTGTGTGTGTATGTGTGTGTGTGTGTGGGGGGGGGGGTACGACAGAATTAAGTGGCGGGTTTACAGAGCCTAATTTCTCTTCCCATTTTCTACCCTTTGGAGAATTAATTTAATTTTTCACCAATGGGGATTACGATCGTCTGCCCACCGCCTGCGACACTACATGTTATAATGTAAGGTTAAATTAGTAAGATAGGGTAAAAAATTTGAATTCGCTTTTTCCATCGATCTACTCAATTTAAACGACTGATACGACGCTGCATTTTATTTGCAGTGTTAAGTCCCTTGGGCGTTTTTGTAAAGAAATCATGTATCAGCGGGGAATAAAACTAACAATTTCTCTGACAGATAATCCATTGAGATATATTTATGCGATTATCCTACATTCTACATTTGAATTGAGCAGTACAAAGTATGGCAATTAGATTGCTTTCTGATGAAACACTTCTAACAATGAATATGAATAACAGCAAATGTTCCCTAAAATTGAAACTGCGTTTATCTATACCCATGCAGCAAACACGAGTCTTTAAAATTATTAGAAACAAGCGAAACAAAGTTGAAACGGGGATAATTTCTACATGACTATTGTAAAAAAATTGATAACAGCTTCCCCCCCCCCCCTAATATTACCGTTGTTTCTTTAGTACTAAGAGTTTCTTATAATAGAAAATATCATTTAAACTCTTTAATAAATATTCATATTCAAAATCTGAATCCTTTTTCAGTGAATAATATTTGAAAAGAAATTGAAAAGGATACTGTTAGTTTCCCCTAGAAAAACGTACAATAGAAAGATAGATAATAGCACATTATTACAATATGCTTGAATAATAAGTTATCCAATAAAAAATAATTCACCTCATTAAGAAATATAAATATAACTAAATCTTAAATACTTTGCCTCAAAATATTATTTGCTAATAAAAAGGTTATGATGTTATTGAAAAGTTTTATTAAACACCTGATGACAGAAAAGAAGCTAAATGAATTCTATTATCTCTTCCTTATGGTATAATTTTTGGGGTTCATTATAGTTGTTGTTATGGTATCAAGATGTACATTTTAGCGATTACAATATATTTAAGAAGAGGGTAAATTTTTTATGAACACGAAGGCAAGTCAAACGTTGTAAATTAAACTGAAATATATACATAATTCTAATATGTTTCGTGTATATACTGATGAAAAGTGCAATCAAGAAGAATTTCTATAATGCTTATTTGTGTTTAGTGAGGAAGCGTTAAAAATAAAAGCGATATCTCTTGCCTTTTCTTCATGATTTCTAAGCATTTTGAAAAGTGAAGAAAATATCTTGAAATTGAAAATCCAAAAATACTAAATTAAAATTTAGAATGTACTGAGTGTGCAGATGTGACTTTGTTATTATAGTATGCTTCAGCAAAAGTTTAAATCATATATTTTCAAATAAAGCGACAATAGGGAAGAGTGTCAATATTATCAAAATGCTTATAACCAAATTAGAAACAACGTAATTTAATATGCAAAAAAAAAAAAAAACTTATCCAAAAGATCTGCTGATTGCATTTCAAAAATACTTCAAGTAATTTGCATTAAAGAGAGGGTAAGCACAACTCACCAAAGGTATAACATGTGTAGGGTGTATTATTTAAAATTGAAGTTAGGCATATTTATGTACTCTTTCGTCTATATTGCTGAGCAAATAGTTTTTCCTACGATGTTGCTACTTATATTCTGTTACTTAACATTGAAACTGGTCCAAATTTTGGAAGTCATGAAAGTTGATTTTATTAAAAAGTATTATTGGAAAACTTGTGTATCTGAGGAATCCTGTTACCACAAAGAGGTCCTCCAGCAAATAGAGAAACGTGATGAAATATTTTTGTTTCCAGCATTTCTTCTGCTCTGTTTACTGATCATAGGTGGCTTTACTGGTTTCGCTTTAGAAATCAGGAGTTTTTATTTAGAAACTCAACCTGCAATTGTGAGGGTTTTCTTTATTTGTATTTCAGCATTACAGGTATCGTATGTGTAACGTACTCAGCTCACGTACATATCACTTTAGAAACCAAGAGATTTTATGTAGAAACTCAACGTCCTACAATTCTTCGTGAGGGTCTTCATTATTTGTACTTTAGACTCACAGGAATCGTGTGTCACTTTTTTTGCTTCTCGGATTCTTCTCTAATTGCAAGGAATAAGAAGTATTTATGAAGATCATTATGGACGTATCTTAAACCAAAGTGGATACCTACTATCATGGGAAGATAGAAGAAAAATGATTCTGAAAATAATTGTCGAATGGAAAATCATGTATTTGACGGCATGGAATACCGTTAATTTAGATAAAAATTTTGCTTTTACCATTTTTGGGGGCATGATGACGTACGGATTTCTGTTTATTCAATTTAAATGATGATTTGACAATATTTTATGAACTTCAAATGACCTGTAATTATTCATTGCCAAAAACTTGATTAGCCAATTAAAATGCACAGGCCTTTCAGAATCCAGCGTCGTACTTAATATGTAATCAAAATCATCTTATTTCTTCAGGTAAAGTTTTATTTTTTTGCCTATGCGAGATACATTTTCAGTAATAAACATTTTTTTTTAATTCAAATTAACTGAAAAAAAAGATAGTTTTTAAAATTCAAATTATCGAAAATCAAAGAAGAAGCTTTTTTAAAATTTTTGTTAATTAAAAATAAGTACACTTTTTTCAAATTAAAATTATCCAAAGTAAACAAATCATTTTGGAATATAAACTATTTAAAAGTAAATAGTTTTTTTTTAGAATTCATACTACTGAAAAGTAACTTATTTTTCATTTAAGTAAACTAAAAATAAATAAACTATTCTTAAATTTCTAAATAATGAAGAGTAAGAAAAGAAGAAAAACGTTTTTGGAATTTTAATTTTCAAATGAAATCAAATTTTCCTTTCTAATAAAAACTGATAGTGTAATCAAAATAATTTTAAATTTTCAATCATTTTCTTCCAGCCTATTAGTTTGAAGTAATCCGATATAATTTTTTGCATTTAATGTATCCAAGTGAGCATTTCCATCATTTTGTGTTTTCTTATATCATGTCTGCCACTTTTGTTTAGTGACTATATATTTTTCGTTCCAGGGTATGACATAGCGCCTAGTTGACTATTTTAAAGTGCTAGTGCAGGCAATTTTTGAAGTATGTCATTGGAAGTCTGTATAAATTTAAAAAAATTAAATGAACGATGTATCTTATGTAATGTATCTTATATGTATCTTATATCAATCTATCTTATGTTATGTATCTTATGAAATTGTAAGCCTCAAACACTGTAAAACGAATGTTAGTTTGTAATCATATATATAAACAAAAAAGATCAATCACGCATACAGCATTGATAATGAAAACTTTCCAACTGAAATGCAATCCGCTGAGAGAGTCGTATCTCTAAAATGCGATACATTCAGCGGTGATATTTTTAACACTTTACAACATGTTGAAAAGTGCTTATGACTGTTCATTATGCCTGTCTGTCTGCCCGTTCGCACGATAACTGCCTTAAAAATGAGTTTATCAAAATGAAATTTTAGTATGTTGTTCAGACAGTCTGTCGGGCCTATGGGAATATAACTGAATAATAGCACCCAATTAGTTTTGGATTGGACCCAGGTTGAAAAAATGAAATACATTGAACCCTATGGGACCTAATTTTTCAAACATTTTAAAGCGAATTTAAACTTCACAAATTGCTTCGAAAGTTTTAGGAAATATTCAAATTGTCCCATAAAATATATAAAAAAAAATCAGCAAAATATATTGGATATTTCTCTAAATAAAAATTAAAATAATAATTACACCCATATCATATGAAGATATCACGTGACCCACTTCAAAATGAAATATGGCATCCATCTTGTGTCAAAATCGTGATTTTTAAAGTTCTTTTTAATTTATATTTAGTGTTGTATACTTCCTAAAACCGCTTTATTTTTACTTAATTTTTGTGCATCTATATTCTGAAATAGCGCAATTATAATATATATGAGTTTTTACGATCAATGCCATCCATTTTGTGTCAAAATCGTGATTTTTAAAGTTCGTTTTAATTTATATTTAGTGTTGTATCCGTCCTAAAACCGCTTTATTTTTGATTAATTTCTGTGCATCTGTATTCTGAAACAACGCAATTAGAATATATTTGATCATCAAACTTTGATTATTTCTACAACGAAGCTTGATTTTCACTTATGGAGAATGTAAATACCTCAAGCTGTAAGATGAGTTGTATAAGAATTGCTGAACTTCTTTAATGCAAAATTATTTAGCTCTGGAGTCTGCAATATAGCTGATATGAATGAAACATTCATTGATTTTACATAGAGACGCAGACGATTTTATAGCAGATTTTTCGATGAAGTTTTAAGCAAAGAGTTAAATTACTTTTACTTCCATGGTGTTAAGTTTTTAAGTAAAATAAATTATTGTAGTATTGTGATGAATGAAAGGAAAGGAAAAAAGTGTATGAATGAAATATTTACTGTTTTTTCATAGACAGCCAGACGATTTATATTTCAATGACGTCATTTGAATAAAGTTCATTTTTTTCGATGAACATTTCAGTTTTCAAATATAATAAATTATTGTAGTATTGTGATAATTTTAAAAATATTTACACTGAATGTGTCGCATTTTAGAGATGTTTAAATAAAATTTCATTGCAATTGAAAAGTGTTTCATAATCAATGCTTTATTCAAGATTGATCTTTCCTGTTTTTTGAATTATCACATAACTACAATAATTTATTTTACTTGAAAACTTAGAACTTCATCGTAAAAATGAACTTTATTCAAATGACGTCACCGAAATATAAATCGCCTGGCTCTCTATTTAAAAACAGTGCGTATTTCATTTATACACTTTTATTCCAGACTACAGAGTTAAATAATTTTGCGTAAAAGAATTTCAGTAATTCTTATACAAATCATCTTACAATCGCTTGTCTACATTCTCATAAATCACAGTACTACGATAATTTATTTTACTTGGAAACTGAAGACCATGGAGGTAAAAGTACTTTCCAACTCCATACTTAAGACTTCATCGAAAAAGGCAATGATATAAAATTGTCTGCTTCTCTACGTAAAATTATTAATATTTCATTCATATCACCTATATTCCAGACTTCAGAGCTAATAATTTTGATTTAAAAAAAATCAGCGATTGTTATACAACTCATCTTACAGCTTGATATATTTACATTCTGCATACGTTAAAATTAGCTTCATTGTAGAAGTAATCAAAGTTTGATAATCATTTAAACTAAAAAATATTGTAATTGCTTTAGCGCAGAATATAGATGCACAGAAAAAAAATAAATGAAGAGGTTTTAGGACGGATGCAACACTTCCTAAATGTAAAGGAACTTTAAAAATCATGATGTTTACTCTGGGAAGAAAGATGGATGCCATATTTTACTATGAAGTGGGTCACGTGATCTCTTCCCATTATATGGGTGTAATTATTATTTTAATTTTTATTTAAAAACTACCAAACATATTTTGGTGCAATTTTTTTTTATATATTTTATAGGATAATTTGAATATTTTCTAAAATTTTAGAAGCAATTTGGGAATTTTATCTTCGCTTAAAAAATATTTGAAGAATTAGGTCCATAGGGTGCAATGTATTTCACTTTTTCAACCTGGGTTCAATCCAAAACTAATTGGGTGATACGATTCATTTACATTTCCATATGTCCCACAAACAGTCTCAAGAACCTACTAAAATTTCATTTTGATAAAGTCATTTTTACGGCAGTTATCGTACGAACGGATAGACAGACAGAATGACGAAAGTCATAAACACTTTTCAACTACGTCGTAAAGTGTTAAAAAGTGCACAATTTATTTTTCTCTGAAAATATTGAAATTAGTTGATTAGTAAAAATTAGAAATGAATATCTAAATTATAGTTAACAGAGTTATGTTGCTATACATAAATATATGTTTTGTATTATAGCATTTAATTTATCATTTAATTACGTGATTTTTGTTTTCTTTTAAGAAATGTTTGTAAATAAGGATAGGAGAGGGAGAATATCTAATTAAGAGAAATTGAGGCACGTAGACTTTCAGATCGTCTTATAAATCGAAGAAATCTCTAGATAGAAAAAATAACTGAAAACAAATTTGCACATTTCATACACGAGAATCGAACTGAAAAATGTTCTTGATAATAATTCCACTGAATTATGAATTTACTAGAATGAATTATCCAGCGTCGCCCGGGTCCTTTTGGGGAGGGGGTGGGGCATAGACCCGTACCAAAGAATGGTTTAGAGGATTAGTTGATCTCTATCTCCGCGATGTATATTTGTTTCAAGTTTAGAAATTGTTACCTATAGAGAAGAACTATAATTCTGAAAAATACATAGATACAAAGAATTACAAATAAAGATAAAAATATAAACATACAAAGAATGATAAAAACTCAAAGGAGTACAAAATAAACATATATTTTAAGCATTAAAATCTTTTTAAATAAACATCTATTTTAAACATTAATATATTTTTGCTCTGATGATAAATAAATATGAATATAAATATAAAATAGATATAAATATAAATATAAAAAGAATAAATTATAAAGAATAAATTTTATAATATTACATAATAAATTTTCAATTAATATTGGGATAAGATGTTTCATATAGTATTAGAATCATAGCTGAAAAAGGCCTAGTTCATTTTCTTGAAGACAGATAGTAATATTTTTGCCGGGTCCTAAATAAGCATCCGCTACCTTAATAATACATATGCAGATAGTACCACTTAAGTTCCAAATCAATTGATTTGAACTAAAATCATCCCCTGGCAACAGTTTTTCTATGGACAAACATGCCAATTGTATAACGCATGCGCAATAGGTCCTAAATAAGCTCCTTTTATACGCCCTGAATGATCTTCTTTGATACGTCCTAAATAAGTGCTCGATGGCCGATCGTTTATAGAACGATACAAATATATTTTATAGGTTTTATATACTATATCGTTTAAATTATCAAATTATCCCGGAAGTGAAATTTAAAAAAAAATATTGCTATCTCAGACAGTGTTCAGCTAACTGAAGTCAAATTTTAGTATATAATACAAAATATAGCATATAACATACGTTAGTATATATTACTAATTTAGTATATAATATAATTTAGTATATGATAATATAATACTAAATTAAAAAGAAAAACAAAATAGAACGAAATCTTTAAATTCGTAAAGTTAGAATCGTATGAATTAAACCCACTTAGTTTGTGAAAAGTTGTTTTTTATCAAGACAAAAAGTCTGCCATTTAATGAAAACGCCTGGTCTTGAATATCGTCTGCAGCGGCAATGAATGCATAGTTTTGGTTTGACAAATTGGCGGAAAATGACGATCTGGCTTATAACTTTTAAACTAATTCAAATTATGAAAAAACCTTGTCGAGGTGCATTGTCTTGGGACGGGAAGCACCTCTGTAGCAATTTCCGTTCATGAACAGAAATACATACAAACATCTTCTTTTATTATTGCTACGAACATATCCTCTAGAACATATCCTTTACACGGGATACAAGAACGAGTACAAGTTTCTGGATAACTTACGTTTATTTACAAGCACAAACTAAACAGGAACCATATACAATCAAACAGTACTTAAATGCTCCACTAATTTAACAGAATAAGCGACAATATTCTCATAATACTGACGAAATAATTTCGCAAAACAACTGCTACTATTCTCAAAACATTGGCAAAAGTCAGAATTCAATGTAACTCGTATATTGTCAACTAGCCGCCTTTGGCGACCAGCCTGTTCGCCACCCTTCAAATTCTGACCGTGGCAAACTCGCTTTCGCGACCTACCGGAAAGGTGTAAGGTAACTATTTGGACGGCCAGGAAGTGCCACCCAATTTAGACCGGAACCCAGTGGGGGAGGCATCCACAGGGACCGTACCCTCCTTCCCCTACCACCAACCTCTCGGAAGGACTTACGGATCCACATGTTTAACGTGATCGTACTCCGCGTGAACACAGCAGCAGGTTTGGCAGTGGCGGGAATCGAACCCGGGCCTACCGAGTGCAATTCCCGCGCGCTAACCACTGGACTACCGCGCCCTCCGCGACAATCTCCATAATTTTCTTTTTATTCACCCAATTTAGACCGGAACCCAGTGGGAGAAACATCCACAGGGACCGTACCCTCCTTCCCCTACCACCAACCTCTCGGAAGGACTTACGGACCTTCGACCTGCTACCGCCGCGTTCAGAAGACGAGCTCTGGCAAATGGTTGATAGGGAATGGACAGCCATCCCTCAGGACACCATTCACACGCTCATTGACTTTGTACCTAGACGTTTTGCTGCCTGTATGGTTGCCCGCAGTGGTCCTACAACCTACTGATCAGACGGTGTTGTCGCTCAGCGTTTAGGTGTATCATGTTGCAATAAACATCACTTATTGTTCGTTGCTGTCTCTTTTTGTTTGCCGATTTTCCTTACTTTCTGCCTATTCCTTCTTGGTGTCTTATTTTCACTGTCACGTAGTGTATTTTAAGTTATGGTTATGTGAGTCACAATTTATCTTTAATTTATCATTAGTATTTCACATAATATTTTTATTATATATATATATATATATATATATATATATATATATATATATATATATATATGTGTGTGTGTGTGTGTATATATACTGTCGCATCAGTGCGCGGAGAGAAGAATCCAGTAGAAGAAAGTTCTTTTAGTCCCCGAGTTCGTTTCTTTTTCTTTTGACACAGACCGTCGGACCTATCAGAAGGTGCTTGGTATCTGACAGTGCCACCCAATTTAGACGTGAATCCAGTGAGGGCGACATCCACCCTTCTCTTCTATCCTCTGGGAAGGAATTTTAGAACTACATATTAAACGTGCCCGTGCTCTGCGTGAACACGGAGACAGTTTGGACGGATTCGAGAACCGAACTCGAGTCCTCCGCATGCAATATCCGTACCTTAACCACTGTGTGCTCTCTAGTTCGTTTCTGCTTGCGCGGAAAACAGTTTTGATTGTCCTTCAAATGGGGAAGGGTGCGGTCGGTCTATTTTTTTAATAGATCTTCCAGATTTATTTTATTTGGGGGGGCATCATTACCCCACCTTGCTTAAGTTCCAAGATACTTTATTGTTAATTTGCCACTGATAATTTGATATGTTAATTTAAGGTGGAATCGTTTGGAAAGGAGTAGTATATTTCGCGCAGGGTAAACTTTATTGTACTCCCCCCTCCCCCCCCCCCCGCAAAGTGGTGTTTATTATCACTCACAATGCTTAAATTAAATATAGCTTTCCATTTTTAGCATAACTAAAAAAACAATAAATATTATAATTGAAATGATAGATGTTGATTCAAGAAAGCCATGGTAAAATATACCTAGTGGAATTATTGAGAGAAATAGATATATGGTGCTGACATCTTTTGACTATTTAGACAAACAAAATCTGAAATTCATAGTTTTACAGTGACATGCAATATTGCATCAAAAGTTTTGATTCTTATTTTAAACTAGACGCCTTCGGTGACCCTTGAAAATTCGCTACCCTTGAAAATTCTGACCGTAGCAAACTCGCTGGCGCCATAACGCCCTGGAGTTAACAAAGTTTGTTTTAACGTAATGACGTTAAAACTAATAATGAAATTTTCAGATGAAAAATAATGTTTTAGGGGGTCTTCTTGAAAATTGATTTGCAAAGTGAATTTATTCTAATGTTTGTGAACTGGGATATTTTGAGGATTTCTGTACCTGTAACCCTAGGAAAGGGATCCCTTTGATGTGTACTCACAGCCGGGATCACTTGACCCTATGTTTTTTTTTTTTTTACAGAGGTATGCTTTTATATTTTTTGTTTTACATGAATGAAATTGTATCCGTTTGTCTGCATTTTTAGTATTACATCGTAAATGACATGAAAGTATTTTTGAGACTGATGATGTTGAATGTGAATTTAGTATTTAAGAAATAACAATGCTGCTTTAACGATGCTGCTCAGCGAAAAAAGTATTTCTTTTTAAAGATTGTCCCCATCACCATCCGATGCATAAATGCACCACATCAATCTCCACTCGCAAAGTGGTGTTTATTATCACTTAACACCCTACAATGCTTAAATTAAAAATAGCTTTCCATTTTTAGCATAACTAAAAAAACAATTAATATTATAATTGAAATGATATGCCTGTTGTTTCAAGAAAGTCATGGTAAAATATACCTTGTGGAATTAATGAGAGAAATAGATATATGGTGCTGACATCTTTTGACTATATAGACAAACAAAATCTGAAATTCATAGTTTTACAATGATATGCAATATTGCATCAAAAGTTTTGATTCTTATTTTAAGTTTGGAATTTCCTCATTGGCATAGGTCATATAATAAATATTCAAGTATTAACCCATTTAATAAGATAATTGCTAACTTATATAATGAAAGAGATAATTTTAATTTTAATATCAGCAAATTATTGCTATGTAATGCATGCAATTCTAATCATTTGTTTCGTAATACTTTTATTAATTGGCTATTCAGAATACATAGATCATATAAAACATAAAATATTTGTTTTAATAATCTTATAAATGCAAGTAAAATATATATTTATCCAGTATATTTAGTAAATAGTATTGTAATGAAATGTAGGTTATATCACTTAATTATATCATATATATATTCCATAATTTTTATTATTACTATTACAATAAGCAGCGTTTCCTATAAAGATATTTTGAATCTAATAATAAAAGTTTAGTGATTCAAGATAGCAGTGATAAAACACCGCTAGTGGAATCATTGAGCAAAATACATATATGGTGCTGACATCTTTTGACTTTTTAAACAAAATCTGAAATTCACAGTGTTGTAATAACGTGCAATGTGGCATCAAAAGTTTGGATCCTTATTTTACAATTTGAATTTAGATATTGGTATAGTCCATATAATAAGTATTCAAGCATTAACCGATTTAATGCGATAATTAATAATGACTTATATGATAAAGGAGATAATTTTAATTTTAATATTAAAAGATTATTGCCATGTAATTTATAAAATTCTATTCATTTGTCTTTTTCAATTTAGGTGTACTAATAAAATTTAAACATACAAACCACTATTCTTATACAATTAAATCACTTCATATCTTCCGTAATTTTTATTATTACTATTACAATAAACAGCGTTTTCTATGAAGATATTTTGAAATAAAAGTTGAGTGATTCAAGAAAGAGGTGATAAAACAACCCTAATGGAATCATTGAGCAAAATATATATATGGTGCTGACATCATTTGATTCTTTATGCAAACAAAATCTAAAATTCAGTGTTGTAATAACGTGCAAATGTCCGGTATAAAAAACCATTATGATATTCCAAAATATATTAAATAATTCAAAACATCCTAAAAACATTATAAAAGTTTCTAGAATCTGAAAATCATCTGAAATTCTAAAATAAACTGAAAGTGTGCCATAAGACCACTCTCTCCCTAAATGCATAAAAATATGCTAACCTGTAAAATATTAAAATGTCATTTTCCTAAAAATAAAAATACATTAAAAAGAAAGAACACATAGTTTAAATTTTCAAAAATCTAACGTTTATTAAAATTTTAAACTTCACTTTTTAAGAACCATTAAAATTTACATCTCATTAACTAAACAAAGCAAATTAAACATCATAAATAAATTAAATAAATAAATTGAATTTATAAAGTGGCCGGTCGAATAGTAGTAGTAAAAACGTTAGAATATTAAAAGTTAAAGATAACAGGTTTCAATATTTATGTCACGTTATGTTAAAATTATACAATTATTTGCCAAACTATAATTTAGAATAAAAAAGAAATAAGTTAGCCGAAAAGGAAATTTAGAATATAATAAAAATTTTAACTAAAAGTTAAAGAAAACCTCAGGTTCTGGTGACCTAAAATATATAGGTCAAGGGGTCTTATTCAAGCCAAATTAATTTAACTTTAAAGTAATGCAAAACTAATAAACAATTAAAACAGGAATAAAAACTTATTTCATTAATGAGGAATAAAATTAGAAAAGGTTTCACCAAGTGCCCCAAGGGAAAAACTGCAGAGATCTGAAGGAAGCAGTATCATCGGAAGATTCGAAGGAAATTTAGAATATAATAAAAATTTTAACTAAAAGTTAAAGAAAACCTCAGGTTCTGGTGACCTAAAATATGTAGGTCAAGGGGTCTTATTCAAGCCAAATTAATTTAACTTTAAAGTAATGCAAAACTAATAAACAATTAAAACAGGAATAAAAACTTATTTCATTAATGAGGAATAAAATTAGAAAAGGTTTCACCAAGTGCCCCAAGGGAAAAACTGCAGAGATCTGAAGGAAGCAGTATCATCGGAAGATTCGGCAGACGTGCCGCAGATCCAGGGAAAAACAAGCAGAAGAAATCCATATCACGAGATCAAATTTATGTCCAGAAGAAGTCTGGAAAAACGGTCGTTCCATGAAGTCCGACTCCATTAAATTAATGAAAATTAAGCCTAATTGATTTATTAATTATTAAAACATTATAATAGTATATGGACTATATGGCTTATTGAGGATTCTATAATTGTTCATATAGAGTTGCGCGAAATATAAGTTTATTGGATACGAAATTGATTTACATGTTGTCATTCGAAAAATCGCCAAATGTTCAACGTTGAAAACACTGTACCGTGCATTTTATGCATTGTTACTTTCCTTATATACATCGTATAATGTATAAGGAAAGTATTGTGACGGGGTCGAAAATTGGAATTCGAGTTTTCGACGGGAGAGCACGTTTCAAGTATCCCTGATCACGAATCAAACATTTTAAGGTGATGTTTGTGTGTGTGTGTGTCAGTGAGTCTGTGGAGACGATATCTTATGAACGAATGGAGCGATTCGAATGAAATTTGGTACAAAAGTTACAATCCGTGAATACTGGAAGTTTATTGTTTTTAAACACAATCGGTGCTAATATTCGTTTCCCACTTTGTACCCCATGAAGAACTAATATAGTTTTTTACTAGTGAAGGTGGGGTGGGGGGGGTATGAACGCCAACCCACCTGCCTACGTAGCTGCATGATATAATGTTTAGGTAAAATATTCATATGGGGTCGAAAATTCGTATTCGTCTTTCGGTGGTTCTATACATTTCCCGTAAATGACACATCATTTCATCTGCAGTGTTAAATTGCTCTTGCGTTACAATAAGGAATTCATGTCTCAGTGGGAAATCAGACTAATGTTTCGCATTTGATCTGATAACTCTATTCATCGAGATACTACGCTATTTTACATTCTGCGTTTGAAGTGAACTGTTCAATATGCTAACAATAAGACTGCTTTAGTGGGTTTATCAATGCTTAGGCAGCAAAATCGGACTTCAAAATTACTATAAAGGAACGAATCAAAATTCTTACATGATAATTACTTTCCTTATATACATAGTATAATGTATAAGGAAAGTATTGTGACGGGGTCGAACATTCGAATTCGATTTCGAAGGTAGAGCACTTTTCAAGCATCCCTGATCACGAATCGAACATTTTTGAGATGATGTGTGTGTGTGTGTGTGTGTATGTGTGTGTGTGAAAGTATGTGTGTGTGTGTGTGTGTGTATTTGTGTGTGTGTTTGTGTGTGTGTGTGTGTGTGTGAAAGTATGTGTGTGTGTGAAAGTATGTGTGTGTGTGAAAGTATGTGTGTGTGTGAAAGTATGTGAGTGTGTGAAAGTGTGTGTGTATGTGTGTGTGCGTGTGAAAGTATGTGTGTGTGAAAGTATATGTGTTTGCATGTTTGTGAAAGTATGTGTGTGTGTGTATGTGTATGTGTGTGTGTATGTGTCTGTGTGTGTGTGTCAGTGAGTCTGTGGAAACGATATTTCACGAACGAATGGAGCGATTCGAATGAAATTTGGTACAAACATTACAATCCGTGAATACTGAAAGCCTATTGTTTTTTAACACAATCGAATGTTCATAACCAGCTAAATTTTCGAGTGAAATTTTGAAAAAAATCATCGAAAAATCAATACCTTTAATAATGTTACGTAAATAGACATTTCTTATGTAATTTTTCCTTAGAAAACGTTTGACATAAACTTTAGAACGCTAAGTATGAACCGTTTTCGAGATATTGCACATTTTTAAAATAAATTTATCAAAAAAATCCCATAAATTAAAAAAAAATATTAACTGTTGAGAAACATGTTCCCTTTTCATATGTAATATCAAGCGCTAAATTTGGTGACGTCATTCTCATGGATCTAGCTCATATTCCATTCAAGAGAAAAGCTACTTTGAGTAATACTTTTGTATTTGAACGCCAATAGTCATTTCTCTGCTAAAAAAATAACCTATTTCTCAGTCCATAACGCTTGGCGAGATTGTGGCGACGAATTTGGTGGAATTCCACTAACTTGGCGATTTTGTTAAATGTCGCCAAATTAACGAATATATTTCCAAATGGATAAAAATGACGCCTAATTTACGAAAATTCAATATCTTGGAGATAATATAAGTGTCTACTATAAGAATAACTTATTACTTTCCTTATATACATAATGTATAAGGAAAGTATTGTGACGGGGTCGAAATTCGTATTCGAGTTTTCGACGGGAGAACCCGTTTCAAGCAGCCCTGATAACGAATCGAACATTTTTAAAGTGATGTCTGTGTGTGGGTGTGAAAATATGTTGTATGTGTGTGTGTGTGTGTGTGTGAGGCTCTGGCGACGATAACTGACGAACGAATGGACCGATTCGAACGAAATTTGGTACAAAAATTACAATCGGTAAACACTGGAAGTCTATTGATTTTATACGCAATCGAATGTTCAGAACCCCCCTAAATTTTCAAGTGAAATTTTGAAAAAATCGTCAAAAAATCAAAACCACTAAAGTTATGCAAATATACATTTTTTATGTAATTTTTCATTAGAAAAAGATTGACATAAATGTTAGATCGCTAACATGAACCGTTCTTGAGATATTGCACATTTTTCTAAAACTATCAAAAAATCATATAAAATAAAAAAAAAATATTTCCTATTGAGAAACATGTTCACTTTTCATTTGTAATACCTTGCGATAAATTTTGGGACATCATTCTCGAGGATCTAGCTCGTTCCATTCTTGAAAAAGGTACTTTGAGTAATACTTTTGTATTTGAACGCCAGCAGACATTTATCTGCTGTTAGAATGACTTATTTCTCCGTCCGTAACGCTTGGCGAGATTTTGGTGACGAATTTGGTGGAATGTCGCCAACTTGGTGACTGTTTTATATGTTGCTAAATTAACGAAAAACTCGCCAAATGGATGAAAATGTCGCTAAATCAATGCAAATGACAACTCATTGACGAAAATTTAATATCTTGGAAATAATATAAGTATCTACTATAAAAATAATCGTTTTTTTCTACTGTAAATGTAGTAAATTCATTGCATTATATAAGGAAAGTCATGTGCTGCCCACATCATATTTTTTTGTTTTTACAGTAAAAGTAGTAAATTCAATGCATTATATAAGGAAAGTCATGTGCTACCCACTTCAGATGTTTTTACTTTCCCTATATACAAATAATGTATAAGGAAAGTATTTGGACGGGGTCGAAAATTCGAATTCGAGTTTTCGACGAGAGAGTACGTTTCAAGCATCACTGATCACGAATTCAACAGTTTTGAGGTGATATCTGTGTGTGTGAAAGTATGTGTGTGTGTGTGTGTGTCACTGAGTCTGTGGAGACGATAACTGACGAACGAAAGGAGCGTTTCGAATAAAATTTGGTTCAAAAATTACAATCCATGAAGACTAGAAGCCTATTGTTATCATTCGCAATCGGATGTTCAGAACTCCCCTAAATTTTCGAGTGAAATTTTGAGAAAGTCATAAAACAATTAAAACTTTTTCTAAAGTTATGTAAATAGTCATTTCTTATGTAATTTTTCAATAGAAAACGATTGAGATAAATTTTAGAACGCTAGAATGAACCGTTCTCAAGATATTTCACATTTTCCAAATAAATTTATTAAAAAATCCCCATAAATTAAAAAAAAATATTAACTGTTGAGAAACATGTTCTCTTTTCATATGTAATATCAAGCGCTAAATTTGGTGACGTCATTCTCATGGATCTAGCTCATATTCCATTTAAGAGAAAAGCTACTTTGAGTAATACTTTTGTATTTGAACGCCAATAGTCATTTCTCTGCTAAAAAAATAACCTATTTCTCAGTCCATAACGCTTGGCGAGATTGTGGCGACGAATTTGGTGGAATTCTACTAACTTGGCGATTTTGTTAAATGTCGCCAAATTAACGAATATATTTCCAAATGGATAAAAATGACGCCTAATTTACGAAAATTCAATATCTTGGAGATAATATGAGTGTCTACTATAAGAATAACTTATTACTTTCCTTATATACATAATGTATAAGGAAAGTATTGTGACGGGGTCGAAATTCGTATTCGAGTTTTCGACGGGAGAACCCGTTTCAAGCAGCCCTGATAACGAATCGAACATTTTTAAAGTGATGTCTGTGTGTGGGTGTGAAAATATGTTGTATGTGTGTGTGTGTGTGTGTGTGAGGCTCTAGCGACGATAACTGACGAACGAATGGACCGATTCGAACGAAATTTGGTACAAAAATTACAATCGGTAAACACTGGAAGTCTATTGATTTTATACGCAATCGAATGTTCAGAACCCCCCTAAATTTTCAAGTGAAATTTTGAAAAAATCGTCAAAAAATCAAAACCACTAAAGTTATGCAAATATACATTTTTTATGTAATTTTTCATTAGAAAAAGATTGACATAAATGTTAGATCGCTAACATGAACCGTTCTTGAGATATTGCACATTTTTCTAAAACTATCAAAAAATCATATAAAATAAAAAAAAATATTTCCTATTGAGAAACATGTTCACTTTTCATTTGTAATACCTTGCGATAAATTTGGGGACATCATTCTCGAGGATCTAGCTCGTTCCATTCTTGAAAAAGGTACTTTGAGTAATACTTTTGTATTTGAACGCCAGCAGACATTTATCTGCTGTTAGAATGACTTATTTCTCCGTCCGTAACGCTTGGCGAGATTTTGGTGACGAATTTGGTGGAATGTCGCCAACTTGGTGACTGTTTTATATGTTGCTAAATTAACGAAAAACTCGCCAAATGGATGAAAATGTCGCTAAATCAATGCAAATGACAACTCATTGACGAAAATTTAATATCTTGGAAATAATATAAGTATCTACTATAAAAATAATCGTTTTTTTCTACTGTAAATGTAGTAAATTCATTGCATTATATAAGGAAAGTCATGTGCTGCCCACATCATATTTTTTTGTTTTTACAGTAAAAGTAGTAAATTCAATGCATTATATAAGGAAAGTCATGTGCTACCCACTTCAGATGTTTTTACTTTCCCTATATACAAATAATGTATAAGGAAAGTATTTGGACGGGGTCGAAAATTCGAATTCGAGTTTTCGACGAGAGAGTACGTTTCAAGCATCCCTGATCACGAATTCAACAGTTTTGAGGTGATATCTGTGTGTGTGAAAGTATGTGTGTGTGTGTGTGTGTCACTGAGTCTGTGGAGACGATAACTGACGAACGAAAGGAGCGTTTCGAATAAAATTTGGTTCAAAAATTACAATCCATGAAGACTAGAAGCCTATTGTTATCATTCGCAATCGGATGTTCAGAACTCCCCTAAATTTTCGAGTGAAATTTTGAGAAAGTCATAAAACAATTAAAACTTTTTCTAAAGTTATGTAAATAGTCATTTCTTATGTAATTTTTCAATAGAAAACGATTGAGATAAATTTTAGAACGCTAGAATGAACCGTTCTCAAGATATTTCACATTTTCCAAATAAATTTATTAAAAAATCCCCATAAATTAAAAAAAAATATTAACTGTTGAGAAACATGTTCCCTTTTCATATGTAATATCAAGCGCTAAATTTGGTGACGTCATTCTCATGGATCTAGCTCATATTCCATTCAAGAGAAAAGCTACTTTGAGTAATACTTTTGTATTTGAACGCCAATAGTCATTTCTCTGCTAAAAAAATAACCTATTTCTCAGTCCATAACGCTTGGCGAGATTGTGGCGACGAATTTGGTGGAATTCTACTAACTTGGCGATTTTGTTAAATGTCGCCAAATTAACGAATATATTTCCAAATGGATAAAAATGACGCCTAATTTACGAAAATTCAATATCTTGGAGATAATATAAGTGTCTACTATAAGAATAACTTATTACTTTCCTTATATACATAATGTATAAGGAAAGTATTGTGACGGGGTCGAAATTCGTATTCGAGTTTTCGACGGGAGAACCCGTTTCAAGCAGCCCTGATAACGAATCGAACATTTTTAAAGTGATGTCTGTGTGTGGGTGTGAAAATATGTTGTATGTGTGTGTGTGTGTGTGTGTGAGGCTCTGGCGACGATAACTGACGAACGAATGGACCGATTCGAACGAAATTTGGTACAAAAATTACAATCGGTAAACACTGGAAGTCTATTGATTTTATACGCAATCGAATGTTCAGAACCCCCCTAAATTTTCAAGTGAAATTTTGAAAAAATCGTCAAAAAATCAAAACCACTAAAGTTATGCAAATATACATTTTTTATGTAATTTTTCATTAGAAAAAGATTGACATAAATGTTAGATCGCTAACATGAACCGTTCTTGAGATATTGCACATTTTTCTAAAACTATCAAAAAATCATATAAAATAAAAAAAAAATATTTCCTATTGAGAAACATGTTCACTTTTCATTTGTAATACCTTGCGATAAATTTTGGGACATCATTCTCGAGGATCTAGCTCGTTCCATTCTTGAAAAAGGTACTTTGAGTAATACTTTTGTATTTGAACGCCAGCAGACATTTATCTGCTGTTAGAATGACTTATTTCTCCGTCCGTAACGCTTGGCGAGATTTTGGTGACGAATTTGGTGGAATGTCGCCAACTTGGTGACTGTTTTATATGTTGCTAAATTAACGAAAAACTCGCCAAATGGATGAAAATGTCGCTAAATCAATGCAAATGACAACTCATTGACGAAAATTTAATATCTTGGAAATAATATAAGTATCTACTATAAAAATAATCGTTTTTTTCTACTGTAAATGTAGTAAATTCATTGCATTATATAAGGAAAGTCATGTGCTGCCCACATCATATTTTTTTGTTTTTACAGTAAAAGTAGTAAATTCAATGCATTATATAAGGAAAGTCATGTGCTACCCACTTCAGATGTTTTTACTTTCCCTATATACAAATAATGTATAAGGAAAGTATTTGGACGGGGTCGAAAATTCGAATTCGAGTTTTCGACGAGAGAGTACGTTTCAAGCATCCCTGATCACGAATTCAACAGTTTTGAGGTGATATCTGTGTGTGTGAAAGTATGTGTGTGTGTGTGTGTGTCACTGAGTCTGTGGAGACGATAACTGACGAACGAAAGGAGCGTTTCGAATAAAATTTGGTTCAAAAATTACAATCCATGAAGACTAGAAGCCTATTGTTATCATTCGCAATCGGATGTTCAGAACTCCCCTAAATTTTCGAGTGAAATTTTGAGAAAGTCATAAAACAATTAAAACTTTTTCTAAAGTTATGTAAATAGTCATTTCTTATGTAATTTTTCAATAGAAAACGATTGAGATAAATTTTAGAACGCTAGAATGAACCGTTCTCAAGATATTTCACATTTTCCAAATAAATTTATTAAAAAATCCCCATAAATTAAAAAAAAATATTAACTGTTGAGAAACATGTTCCCTTTTCATATGTAATATCAAGCGCTAAATTTGGTGACGTCATTCTCATGGATCTAGCTCATATTCCATTTAAGAGAAAAGCTACTTTGAGTAATACTTTTGTATTTGAACGCCAATAGTCATTTCTCTGCTAAAAAAATAACCTATTTCTCAGTCCATAACGCTTGGCGAGATTGTGGCGACGAATTTGGTGGAATTCCACTAACTTGGCGATTTTGTTAAATGTCGCCAAATTAACGAATATATTTCCAAATGGATAAAAATGACGCCTAATTTACGAAAATTCAATATCTTGGAGATAATATAAGTGTCTACTATAAGAATAACTTATTACTTTCCTTATATACATAATGTATAAGGAAAGTATTGTGACGGGGTCGAAATTCGTATTCGAGTTTTCGACGGGAGAACCCGTTTCAAGCAGCCCTGATAACGAATCGAACATTTTTAAAGTGATGTCTGTGTGTGGGTGTGAAAATATGTTGTATGTGTGTGTGTGTGTGTGTGTGAGGCTCTGGCGACGATAACTGACGAACGAATGGACCGATTCGAACGAAATTTGGTACAAAAATTACAATCGGTAAACACTGGAAGTCTATTGATTTTATACGCAATCGAATGTTCAGAACCCCCCTAAATTTTCAAGTGAAATTTTGAAAAAATCGTCAAAAAATCAAAACCACTAAAGTTATGCAAATATACATTTTTTATGTAATTTTTCATTAGAAAAAGATTGACATAAATGTTAGATCGCTAACATGAACCGTTCTTGAGATATTGCACATTTTTCTAAAACTATCAAAAAATCATATAAAATAAAAAAAAATATTTCCTATTGAGAAACATGTTCACTTTTCATTTGTAATACCTTGCGATAAATTTGGGGACATCATTCTCGAGGATCTAGCTCGTTCCATTCTTGAAAAAGGTACTTTGAGTAATACTTTTGTATTTGAACGCCAGCAGACATTTATCTGCTGTTAGAATGACTTATTTCTCCGTCCGTAACGCTTGGCGAGATTTTGGTGACGAATTTGGTGGAATGTCGCCAACTTGGTGACTGTTTTATATGTTGCTAAATTAACGAAAAACTCGCCAAATGGATGAAAATGTCGCTAAATCAATGCAAATGACAACTCATTGACGAAAATTTAATATCTTGGAAATAATATAAGTATCTACTATAAAAATAATCGTTTTTTTCTACTGTAAATGTAGTAAATTCATTGCATTATATAAGGAAAGTCATGTGCTGCCCACATCATATTTTTTTGTTTTTACAGTAAAAGTAGTAAATTCAATGCATTATATAAGGAAAGTCATGTGCTACCCACTTCAGATGTTTTTACTTTCCCTATATACAAATAATGTATAAGGAAAGTATTTGGACGGGGTCGAAAATTCGAATTGAGTTTTCGACGAGAGAGTACGTTTCAAGCATCCCTGATCACGAATTCAACAGTTTTGAGGTGATATCTGTGTGTGTGAAAGTATGTGTGTGTGTGTGTGTGTCACTGAGTCTGTGGAGACGATAACTGACGAACGAAAGGAGCGTTTCGAATAAAATTTGGTTCAAAAATTACAATCCATGAAGACTAGAAGCCTATTGTTATCATTCGCAATCGGATGTTCAGAACTCCCCTAAATTTTCGAGTGAAATTTTGAGAAAGTCATAAAACAATTAAAACTTTTTCTAAAGTTATGTAAATAGTCATTTCTTATGTAATTTTTCAATAGAAAACGATTGAGATAAATTTTAGAACGCTAGAATGAACCGTTCTCAAGATATTTCACATTTTACAAATAAATTTATTAAAAAATCCCCATAAATTAAAAAAAAATATTAACTGTTGAGAAACATGTTCCCTTTTCATATGTAATATCAAGCGCTAAATTTGGTGACGTCATTCTCATGGATCTAGCTCATATTCCATTTAAGAGAAAAGCTACTTTGAGTAATACTTTTGTATTTGAACGCCAATAGTCATTTCTCTGCTAAAAAAATAACCTATTTCTCAGTCCATAACGCTTGGCGAGATTGTGGCGACGAATTTGGTGGAATTCCACTAACTTGGCGATTTTGTTAAATGCCGCCAAATTAACGAATATATTTCCAAATGGATAGAAATGACGCCTAATTTACGAAAATTCAATATCTTGGAGATAATATAAGTGTCTACTATAAGAATAACTTATTACTTTCCTTATATACATAATGTATAAGGAAAGTATTGTGACGGGGTCGAAATTCGTATTCGAGTTTTCGACGGGAGAACCCGTTTCAAGCAGCCCTGATAACGAATCGAACATTTTTAAAGTGATGTCTGTGTGTGGGTGTGAAAATATGTTGTATGTGTGTGTGTGTGTGTGTGTGAGGCTCTGGCGACGATAACTGACGAACGAATGGACCGATTCGAACGAAATTTGGTACAAAAATTACAATCGGTAAACACTGGAAGTCTATTGATTTTATACGCAATCGAATGTTCAGAACCCCCCTAAATTTTCAAGTGAAATTTTGAAAAAATCGTCAAAAAATCAAAACCACTAAAGTTATGCAAATATACATTTTTTATGTAATTTTTCATTAGAAAAAGATTGACATAAATGTTAGATCGCTAACATGAACCGTTCTTGAGATATTGCACATTTTTCTAAAACTATCAAAAAATCATATAAAATAAAAAAAAATATTTCCTATTGAGAAACATGTTCACTTTTCATTTGTAATACCTTGCGATAAATTTGGGGACATCATTCTCGAGGATCTAGCTCGTTCCATTCTTGAAAAAGGTACTTTGAGTAATACTTTTGTATTTGAACGCCAGCAGACATTTATCTGCTGTTAGAATGACTTATTTCTCCGTCCGTAACGCTTGGCGAGATTTTGGTGACGAATTTGGTGGAATGTCGCCAACTTGGTGACTGTTTTATATGTTGCTAAATTAACGAAAAACTCGCCAAATGGATGAAAATGTCGCTAAATCAATGCAAATGACAACTCATTGACGAAAATTTAATATCTTGGAAATAATATAAGTATCTACTATAAAAATAATCGTTTTTTTCTACTGTAAATGTAGTAAATTCATTGCATTATATAAGGAAAGTCATGTGCTGCCCACATCATATTTTTTTGTTTTTACAGTAAAAGTAGTAAATTCAATGCATTATATAAGGAAAGTCATGTGCTACCCACTTCAGATGTTTTTACTTTCCCTATATACAAATAATGTATAAGGAAAGTATTTGGACGGGGTCGAAAATTCGAATTCGAGTTTTCGACGAGAGAGTACGTTTCAAGCATCCCTGATCACGAATTCAACAGTTTTGAGGTGATATCTGTGTGTGTGAAAGTATGTGTGTGTGTGTGTGTGTCACTGAGTCTGTGGAGACGATAACTGACGAACGAAAGGAGCGTTTCGAATAAAATTTGGTTCAAAAATTACAATCCATGAAGACTAGAAGCCTATTGTTATCATTCGCAATCGGATGTTCAGAACTCCCCTAAATTTTCGAGTGAAATTTTGAGAAAGTCATAAAACAATTAAAACTTTTTCTAAAGTTATGTAAATAGTCATTTCTTATGTAATTTTTCAATAGAAAACGATTGAGATAAATTTTAGAACGCTAGAATGAACCGTTCTCAAGATATTTCACATTTTCCAAATAAATTTATTAAAAAATCCCCATAAATTAAAAAAAAATATTAACTGTTGAGAAACATGTTCCCTTTTCATATGTAATATCAAGCGCTAAATTTGGTGACGTCATTCTCATGGATCTAGCTCATATTCCATTCAAGAGAAAAGCTACTTTGAGTAATACTTTTGTATTTGAACGCCAATAGTCATTTCTCTGCTAAAAAAATAACCTATTTCTCAGTCCATAACGCTTGGCGAGATTGTGGCGACGAATTTGGTGGAATTCTACTAACTTGGCGATTTTGTTAAATGTCGCCAAATTAACGAATATATTTCCAAATGGATAAAAATGACGCCTAATTTACGAAAATTCAATATCTTGGAGATAATATAAGTGTCTACTATAAGAATAACTTATTACTTTCCTTATATACATAATGTATAAGGAAAGTATTGTGACGGGGTCGAAATTCGTATTCGAGTTTTCGACGGGAGAACCCGTTTCAAGCAGCCCTGATAACGAATCGAACATTTTTAAAGTGATGTCTGTGTGTGGGTGTGAAAATATGTTGTATGTGTGTGTGTGTGTGTGTGTGAGGCTCTGGCGACGATAACTGACGAACGAATGGACCGATTCGAACGAAATTTGGTACAAAAATTACAATCGGTAAACACTGGAAGTCTATTGATTTTATACGCAATCGAATGTTCAGAACCCCCCTAAATTTTCAAGTGAAATTTTGAAAAAATCGTCAAAAAATCAAAACCACTAAAGTTATGCAAATATACATTTTTTATGTAATTTTTCATTAGAAAAAGATTGACATAAATGTTAGATCGCTAACATGAACCGTTCTTGAGATATTGCACATTTTTCTAAAACTATCAAAAAATCATATAAAATAAAAAAAAAATATTTCCTATTGAGAAACATGTTCACTTTTCATTTGTAATACCTTGCGATAAATTTTGGGACATCATTCTCGAGGATCTAGCTCGTTCCATTCTTGAAAAAGGTACTTTGAGTAATACTTTTGTATTTGAACGCCAGCAGACATTTATCTGCTGTTAGAATGACTTATTTCTCCGTCCGTAACGCTTGGCGAGATTTTGGTGACGAATTTGGTGGAATGTCGCCAACTTGGTGACTGTTTTATATGTTGCTAAATTAACGAAAAACTCGCCAAATGGATGAAAATGTCGCTAAATCAATGCAAATGACAACTCATTGACGAAAATTTAATATCTTGGAAATAATATAAGTATCTACTATAAAAATAATCGTTTTTTTCTACTGTAAATGTAGTAAATTCATTGCATTATATAAGGAAAGTCATGTGCTGCCCACATCATATTTTTTTGTTTTTACAGTAAAAGTAGTAAATTCAATGCATTATATAAGGAAAGTCATGTGCTACCCACTTCAGATGTTTTTACTTTCCCTATATACAAATAATGTATAAGGAAAGTATTTGGACGGGGTCGAAAATTCGAATTCGAGTTTTCGACGAGAGAGTACGTTTCAAGCATCCCTGATCACGAATTCAACAGTTTTGAGGTGATATCTGTGTGTGTGAAAGTATGTGTGTGTGTGTGTGTGTCACTGAGTCTGTGGAGACGATAACTGACGAACGAAAGGAGCGTTTCGAATAAAATTTGGTTCAAAAATTACAATCCATGAAGACTAGAAGCCTATTGTTATCATTCGCAATCGGATGTTCAGAACTCCCCTAAATTTTCGAGTGAAATTTTGAGAAAGTCATAAAACAATTAAAACTTTTTCTAAAGTTATGTAAATAGTCATTTCTTATGTAATTTTTCAATAGAAAACGATTGAGATAAATTTTAGAACGCTAGAATGAACCGTTCTCAAGATATTTCACATTTTCCAAATAAATTTATTAAAAAATCCCCATAAATTAAAAAAAAATATTAACTGTTGAGAAACATGTTCCCTTTTCATATGTAATATCAAGCGCTAAATTTGGTGACGTCATTCTCATGGATCTAGCTCATATTCCATTCAAGAGAAAAGCTACTTTGAGTAATACTTTTGTATTTGAACGCCAATAGTCATTTCTCTGCTAAAAAAATAACCTATTTCTCAGTCCATAACGCTTGGCGAGATTGTGGCGACGAATTTGGTGGAATTCTACTAACTTGGCGATTTTGTTAAATGTCGCCAAATTAACGAATATATTTCCAAATGGATAAAAATGACGCCTAATTTACGAAAATTCAATATCTTGGAGATAATATAAGTGTCTACTATAAGAATAACTTATTACTTTCCTTATATACATAATGTATAAGGAAAGTATTGTGACGGGGTCGAAATTCGTATTCGAGTTTTCGACGGGAGAACCCGTTTCAAGCAGCCCTGATAACGAATCGAACATTTTTAAAGTGATGTCTGTGTGTGGGTGTGAAAATATGTTGTATGTGTGTGTGTGTGTGTGTGTGAGGCTCTAGCGACGATAACTGACGAACGAATGGACCGATTCGAACGAAATTTGGTACAAAAATTACAATCGGTAAACACTGGAAGTCTATTGATTTTATACGCAATCGAATGTTCAGAACCCCCCTAAATTTTCAAGTGAAATTTTGAAAAAATCGTCAAAAAATCAAAACCACTAAAGTTATGCAAATATACATTTTTTATGTAATTTTTCATTAGAAAAAGATTGACATAAATGTTAGATCGCTAACATGAACCGTTCTTGAGATATTGCACATTTTTCTAAAACTATCAAAAAATCATATAAAATAAAAAAAAATATTTCCTATTGAGAAACATGTTCACTTTTCATTTGTAATACCTTGCGATAAATTTGGGGACATCATTCTCGAGGATCTAGCTCGTTCCATTCTTGAAAAAGGTACTTTGAGTAATACTTTTGTATTTGAACGCCAGCAGACATTTATCTGCTGTTAGAATGACTTATTTCTCCGTCCGTAACGCTTGGCGAGATTTTGGTGACGAATTTGGTGGAATGTCGCCAACTTGGTGACTGTTTTATATGTTGCTAAATTAACGAAAAACTCGCCAAATGGATGAAAATGTCGCTAAATCAATGCAAATGACAACTCATTGACGAAAATTTAATATCTTGGAAATAATATAAGTATCTACTATAAAAATAATCGTTTTTTTCTACTGTAAATGTAGTAAATTCATTGCATTATATAAGGAAAGTCATGTGCTGCCCACATCATATTTTTTTGTTTTTACAGTAAAAGTAGTAAATTCAATGCATTATATAAGGAAAGTCATGTGCTACCCACTTCAGATGTTTTTACTTTCCCTATATACAAATAATGTATAAGGAAAGTATTTGGACGGGGTCGAAAATTCGAATTCGAGTTTTCGACGAGAGAGTACGTTTCAAGCATCCCTGATCACGAATTCAACAGTTTTGAGGTGATATCTGTGTGTGTGAAAGTATGTGTGTGTGTGTGTGTGTCACTGAGTCTGTGGAGACGATAACTGACGAACGAAAGGAGCGTTTCGAATAAAATTTGGTTCAAAAATTACAATCCATGAAGACTAGAAGCCTATTGTTATCATTCGCAATCGGATGTTCAGAACTCCCCTAAATTTTCGAGTGAAATTTTGAGAAAGTCATAAAACAATTAAAACTTTTTCTAAAGTTATGTAAATAGTCATTTCTTATGTAATTTTTCAATAGAAAACGATTGAGATAAATTTTAGAACGCTAGAATGAACCGTTCTCAAGATATTTCACATTTTCCAAATAAATTTATTAAAAAATCCCCATAAATTAAAAAAAAATATTAACTGTTGAGAAACATGTTCCCTTTTCATATGTAATATCAAGCGCTAAATTTGGTGACGTCATTCTCATGGATCTAGCTCATATTCCATTTAAGAGAAAAGCTACTTTGAGTAATACTTTTGTATTTGAACGCCAATAGTCATTTCTCTGCTAAAAAAATAACCTATTTCTCAGTCCATAACGCTTGGCGAGATTGTGGCGACGAATTTGGTGGAATTCCACTAACTTGGCGATTTTGTTAAATGTCGCCAAATTAACGAATATATTTCCAAATGGATAAAAATGACGCCTAATTTACGAAAATTCAATATCTTGGAGATAATATAAGTGTCTACTATAAGAATAACTTATTACTTTCCTTATATACATAATGTATAAGGAAAGTATTGTGACGGGGTCGAAATTCGTATTCGAGTTTTCGACGGGAGAACCCGTTTCAAGCAGCCCTGATAACGAATCGAACATTTTTAAAGTGATGTCTGTGTGTGGGTGTGAAAATATGTTGTATGTGTGTGTGTGTGTGTGTGTGAGGCTCTGGCGACGATAACTGACGAACGAATGGACCGATTCGAACGAAATTTGGTACAAAAATTACAATCGGTAAACACTGGAAGTCTATTGATTTTATACGCAATCGAATGTTCAGAACCCCCCTAAATTTTCAAGTGAAATTTTGAAAAAATCGTCAAAAAATCAAAACCACTAAAGTTATGCAAATATACATTTTTTATGTAATTTTTCATTAGAAAAAGATTGACATAAATGTTAGATCGCTAACATGAACCGTTCTTGAGATATTGCACATTTTTCTAAAACTATCAAAAAATCATATAAAATAAAAAAAAATATTTCCTATTGAGAAACATGTTCACTTTTCATTTGTAATACCTTGCGATAAATTTGGGGACATCATTCTCGAGGATCTAGCTCGTTCCATTCTTGAAAAAGGTACTTTGAGTAATACTTTTGTATTTGAACGCCAGCAGACATTTATCTGCTGTTAGAATGACTTATTTCTCCGTCCGTAACGCTTGGCGAGATTTTGGTGACGAATTTGGTGGAATGTCGCCAACTTGGTGACTGTTTTATATGTTGCTAAATTAACGAAAAACTCGCCAAATGGATGAAAATGTCGCTAAATCAATGCAAATGACAACTCATTGACGAAAATTTAATATCTTGGAAATAATATAAGTATCTACTATAAAAATAATCGTTTTTTTCTACTGTAAATGTAGTAAATTCATTGCATTATATAAGGAAAGTCATGTGCTGCCCACATCATATTTTTTTGTTTTTACAGTAAAAGTAGTAAATTCAATGCATTATATAAGGAAAGTCATGTGCTACCCACTTCAGATGTTTTTACTTTCCCTATATACAAATAATGTATAAGGAAAGTATTTGGACGGGGTCGAAAATTCGAATTGAGTTTTCGACGAGAGAGTACGTTTCAAGCATCCCTGATCACGAATTCAACAGTTTTGAGGTGATATCTGTGTGTGTGAAAGTATGTGTGTGTGTGTGTGTGTCACTGAGTCTGTGGAGACGATAACTGACGAACGAAAGGAGCGTTTCGAATAAAATTTGGTTCAAAAATTACAATCCATGAAGACTAGAAGCCTATTGTTATCATTCGCAATCGGATGTTCAGAACTCCCCTAAATTTTCGAGTGAAATTTTGAGAAAGTCATAAAACAATTAAAACTTTTTCTAAAGTTATGTAAATAGTCATTTCTTATGTAATTTTTCAATAGAAAACGATTGAGATAAATTTTAGAACGCTAGAATGAACCGTTCTCAAGATATTTCACATTTTACAAATAAATTTATTAAAAAATCCCCATAAATTAAAAAAAAATATTAACTGTTGAGAAACATGTTCCCTTTTCATATGTAATATCAAGCGCTAAATTTGGTGACGTCATTCTCATGGATCTAGCTCATATTCCATTTAAGAGAAAAGCTACTTTGAGTAATACTTTTGTATTTGAACGCCAATAGTCATTTCTCTGCTAAAAAAATAACCTATTTCTCAGTCCATAACGCTTGGCGAGATTGTGGCGACGAATTTGGTGGAATTCCACTAACTTGGCGATTTTGTTAAATGCCGCCAAATTAACGAATATATTTCCAAATGGATAGAAATGACGCCTAATTTACGAAAATTCAATATCTTGGAGATAATATAAGTGTCTACTATAAGAATAACTTATTACTTTCCTTATATACATAATGTATAAGGAAAGTATTGTGACGGGGTCGAAATTCGTATTCGAGTTTTCGACGGGAGAACCCGTTTCAAGCAGCCCTGATAACGAATCGAACATTTTTAAAGTGATGTCTGTGTGTGGGTGTGAAAATATGTTGTATGTGTGTGTGTGTGTGTGTGTGAGGCTCTGGCGACGATAACTGACGAACGAATGGACCGATTCGAACGAAATTTGGTACAAAAATTACAATCGGTAAACACTGGAAGTCTATTGATTTTATACGCAATCGAATGTTCAGAACCCCCCTAAATTTTCAAGTGAAATTTTGAAAAAATCGTCAAAAAATCAAAACCACTAAAGTTATGCAAATATACATTTTTTATGTAATTTTTCATTAGAAAAAGATTGACATAAATGTTAGATCGCTAACATGAACCGTTCTTGAGATATTGCACATTTTTCTAAAACTATCAAAAAATCATATAAAATAAAAAAAAATATTTCCTATTGAGAAACATGTTCACTTTTCATTTGTAATACCTTGCGATAAATTTGGGGACATCATTCTCGAGGATCTAGCTCGTTCCATTCTTGAAAAAGGTACTTTGAGTAATACTTTTGTATTTGAACGCCAGCAGACATTTATCTGCTGTTAGAATGACTTATTTCTCCGTCCGTAACGCTTGGCGAGATTTTGGTGACGCATTTGGTGGAATGTCGCCAACTTGGTGACTGTTTTATATGTTGCTAAATTAACGAAAAACTCGCCAAATGGATGAAAATGTCGCTAAATCAATGCAAATGACAACTCATTGACGAAAATTTAATATCTTGGAAATAATATAAGTATCTACTATAAAAATAATCGTTTTTTTCTACTGTAAATGTAGTAAATTCATTGCATTATATAAGGAAAGTCATGTGCTGCCCACATCATATTTTTTTGTTTTTACAGTAAAAGTAGTAAATTCAATGCATTATATAAGGAAAGTCATGTGCTACCCACTTCAGATGTTTTTACTTTCCCTATATACAAATAATGTATAAGGAAAGTATTTGGACGGGGTCGAAAATTCGAATTCGAGTTTTCGACGAGAGAGTACGTTTCAAGCATCCCTGATCACGAATTCAACAGTTTTGAGGTGATATCTGTGTGTGTGAAAGTATGTGTGTGTGTGTGTGTGTCACTGAGTCTGTGGAGACGATAACTGACGAACGAAAGGAGCGTTTCGAATAAAATTTGGTTCAAAAATTACAATCCATGAAGACTAGAAGCCTATTGTTATCATTCGCAATCGGATGTTCAGAACTCCCCTAAATTTTCGAGTGAAATTTTGAGAAAGTCATAAAACAATTAAAACTTTTTCTAAAGTTATGTAAATAGTCATTTCTTATGTAATTTTTCAATAGAAAACGATTGAGATAAATTTTAGAACGCTAGAATGAACCGTTCTCAAGATATTTCACATTTTCCAAATAAATTTATTAAAAAATCCCCATAAATTAAAAAAAAATATTAACTGTTGAGAAACATGTTCCCTTTTCATATGTAATATCAAGCGCTAAATTTGGTGACGTCATTCTCATGGATCTAGCTCATATTCCATTTAAGAGAAAAGCTACTTTGAGTAATACTTTTGTATTTGAACGCCAATAGTCATTTCTCTGCTAAAAAAATAACCTATTTCTCAGTCCATAACGCTTGGCGAGATTGTGGCGACGAATTTGGTGGAATTCCACTAACTTGGCGATTTTGTTAAATGTCGCCAAATTAACGAATATATTTCCAAATGGATAAAAATGACGCCTAATTTACGAAAATTCAATATCTTGGAGATAATATAAGTGTCTACTATAAGAATAACTTATTACTTTCCTTATATACATAATGTATAAGGAAAGTATTGTGACGGGGTCGAAAATTCGAATTCGAGTTTTCGACGAGAGAGTACGTTTCAAGCATCCCTGATCACGAATTCAACAGTTTTGAGGTGATATCTGTGTGTGTGAAAGTATGTGTGTGTGTGTGTGTGTCACTGAGTCTGTGGAGACGATAACTGACGAACGAAAGGAGCGTTTCGAATAAAATTTGGTTCAAAAATTACAATCCATGAAGACTAGAAGCCTATTGTTATCATTCGCAATCGGATGTTCAGAACTCCCCTAAATTTTCGAGTGAAATTTTGAGAAAGTCATAAAACAATTAAAACTTTTTCTAAAGTTATGTAAATAGTCATTTCTTATGTAATTTTTCAATAGAAAACGATTGAGATAAATTTTAGAACGCTAGAATGAACCGTTCTCAAGATATTTCACATTTTCCAAATAAATTTATTAAAAAATCCCCATAAATTAAAAAAAAATATTAACTGTTGAGAAACATGTTCACTTTTCCTATATAATATCATGCGATAAATTTGGTGACACCACTCTCGTGGATCTAGCCCGTTCCATTCATGAATAAAGATACTTTGAGTAATCTGTTGTATTTGAAAGCCAATACTCATTTTTCTGCTAAAAGAATAACTTATTTCTCCATCCATGATGGTTGGGAAGATTTTGGGGACGAATTTGGCTGAAGGACGCCAACTTGACGACTTTTTTAAATGTTGCCAAATTAAAGAAAATCTCGCCAAATGGATAAAAGTGACGACTAAATGCCGAAAATTCAATGTCTTGGAAACAATATGAGTATTTACTATAAGAATAACCTTTTTTTTTTTACTGTAACAGTAGTAAATTTATTGCATCATATAAGAAAAGTCATGTGCTGCCCATATCTTTTTGCATTATATGATTGATAAACATTTATTTAAGAGAGTTCCGTTCTGATATGTATTATCGTTGTTGCTATGGCATCAAAAGTTTGTTATGATACAAAGTAGCATTTGAATTTTGTAATAAATATCCCCATTCAAAGATTAAATATTTTTCTAAAGAATTATATATGAAGGGAAATTGATAATAAAATTATTGTCAGTTTCGCCTAAAAATATTTGAAATGAGATGATTGATAATAGCACATTTTCATAATACTCATGAATGATAAGTTTAACAATAAAAAAATGTTTCAACGGTTTTTAGTTAATAAATCTTTCTGACAAGATGATACCATAACATAAGTCAAAATTCCGTATAATTTTCTTCATAGAATGTTTACAGCAGTTCATTATCATTGTTGCCATGGTAGCAAAATTCAGTGTTTATTTAAATACAAAAAAGAGAAGGGGTTTTAGCAAATTAGTATGAAGGTAGCTTGTACATGAAAATAATATAAAATACACAATTCTAATATATGTTCCTTTTGAAAACTGAGAAAAAAGTTGCTTTCAAAGACAATTCCTGTAATATCAGTTGCTGGCAGTGTGGAAGTGTTATCAATTGAAAATAATATCTACATCTTTTGATTCATGATTTCTGTTTCTGCATATTTGGAACAGTGAAGAACTTTTTTTGAAAATATGAAATATAACTGTACTAAATTGCCACTAAAAACATGATTGAGAAAATAAGATACTTTGTTATACTATAGCAAAATGTCTAAAATATAATTTTCATTTCAAATAGAGAGATAATAAGAACATATAAAATATTATAAAAAGATTAAACACAAGTTTAATAACAATGGAAGTGAATATGCAAAAGAAATATAGAAATGGATCTGTAAAGTGCTTTTCAAAATTACTTCAAATATTTTGCATTAAAGATATTATAAGCACAACTAACCAAAAAATTCGAATGCATTTAGAATGCTTTTTTCAGCCATTTGCAATATTTATGCATTTAGGAACAGTTTACAACATTTTTATTCTGCTAAATATCTCTGACTGGAGCGCAAACCTTTTGAAATCTGTATTTTCTTCCTGCCTTACTACTATTTTGTCATATATTATTTGGAACTTAATTCGTTCCAGAGGAAATTCGATTCATTCTCTATTAAAAAAGTACGACAAATTATGCACAGGTAAGACCGACATTAAACAATTTTTCGATCATAAGGCAATTGTAATGAGTTTCATATCTCTTAGCTTTTTGATTCCACTCATATATTCCTTGCTAATAGCAGTAACTTTGGACGCAAGTTCTAAAAATTATATAAAATTCTGGTTGCTTGGATTTCTAGTTACCAAATTTGGATGGTTCGAGAGATTGGCCATATGTCTGTGTTCATTAATATACATTGCTGAGCAATTAGTTTTTCCCACGATGTTCCTGCTTATATTTTGCTACTTAACTTTAAAACTGGTACAAGTTTTGGAAAATATTAAAGATGATCTGATGAAAGAAGATTGCTGGAAAAAGTCAGTGTCAAAGCAATTCCGCTATAACACGGAAATTTATCTTCAAATAGAGCAACACGAAAGTATATTTTCTTTTCCAGTGTTTCTTCTACTGTGTTTGTTGATCATTGTTGGCTTTACTGGTTTTGTCTTGGAAATCTGGAGTTTTTATTTAAAAGAGGTACAGATTATAAAAATCTGTGAGGGTATTCTTTATTTGTATTTCAGCATTACAGGAATCTTATGTATAACGTTCTCAGCTTCTCAAATTCCTCTGAAATTGCAGGAAATAAGAAGAAGTTATCAATATGAGTTTGAAGATGCCGTAAACAGAATTGAATATCCAGTGTCATTACAGGAATTGCGGAAAATAATGATTCTAAAGCTAATACTCGAGCGAAAAGTCTTATATTTGACGGCCTGGAATATAGTTCGTTTAAACAAAAATTTCGCTTTTACCATTTTTGGTGTTATGATTACGTACGGATTGTTGATTATTCAATTTAAGTGAGATGATGAGATGATCAAAATTATCATAAACATTTTATGTACTTGTGCAGTGTAGTTAACTCTAAATATTTTTAGCCAAAAAGACTGCCAGATTAGCTGGTTAGGATGTATGACGCTTTTTGTATGTGATGTATATATATATATATATATATATGTATATATATATATATATATATATATATATATATATAATGTATATATATATATATATATATATATATATATATATATATATGTATGTATATACGTCATGACCTTATATGTAGTGACCGCTAAATATTTTTATCCAAGAAGGCTGCCAGACTAGCCAGTTATGATGCATGGCGCTTTTTGTATGTGAAGAATATATTTATAAATACATACATTCACACACACACACACACACACACATACACATACATATATATATATATATATATATATATATTAATATATATGTACATCAATGGTGTATCGAACTATTAGTTCAGGGTCATTCCATCTAAAATCAGCCAAAAAACTGATATTTGGTTGCAATTTAAAAAATTTTATATTTTGCGCAAATGCTCCTACATATTTCAACAGATGAAAAACGATTCTTAAAATTTTTTGTCAGGCTCGTTTATTTGGTACAGTCATTTTTTCAACATGGCGAACTACAAATTTGATGAATTTTGATGTTCAAGTAAATTTAAATATCTTGGAAGTCAGTGTAGTTAGATACTTGGCACAAATATTTAAGCCTTAATATCTCCGGTGGGGGAACCGAAAAAAATCTGAGACTGGCAGAGAATTAAGTACTACATAACAAATTGTAGTAAAAACTTTGAGTTTGAGAATTTTATGATTTTATAGATATGGTGTTATGAGCAAGTTTTTACATTTTGCTTATTTATTTGTCAAACTTTGTTACAAATCTTTCAATTTATTCTTATTATTAATCCTCCATATCATGAAAATTATGAATTATATATAATTGAAATTCAGAAATTATTATTATTAATGAAAATTTATTGAACATTTTAGCTTTAAAATTCAAAGTTAAAGAAATTAATCAATCATGATCAGAAATAGCCAAATTGCCTAAAAGTAGACAAACCCCGGTTTGCATTTGAAGTAAGAAAAATGTAACATGCATATATAAAAGAGTGCTATATTCAGATTATTACTTGTTGCAGAAGGTTTTCATGATTCTGAAAAGAGAAGCATGAATCAGCTCATATAATTTCTCCCAGTTCTATACACTTTCTAGTGGTGAGTAGATGTATTCGATGTCTCATACTGTTTAATTATATAAAAAATTGATATTTAAAGTTGATTAAAATAGAATGTTCTATTGGTAAATTTATTAAAGAAGTTTGCCATAAGCAAACTTATGGTAAAATAAGCAAAGATTTTATACTCTCTATAATTTTGATAATTTAAACAAAGTTTATAGAACACTACTGAAGTTAAGATTGGGTACAGATCACTTGAAAACAGATTGTTAATATCACGAGAAAAAGTTCATTAATAATTTTAATCATCTTTTTGTACAGATGTGTTGTGATACTTTTAGCTATCGCACTGGATGAAAGAAAAAAGGGCTACAAAGTTTTTGTGAAATTACGTTGGGACATTTAAAGAAAAACAGACAGCATCAGGTACACCTTGTTCTAGGAAACTATTTATGCCTTACGTGTTATAAAATACATTTTGGCTAACCACAGTATAGACATTCATGAAAAAACTGAAGAAGTGTTTGATCCAGAAGAGGTTAATTTAAGTGAAGTTGATGCAGTTTGTTCTGTAATGGATATTTCACCAGTATCAAAAATCAAACGATTAAGTTCAGAAAAATAAATCAAGAGATTTAATATTTTAAAACAAAGAACATTTCGAAGGTGCTGTTTAAGAAATTAGAATATTCATTTACAGAAGATATGATGATGGTCGATAAAAAAGAAGGCTCATCTATTTTGTGTAATGAATATACTAATTTAATTGACGAACTAAATGAAAAATGCTAGATAGACAGTAATGAACAAAAAGCAAAGATTATCAGTTTAATGCTTATCTGTTGGTCTCAATCGAAAATATGCGAAGAACTGCAGGTTTTTGAATACTTAGTTAGGTTTGCAAGAGAACTTGGGCCAAGAGATGATTTTATTTTTCTTCTTTAGCAAAAATGAAATGCAGGAAAAATTAGACGAAATTGTAATTTTAGCTATAGAAGAATTTTATGAACATGATGATAACAGTAGGATATGTCCTGTTAAGAAAGATCATATCTCAGTCAAAGTTAATGGTGCCAAAGGGCACAGGCAAAAATGTTTAATTTTATGTAATTTAAGAGAACTGTATGCTCATTTTAGGAGCATTTGCACATTTTTAAAAGTAGGTTTACTTAAATTGTGTGCTCTTAGGCCGAAATGGAGTGTTTTAGCCTGTTCTTCAAGTACTCACACAGTTTGGATCTGTGTGCACCACCAGAATGTGAAACTGAAGTTGGAGGGGGTAAATTTCAATGTTAATCATAAATATCTATCAGAACTACTGACTTGTAGCGTAGATATATATGAGTTCGTGACGGATAAGTGTCTTGGTTATCCCAGAGTGCGAATTGCATTTGATTCTCTCACAGAGAAAATGGATGAGATGTTAGAAGAAATCTGTCATCAACAGTGCGTGAGTACAGATCTTGCGAACCTATTAACTATCACACAAACGTCAAGTGAGTTTCTTGGAAGTCTCTTTTTGAAACTCTTGACGCTAAAGAAACACCGTTTTGTCTCCAAAACTCAGTGACAGTTTTTAAAAGTCACAAAAGAAAACCTTTGCAGAATATGAGTGCATAGTTCTAGCAGATTTTGCTGAAAACTAGCATCATAATTCAAGATGAAATTCAAAGTCATCATTGGGTGTGCACACAGGCCACCCACCATCTTTTGGTATATTATTTCAAGTCAGGTGATGTTTTAAAGAGTCACAGCATGTGCATCATATGTGACCACCTAGAACACAATACAGTGGCACTTCACACATTTCAGAAGTATCTTACAAGCCATATTACCTGGATTTGAAAAATGTAAATATGTACCTCAAACGAGAGAAAGGCACAGATTTTTACCTCTCAGATGTCATATATGACATAAGATGCTTTTAAACATCTATATCTTTGGAATATGCAGATATCCCAGTAGTAACTTAGATTTATGATAAACAGTAGTGGCGTATTAAAATTTGAAAAGTATGTTTTGGAAATGAAGATATATATCTGCAATCTTCAAGCCACCAGTTCCAGGAATATTTTTTCAAATGGCATCCAATGCATAATAGTCTCCACCATCTAAAATACTGGGAAAACACACGTCCCTGGAAGTTCATACACCTACAGAACAAAGCTACAAGAGTACTGGCAAACTCTGTAATGAAATATCACGACTGTACAATAGCTATTTTTAATAAGAGATATCAACCATTATGGATAAGTGGCAATTAAGATTTGTTACTCTTAGGACTTCCTCATCGCTCCATATCAATAAAAACAGAAAAGTCTCAAACTCCAAATTTTTATTATAATTAGTTATTATGTAGTACTTGATTCTCAGCAAGTTTAAGATTTTTTCCGGTTCCCTCATCAGATATTTTAAGGCTTAAATATTTGTAAATTTGAAATGTCGCCTTGTTTGGGACTTAACAAAATTAGAAGGAGAAAGTTCTCAAGCTTGAAATTTCTCCAGCGAAGACGCTGGGAGTAGGGTAAGATATGGTGAAAATTTGAAGATTCAAAATTGTCCCCTTCATTACTTTTAAAAATCCTAAAAACTGCATTTTTAGCTAAACTGATGCTGAATTTCAAAGCTAAATTTCAGACACTCAACTTGCAGTTACCCATGCAGTATAAAATGTAGAACACTTTAAGGTCAGTAAAATAGTTTTTATTCCAAGTATCTAACTCTCTTGAGTTTCAAGATGTTTAAATTTTCTTGAACATCAAAATTCATTAAATTTGGAGTCCGCTATGTTGAAAAAATGGCTGTACCAAACAAGCGAAATAGATGAAAACTTTTAAAAATCGTTTGTTATATGCTGAAATATGTAGGAACATTTGTGCAAAATATTAAAATTATCAAAATCGGTCATGCTACCACCCGGCACTGGGTGTTCTATATGGAACGACCATCCAGTCAATAAATGCAATAAAAGACCATAACTCACAACAAATTCAGGGAAAACGGAATTTTTGTACGCATGTAGTACATGTCGAGAAGTGCTTTTTCCAAAAGTCTCCAATTGCACCCCGTTTGCGCTATCCCTTACGTTTTCCTAAACTTTGAAATTGCAGTGTCCCAGAAATAAATTTACATTTCATGAACGAGATATCGGACAATAACGTAGTTGGTACCAAACTATTTCAAATACCTCATGGAATATGTATATATTCGTTAAACATCGTTAAATATGTGTATCTTTTCATACCGGTAGAGAATATGTAAAATATGAACGTTTTTACCCAACATTTGTAGTTATTTGCTTGATGTATATTATTTGGCCAATGTATTTATAAATAATCGGAATATTTTAAGCTTTAAAACGATGTAGAGTGTGTACCGCCAACGGTAAGAAAAATCCCACGGTAAATAAGACTGCCACCTTTACATTTGCAACTTCTTTTGTAGATAGATACTGCAGATAATGAAGTTAAAAGATTGTCGAGAAATTCATTCTCCGGTAAATTAATCTGTTTCCACGCAAACTATTTGATTCGATAATTGTTCCACAATTTCTTTGAGAGTCCGATGTCAAAGCCCACCTTTTCTTCAAAGTCAATTTTTTCTTATGTGTATCTGATATGTATATCGACCAGTAACTGATATGTGTATCGTCTGATATGCGAATCGACCACAGATGCGGGAGATTAAATCTGTAGTTAGATTGACTTGTGTTGTTCCATGATGCGCACAAAATTTTACATAGAAATGAAGCATTGTCAGAATTCTTGGTATCTTCATTGATTACTAACGGACAGCATGTAGAACTGCGCGAAAGTCGTAAAGCAAGGATAACAGTGATCTTACTATAATTGCTAGCTGATTAAACCAGAACAACCCCGTTGCTCAAATGTCAGGTGAACTATTTTGTTTGACTTCAGGTTTAGTATCCAGGTTTAATAGACTTTAGGTTTAGTATCTAATTATTATACATAATTATTATACAGTTAATTGTGACACTGCTTTTGAAATACGCCTTGCAGCAATGGAAAAACTGAAAGGACGGAATTTCAGTGAAATAGAACTGCACAAGAAAGATATGGTCATCACACAGAATGTTAGAATAAGATCAAATGAAGATTCAATAAATTCTCAACAGATATTCAGTATCAGTAGAATTATATGTACCTGCTACAGGCATTCGAAACTTACGAAACTTTTCACGAAACTTAAGACTGAATTTGCGTTTGAAATAGCTTTATTCCCCTTGTCATTGTTTGATGGCGCTTCTGTAAGAAAAGGTACTAAATCATTTTTAATGAAAGTCTTTAATGATGAAATGGTGGAAAAAACTATTAAGAACCTTTTACATTTAGTCTTATGGCCCAGAGATTGTACATGTAAATGCATTATTGACGAATACACTTAAAATATATCTAAAAGGTATGTTTCAAACATCAGTGTTGTTTCTGACGGTTTTCCTGCAAAACAACAGGAACAGTTAAGAAGAGAAGCCAAGAGAACTGCATCTGATATGTTATTTACTGAAAACACAGAATGCATTAGACTAATACGCAGTGAATCTCACTTAGTCTTCAAAAAATGCTAGATTGTAGGCAACAGTCTTCTTACAGGATAATGCTCTTAAAGATGATCTTTATGACAACAGAGAACGTTTCATTCTCAATCTGTGTGGATTGAACCAATATGAAAATATAAATGAAGCACACTATTTCCTCTTTAAAATACTGACTGCCAAACTTTCACTAAAATTAACTTTTGATTTGGTTAGACTTCCACCCACAAAAATTGCTACTGAACAATATCTTTAAGAGTACCGGGTGGTTAGAATTAAAACACCCCTACTCTGAGCTCTCTATACATCGAACTACTCAGTGTAAAGGCTCTAAAATTGTTGAACCTACTATTCAAGACATGGGGAAAGGGATTACGCGAAAAAAACATTAGTTCCAGAAACACCGATAGGTGGCGCTGTACAACAGAAAATATGCTGAAAGGCACAAAATAATCACAAAAAACAAACAAAAAAAAACATGCGATATGGAATTTTTCCTTTTTAATTTCTTTTGCTGATATGAAAAAAAAGAAGATAAAAAAGTGAAGAAACTTAAACTGTCATTGTAACTGCAATTTCGCACTGTAAGCACAAAAATTTGCATAAACCCTTGGTTTGCAGCTACTACTATGTTCTGGGCATAAAAGGGGATAAAACTGGGAAATTTTCATTCTTATCAGCGATGGCTGTCACACTGCCAGAACGCGCTTTGCTTGTGAAGCTGTTTTATGAAAACAAAGGACATGCTGGAGCTGCACTTCGAGAGTTTCGTCGACTTAAGAATTTGCGCAAAGGACCATTACTTCCACAAGCTCTCAGGAGAATAATCGCTCGATTCGAGAAAACTGGACATCTTGGAGTTCAGCCGGGTCGAGGACGCAAATCGACTCGTTCAGATGTCGTTGGCGATGTTGCCACCGCTATTGTTGAAAAATCAATGGATAACGTTATACGCAGCATTCCCCTGCATCGATAAGGTCCTTGTGATATGAATGTTTGGTACGTTCGAATAAAATGTGTTACAAATGTGTATTTTGTGTCTTTTCAGCATATTTTCTGCTGTACAACGCCACCTATCGGTGTTTCTGGAACTAATTTTTTTTCGCGTAATCCCTTTCCCCATGTCTTGACTAGTATGTTCAACAATTTTGGAGCCTTTACACTGAGTAGTTCGGTGTAGAGAGAGCTCAGAGTAGGGGTGTTTTAATTCTGACCACCCGGTATATTACCAAATTGAAATTTAGTTAGGAAATAAAATTGTATCTACAAATTGGGGATGGACAAATGAGGATAGCAATTTAAAACAAATTCCAACAGCCTGTCCGGTATCACTGCAAGAATTGTTATTAATCATTGCTTGCAATTGTTAGGCTGCTTGTGCTCATTCATGTAGAAGTCGCTGATCGAGTTTCCTTTGTACGTGCGGTTATTGTAATGGGCCTTCTCGTTCCAATACGAAAGTGGATTCCAGTGAAGATAATTAATGACTTTGAAATGGAAAATGCTAGAGTAGATAGTTTAAAGCAATCGAAAACATTTTAAAATTTCTGCTCTGTTGCAATGTAATGATTTGACAAATCTAAATATTGTATAATTTTTATTAAATTCATTTGATAAATACACATAGCTATTGCAGTAACATAAAAAAAAAACACTATATATAGAATAGTATGGTTCAAACATCAGCTTGGCTTCTCGGAAATCTGAGTTTTTTACAAATTGCAGAAACAAAAGAAGATTAATTACATGTGATGGTTTACAAGAAAAGCGTCCATAAATTTTCGAAATTGAGTTTCGAGCCCTATTAAGTATTGTTTTTCAAGCTGATTCTAATGAATAAACGCATCGTTTTACGATAATTGCAATTCAACGTACAAGTTTTGTATTATCGTTTAAGCAAGAATATTGAAGTAGATAAAATCAGCTTTATTGTTTTGGGGTTGATAGAAAAAATTTTAAGTTCTCGAAACTGGTAACACTCAGAGCATAATGAAAATGTTTCTCATATTTGAAAATCCTGCGGCTACTTTAATCCACTGGTGTACAATTGCTATGTACCATGTTATCTCAGAAGTAAAATTATCGCCAAATTGGCCTTTCTCTCTAAAAACCTTCACTTACAAGGAAAAGTTTAATATGGAATTTAAAGCACAGATGAAATCCTGCCTCAACGACGACGCTCAGGACGGCGTCCAGCAATTACGTCACCAGATGCTCTATTTTACGTACAAGTATGAACTATTATATATCAATTTAAACTTCGTAAATTTTATTTTAATGCAATATAAATTTAGTTGAAATATGTTTAGATTTTAAAAATCTACCCATTGTTAACACACAAAAAAATAGATAAATCCAAAACAAAATCGTTATATTTATGAAATTTACAAGAAACAAACAGAACGTATGTACAAAATATATTGAAAAACATATTTATCATTATATTTGAAGTAATTTAAAACCAACTGCATCATTGTACGAGGTTCCATTCACGAGAAACAAAACAAATCCCTAAACACTGCAATTTGATACTTTAGAGGGGGGTGGGTGTAAAGCAAGTTTCGGATTTTAGAGGACTTTAGGGAAACTATATGTTTTAGTAAGTGCTAATCATGTGCCAAAATTCAGCTTTCCCTGAATTTGTTGCAAAATATGAATATTTTTACATTAATTAAATGTTTCATTGAAAATATTATTATACAGTGTCGTCTCTAAAATACTTACTTCAGAAATGAATAATAGCACACTTCCTTACTTTATTAGTGACAAGTTTGCCAATACAACGAACACTTCATCAACAAATGCAAAGTTCATTTTTAAAATGTTATTGGATAGATATATATACATAGTTTACTTAGAAATGTGACTTATGAGATACTAAAGAAATTAAAAAGCATTTACAATGTTTTCCCCTCATTGTGTCATGGTAGTGATGTATTGACGTCGTTGCCATGATACCAAAATGTAGTTTCAAATGGGATAAAATGCATTTACAGAGAGAAAGGTGTACTTTATATGAGTAAACTGCCGACGCTTATGAAAAAATTTCAATGAGATGCTTGATTATAACAATTTCAGATTCATTTATATGCCAAGAAAATGTTGTCACACAAGGAAATTTCTGCAATACCCAGTAGTAAGTTCTATATTAGATCTTGAAATGTTTTATATGGAGAAGTGATAAAGTTCAAAATTTCATAATAATAACTACGGTTTCTGCTTCGGACTTTCTTTAGTTTTGAAGAAAAAAAAAATTCTTGAAAACAAAAAAAATGCTTATTCACTAAATTACGAGGTTTTATCAAAATAAACTTCAAAAATTAGAACAGTTATAATGGAAAACCGATTATAATATAGCATAGAAGAATCTCGATAAATATTATTTTTAAATAAATGCAACACGATTATATTATGTAAACCTAAAACACAAGTTTAGAAATGATGAAGGAGAATAGGCAAAAGAAATCGCCTAATCAACACGAAAATTGCATTTCAAAAATGCTTCAAGCATTTTGCATAAAAGATAAGATAAATACTAAAAATTACCAAACTATGTGGATGTGTTTAGAGTGCATCCTTCACCCATTTTCAATATTTATGAATTTAGGAACAGTTTATAATATTCTTGTTCTGTACCAATACGTTTATTTAGGGAAGCTAAATGAATCAGCGAAAACAAAATTTTCTTCAACTTTTACTACCATTTTGTCATATGTTCTATGGCACTTAATTCGCCGCAGAGGAAATGCAATTCATTCTCTACTGAAGAGGTATAATCGTATAATGAAAGGCGAGATCGGTATTAAACAAATTTTTGCTCCTAAGGCAGTTGTAATGATTTTTATATCTCTTTGCTTTTCTATTCCGTTCATATTTTCATTTTACACGACAGCAACTTTAGACATGAGCATTAAGTACTTTATTGACTTCTGGTTTCTTGGATATCAAGTTGCTAAATTCGGATGGCTTGAGAGGTTGGGTACATTTATCTGTTCTTTCGTCTACATTTCACAGCAGTTAGTTTTTCCTACGATGCTGCTATTCACGTTCTGCTACTTGACTTTGAAACTGGCAGAAGTTTTGGACAAGTATAAAGCTTATCTGATGAAAGATGATTGGTGGAAAAATTCAGTATCTCAACAATCCCAGTGTCATAAGGAGATTCTTCTGAAAATAGAGAAGCACGAAGATATTTTCTCGTTTCCAGTATTTCTTCTGCTCTGTTTACTAATTATCGTTGGATTCACTGGCCTAGCCCTAGAAATTCAGAGTTTTTATATGAAACATTTTATTAATATATGTGAGGCTTTTCTGTATTTGCTCTTCAGCGTTTTAGGAGTCGTATGTGTAACGTATTCGGCTTCTCAAATTCCTGTGAAATTGCAGGGAATAAGAAGAATTTATCAAGATGAGTTGGAAAATATCGTAAACCAATGTGATCACTCATTGCTATGGCGAGAAAAAAGAAAAATGATGATTTTGAAGACAATATGCGACCGAAAAATCATATATCTGACAGCTTGGAATACAGTTCGTTTAGATAAAAACTTCGCTTTTACCATCTTTGGTGGCATGGTGACGTACGGATTTTTAATTATTCAATTTAAATGAAAGACTCAGCAAAACATTTATGAATTTAAAGGTCTAATTATTGTTCCACATTGCTAAACTTTATACCGTGTATGAAAAATGTTAGTTTGTAATTGCATTATAATATATCTATTCTATTTGAGCAATTAGTTTACCCCAAATGTACTGAAAGAAATTTTTATAAATAAATAAATTAGAAAACTTATGCAATGTAATTAAACACAATGTATTATATATTACAGCATGCACCTGTTTCGACGATATGTGTGACACACTTCTTCAATACTAGACAGAGCAGAAAATTCGGGAATTTAGTATAATAGAACTTTTAAAAAAGTATTATTCAATTGAAATTGCTGGAAAGCCAATCTCTATATTTATACCTTACATGGTGGGATGGTGGGTATTAAGCATTCTGCTAATATTTTCATATCTTTTGAAGTCTATCTTAGAGAGTCAATAAGAAAACAGACGGAAGAACAGCCCCGCCAATCTGAAATATTGAACAAACTCATAAAATTTGTGGGAGTGCCCGAGAATTTATTCTTTGCACAAAGTATTTTTGCTTATTAAATAAATAAATAAATATTTTAGACTTACAGAGATTGTTGTTGTATAATAACACATGTTTTGCACAATAGTGTCATGAAGCATTTCCACATTTTGTACTCGGTCCAGGAATGAAGGAGGCAAGGGTAGTCATTACTCAAAATGCATATATATATATATATATATATATATATATATATATATATGTGTGTGTGTGTGTGTTATATAGCGATGTCTCTTCACAGACGAGATGGGACTTTGTGACGCCTTGGTGAATGCACATTTGACATGGGTTGTTGTTGAGGCCCAGACCGTTCGACCTACCAGAAAGGTGTAAGGTAACTGTTTGGACGGCCGGGAAATGCCACCCAATTTAGACCGGAACCCAGTGGGGGAGGCATCCGCAGGGACCGTACCCTCCTTCCCCTACCACCAACCTCTCGGAAGGACTTACGGACCCATATGTTTAACGTGATCGTACTCCGCATGAACACGACGGCAATTGTGGAAGCGTGCAAATCCAGCGCGCAAACCACGGCCTACCGCTCCCGAAATGTGCCGACAGCACGCGGTGTTCCCAGGTGGTCACCCACCCAAGTACTAACCGCGCCCGATGCTGCTTGACTTCGGTGATCTAACGAGAACTGGTGTTTTCAGCACGGTAGAGCCGTTGGTATATTTGGCATGGGTTGTAAATGTTCATAAAGAGTTTTGTAACAAATGTCAGTGTTCAAGTTACAAATATCTAGAAATTTATAGCCCCTGTCAGGTGTGGCTCTCCTCGTGGCCTGTTCCGGGTCCACCCGGTCTGTAGGAAACCCTCCGGTCCTAAATTATTAGTGGAACGCATAAAAAATGAGCGTCACTTCGCAGACCAATAGTGTGAGTCGAAATTGAACCGCCCTTTTTATTGCACTTCGTGAAACATTGTATGGGAAGACGGGGGACTTCCCCCCTAAAATTTTGTTTCCCTCGTTTCAAAAATCTGAAGGGACTTTTAAAAAATGTGAAATTTAGACGCAATCCTGTTTTCATGGAGAAAGGTCTTCTGTTGTGGCTGTGCACTTGTTTTGAGCCAATGCATCAGTGCAACGTATGTAGGCGGTATTAGTCGACACTTGTCGAACGGCAGCACATGCCAGTTTTCACGGAACCGGCGTCGATACCTCACAAGGAGTACTATACTCTAGGGTAGCGCACAACTTCCATAAGCAATCATTCATATATGGCCGTTCGTAGCAAAATCAACTAGGCCGGGCTATTTGTGAGGCAGCGAGAAAGTCGCCACTTTTGCTTCGGAGTGCCACACGGCTCTGACCCCCGACGGCGTACAGTGGTGCTAAATGAGGAATTTGCGGAAAAAACCTTACAACTTATGCATTTCTTAATATTTTTGCATACTTTTTGCGCAGGTAGATAAGTTAAAAGTAAGATTTTATATGCATAATATTAATATCAGTGGCGGTCCCTGATTTTTATCGGGGGGGGGGGGGAGATATGAAGGTATACGCATATCCTTCACCTTTTTTTTTAATTTTGAGGATAAAATTATAAAAGTTTTTTCACAAATGCACTAACACCCCACGACATAATTTCTGGTTGAATTTTGTTTCGGCTTACTGTCATTCTTTAATTAGTACATTAATTAGCTGTTAGTTAAAAAAATAAAAACAATTAATAGAAAATGTACGGAAATATGCCCGTATTTTTGCACGATTGTTGAAACAATACATCATAGAAAATACAAATTTTAATGTAGGTGTTAGATCGTAGTGTATTACAATGCCACATTTTTTAGCTTTAATAATCACTTTAAATTTCGTAAATTGATATAAATGAACTAAAGTTATGTTTGGTGTTGCACAATGTGCGTCATAATCACGTTTTTCAGAAATCGACTTTAAAGTCCAAGTGGACCATTAAATCACTAATACCTTAGCTCATAAAAATAGCTGTATTTAAAAAAGTTAATATAATTAAAAAAAAATGAGGATATCTACAGAAAGACAAGAATTTGGGCAATAATATAAGCCAATAAGATAGAAATTTCAATTTTGACAGATTTTCAAGTTTTCAAGAGTATGCGTATACCCCCCTCTCTTTTTCTCTCTTAACACGTATTTCTAAATAATTGTGTTACCAAACGTTATTTTCTAAATTTAGGGGTGGGGATATATTCCACAATTTTCTCCGATATCGCCCTTGATTAAAATTATTCGTATATATATTTAATGAAAAAAATTAAAAAGAAAACAAATGCTTTAATTAGAAATCTCTGTTTATTGAATTCGAAACATGTTTGATGACCATTTAATGATACATAATTTTGCATTTTGAACTATGCCTTTCAAGTATCTAACTTAAATATTATTATAACTAAAGTACCTGAAGTACTATTTTTAGAATTTATGCATAAATGAATATATACTATTTTAATATTTTTTTTGATTTTTCGCTAAGTGGCAGTGATTCAGTTTTCGGTTCTGGCCTTATGTGACTGATGTATGGATCTGATGATGTTAAAATCATATGAAACACATTTGTTGCCAAACGAGAGCATTTTCTGCTGTGATAAATCCGATAATACTTGTAATCTTTATTTCCACTCTCCTGTGCTTCTTCTGAGAGTGAACCTATAGGCAAAGTAGCACACTCTATTATTTCCTTTTCGTGCATAAGAATTTTATGGACAGTTGCTGGCATGTTATACCAGGGGTACAACGAAATCGCTAAATTAGCTGTTTCTCGAGCATATATTCCAAATTCGTCTCCATCAATCTGAAAATTATTGCAAATCGTTTCTAAGATAACAGCCAATCTTTTTATTAATGTTTCGTCAACTTTCGTTATTTCGGCCGTTATAGTGGGGGTTCCCAAAAAACCTTCTAGAAGTATAGAATTCAATAGTATAGAATTCAATTCCTTCTAGAATTCAATATGTCTTGTTATGGGAAAAGTTTAAAAGTTGTAAAATATGTCTTTGATGTTTTAAAAGCAGTAATAAAATATTTATCATGAAAATCAATGTCGCTGGATCAATTGGAAGTACGAACGATACTTATGCAGGGCTGAGCAGGACCTTCAGAAAAAGTATGAAATATGCCGAAACAGCGAAGGTTGCAAAAAGTTGCAGCTGATTTTCACAGAACAGTTGCATAATAGTATCTGCTTTCGAAATAACTCATCCAGAGCGTGTAGGAACGTGTAGCTTTTTAATAGGCTTAAAGAAATGAAGGTAAACAAAAAAATTTATATATCTATATTTTACGCTTTATAGTATGATTTTGGCTATGTTTTCACGAAATGTATTTATATCAGAAATAAGCTGAGGTTACATATATTGAAAATACGTGAGACATGTAATTATAAATATCCACAAAAATTTTGAAAAAAATATTGAAATTTTAGTTAGGAAAAACAAGGTTTCAATTAGAATGTGGAAGTCTTGTTTAAGATCAGTTTTTCCTTCTAGTTATACTGAATAAAATACATTTATTTACATGGCAAGATACTTCGGATCATTGCCTATCAAAAAATAGTAGTTGGTATCGAAAAATAGTATTTTCGAGCTTCGGGGTTCTTTCCGCCACGGCACCAGTGTGCGGCGTAGTGTGGGGAACCCTTTAACTACATCCAAGCCGTAGCAACTTAGTGTACTGCAAGGACGGTATCGACAGCTTAGAGTACACCTCCTTCACAACGACTGTACGCGGACGGAGTGTCTTGGCGGGCGTCATTCCTGGGCACCTATGTAGAGTACGACACGCGTCAGCTGAGTACTTCAACTGTCATCAGTGCGGTTCGTAGGAGACAACGACCTACCGGCAGTGGCCTGCACGCAAGTTCCGGCACTAAAGGAATCCCTGGGCCAAACCCGACATTAGGAGCAGGAGAATAAAGCGAACTGTGTTTCCCATCTGCAGAGTAATCCCTGATCAAACATCGGTAAGTGTCATCGCCTAAATCCATGTGATTCTATTAGCGGTGTGATCGCGTTTACAGAAATTCTATCCTATGAACTGGAATTTAGAGAAGTGGATTGCCAAGCATTTCATCTTTGTGGAGGCATTGTGACAATCATCTATGTGGAGGTGTGTTCAATTCAATTGTATGGAGGTATTGTTTTCTTTAATTTTCAATCGAGATATAACGTATCATTGTGTACTAGTGTAAATCAACGTGTTTAGTATAAATTAAGTTTTTGGGGAGATTTGCCCACTGAATAATTTACAAACCAAATTAATGCAATATTTTGAATTTTGAAAATCTGTATTAATTAAACAGTTCGTTGCGGCACCACGTTGCGCTAGCCGACACTATGTGGTGAGGTGAATTTTACACATAAATACACTAATACTACTTACCACTAGTGCCTTCCAACTCAGCCGGTGATCATTTAGTGAGATCCGAAAGGATCAACGTGCATTGCGTTAGGCTAATTAACGAGTCAATTTTTGTGGCCACTAACACATTTATTAAAAAAAAAACAAATGAAATATTCTGTTTAACAATAATCATTAATATACACAGTAACACTATGCTCAATCTACCTAGCTTGCCCTCGGGGTGTACTGTTTAATTAATATAGATTTCCAAAATTAAAAAAAAATTGCATTAATTTGATTTGTAAATTATTCAGTGGGCAAATCTCCCCCAAAACTTAAAATTTATACTAAACACGTTGATTTACACTAGTACACAATGATACATTATATCTCAATTGAAAATTAAAGATAACAATACCTCCATACAGTTGAATTGAACACACCTCCACATAGATGATTGTCACAATGCTTCCACAAAGATAAAATGGGTGGCAATTCACTTCTCTAAATTCCAGTTCATAGGATAGAATTTCCGTAAACACGACCACACCGCTAATAGAATCACACGGTTTAGGCGATGACACATATCGATGTTTGAACGGGATTATTCTGAAGATGGGAAACACAGTCCGCTTTATTCTTCTGCTCCTAATGTCGGGTTTGGCTCAGCGATTTCTTTAATGCCGGAACTTGCGTGCAGGCCGCTGCCGGTAGGTCGTTTCCCGCCTAACAAGATGTAGCCTCCTACGGACCGCACTGATGATAGTTGACGTACTCAGCTGACGCGTGTCGTACACTACATAGGTGCCCAGGATAGACGCCCGCCAAGACACTCCGTCCGCGTACATTCGTTGTAAAGGAGGTGTACTCTGAGCTGTCGATACCGTCCTTGCAGTACACACAGTTGCTACGGCTTGGATGTAGTTAAAGTGTTCAAAGGGTTCCCCACACTACGCCGTCTGGAGTCAGAGCTGTGTGGCACTGCGAAGCAAAAGTGGCGACTTTCTCTCTGCCTCACAAACAGCCCGTCCTAGTTGATTTTGCTACAAACGGCCATAGAGTCCAATAGATGAATGGTTGCTTATGGAGGTTATGCTCTACTGTCGCGAACGTTTTGGTATACTCGACAGAGAAGACAAAGTTTTGAAATCAAACACATTTATTAAACATGAAATAACAAGGCAGTTGATCGAAAACAGTGGAGTACAAGCATTTCTCGCAATAACTCAGAGTTACACTCGGTAGGGTGACCATTAAGAACACCCCTGGAGGAAGAGGAACCAAGAGAATACACATATTTTCTGATACATAAAATAAACACAATATTCCTCATATTATACTTGACATTTATATATCACATTTGTATACTTTGAACATATACGACATTTTCATATAACATCATCAATGACTCGATACTCACGAGGATTTTACAATTAACACTCTATTCGTTAGGTGGAAGACTAAATATATATAAAACTTTACCTCGTCTCTTTTAAATATAACATTTACAATTCTGTACCATGGGAAAGGATATCAGGATGGACTCTCGGCATAAACTCATCGAGATTCTTGCGCAGAACAAAATCCATAATGGTCGGGAAACTTGACTACACAACATCATGCTGGCGGAATTCGACATCTTGGTTGGTTACGGAGATTGGTTGATTCGTACCTTAGGACACAAGGAGGAGTCAGGCAAATACAAATCGCTGTAAAATGAGCTTTCCCTCTAGCCCTATTAGCGATTCAAGCCGACCAGTGAAAGAACCATTTTCTCTTTTCACAAGACTCATTATTCCATTACTACCAGGCTGATTCATTTAAAAACACGAGTGACTCATCTCTGAACCGAGCCAAACGACTCTACGCACAACTTGTCGAACTATGTTACATATTTTAATCACATCCTTCCACTTTCAAAATTAATCCACCTTTTCTTAAAATTCGCGATCATACGCGAATCAAACACACACGTCTACATTTCTCCACGACTCCTTCCACACTGCTTCCAAAATCCTTTTTCAAACGCGCGCGTGCGCAAAACCTGCAAGTTCCCAACTAGCGACTGAGAAGCGAAAATACAAAACTATTACTATTTTTCTGGAACATAAACACTTTTGCGATTTTAGAGTTCACTTCCCTTAAAAGTCAATGTAATTGAAAACATGTAGAAAAGACATTTACATTTCGAAATTGACACTTTCAATCACACAGAAATAAAACAATACTTTAATATACAATTTTAACACAGAGGTGTGAAAGCCTTATCACACTCCTTCGGGGCCCGGGAGAAAAATTTCCTGCAAAGCGGGGAATTTTTCCACACAATACTAGGAAAATACCTGCATTAAGTTCCCAATGACATATGTTCCATTGAGAGGAATTTAGTGTAAATTTTGAGCGATGTACATGCACATCAAAGAAAAAAACAAAAACAAACAAGATCATGACCAGCATAATAACCAAAATCCAAGAGTGGCCTAAAGTTTGACTCGTGAGTCAAAAAAAAATAAGTCTCAATACAAGCATAGACCTTTACAAGACAACACCAAATTAACAAGACACAAATGATGAAATTGCCCCTTTTAAAATTTAAACACTAATACATTTTCTGGTGAGTACCACAGAGACATGAAAATTTAATTTACTCAACTCACAAAAAGTTTAACTAAACAAAAAGTTTTCTTTCTTCAAAAATTTTACAATTAAAATTCTATAAATTTACTTTTGACAGAAATCAATTTATTAACTATTATCCAACCTTGCCAACAAATTACTTTAAAAGATATTTAAAAAAATTACTAATTTAGAAAATGAGACAAATTTTCAAACCAAGAATGTTGATCAGGCACCCAGGCAAGAAACAAGTCCATTAGAAAGTTGCAAACCTAGAGGTGGCGGTACCCCCAACCAATAAGTCAACAAACACCAAATGACAAAAAAAAAATTTCTAAAATTTACTAGACCTTTAAATTAAAAAAAATCATTCACACATTCATAAAATAAAACAGAGATAAAAATTATCAGTTATCCTTAAAAATCCTTACCAAAACTCTAATCCATCAAGTACTTAATTATCTTAAAATTACTTTAAAACATTACTGCTTATCATTAAAGTAAAGCAAAAAAAAATTATTATTTAAGTATTTAGAATTTTAAAACACTACTTCAACCTGATTAACATGGCACTCACATTCAGAAAGCTGCACTGGCACAGAACTTGCAGTACAGAACATTCAGCTGACTGACACATAAAGCAAATTACACAGAAGTTCAGAAATATTGGATCCATTTTAACATAGCATACAGTTTTGCAAAACATTTTTTTCACTACTCATCTGCGAGTCAGGCACAGCAATACGCTTTGCGACACTACTTAGGTTTGAGTCTGCAATCTCCGACTCATTTGCCGGTTCATGATTTGAAATCGAAAGTAAATTATTCGTGCATTGATAACCAACAAAAGGAATGGAAGAGTTTGAAAACTTAAAACAGAAGTGATTATAATCTATAATAGCATTATGTTTATGTAAAAACTTGTTACCAAGGATTACATTATATGAAATAGGAGCTGGTGATTTTAACACAAAAAATTCGGTAGGGAATCTTTCTTTTCCCAAATTTAGTGAAATAGTGGCTAAACATTCAACTTTAGTATCTTGTGAACTAAAGCTACGCAAAATTGTTGGTTTGTATGTTAGCAACATATGTGCAATGGGTACAGTACTTAAAGCTTCCTCATACACTAAATTAATTGAACTACCCGTATCAATCAATATTGACACTTCACTGCTCACTAATTTTCCTTTTATAATAGAAGAAGATGACAAAGAATTTGTAATATTATGACAAATATTATTTTCCTCAAAATGTGATGTTTGCCTATCAAAAGTTTTTCTATTATTATAATTGTGCATGGGATATCTACTCTGATTCCCAGAAGAATGATTTTTGGAATTTTGCAAAGATTTATATGACTCCTTATTTTTATAATTTTGCGTTCCTTGCTTTTTATACTTCCACTCATTTGCAGACATTTGCCCTCTGTGTCTTTCACCCTGGTGATACCTAGTTCCAGGACTGGTATAAATTTTCCTACATTTTATACCGTACACATCTCTTTTTTGAAAAACCTTTTTCCAACACTGTTCTTGAACGTGACCTAATTTACCACATTTGTCACACTTTGGACGCGGTGAACGCTTTTCGTTAACTTTATCTGAATTAAACTTAAATTTTTCTATTTTACCCCTAAGAAATTCAATGTCCCTTTCCTGTTCTAACACTTTTCTTTTTAAATCTGACATACTTTCACTTTGATCTGGTGTGAGAACATATTTTTCTGGTGTGAGAACACCTTTTTTTGTAAGTACCGGATTAGTCAAGTACATAGCATTATTTTCATTTAAAATAGATTCCTCAAGAATTGCAAGTTTTCTAGCCGAATAAAAATCTCTAGGGTTTTGTGACAACACCAATCTTTTTAGTTCCGGATATAAACCATTAATAAATGAAGTTTTCAAAAGTGTTTGCCTGATTTTATTCTCACTTTCGGAATCTACATCTTCCGGAACAACCTTAAATGAAGCAGCTTCGATTCTCATCGAAAACTGTTTAACCGACTCATTTGGTCTCTGTGTAAAGTTCACGAGTGAAATTATGTTTTTAGTAACATTTTCGGTCACTTCAAAATGATCTTTCAAAATGTGAATAATTTCCTGCAAATTTTTACAATTTCTGTGCTTTGGATTCTCTTCAATCAATCTATTTGCTTCCCCCTCTAAATTCAATCTCAAACAAACTAATTTGTCACACTCACTCCAGTTTGCATGAGTGGCTACTAAATTTAACTTTTCCAAAAACTGTGACAACGAAAGCTCTGAATTTCCCGAGAATTTTGGAACATGATGTGCGAACTTAGGTGTGAAAATATGGAATGATTTTAACATGTTATCATTTACCGATGAAGCACTGTTTTGATTTGGCAAAGTGCCAGAAGAAGAATTCAGACATACCGGCGATTTATCTGATATATTTTCCTCATTAGATTTAGCTTTGTGGCCAACACTTTTAACTTTACCTCTAGAATTAACAGTATCCGACTCAGTAGCAATATCAAGCGACAAATTCAAGGAGGAATTTAATTTTTTACTTGAATTTTTACTCATCTTACCGACATTTACTTTTTTGTTTCTAGTAATTGGAGCCATTTTGCATAACAATCAAATATACTCGTATAGTTTAACACAATATGCAATTGCAATGTTCTTAAACAGTATTTACAATAAAACCAGTTTTTATCAAATCAAATAACATAAATATGCAAACAAATCAATTTTTTTTATCAAATGGCACATATCAAATTTCAAGAACACTCGTTTTTGAGAATACCGAAAACAGAACATGGAACTCTGTTTACTTAAGAAAACACTCATTTTAGCACAACGGTAATTTTTAACCTTCAAAATTTCAATTCTTAAGAAAATTTTTAAAAATTTTAATTCTCTCAGCTCTTCCCCACTCACCGAGAAAAGTAACGGCACCAATTCTGTCGCGAACGTTTTGGTATACTCGACAGAGAAGACAAAGTTTTGAAATCAAACACATTTATTAAACATGAAATAACAAGGCAGTTGATCGAAAACAGTGGAGTACAAGCATTTCTCGCAATAACTCAGAGTTACACTCGGTAGGGTGACCATTAAGAACACCCCTGGAGGAAGAGGAACCAAGAGAATACACATATTTTCTGATACATAAAATAAACACAATATTCCTCATATTATACTTGACATTTATATATCACATTTGTATACTTTGAACATATACGACATTTTCATATAACATCATCAATGACTCGATACTCACGAGGATTTTACAATTAACACTCTATTCGTTAGGTGGAAGACTAAATATATATAAAACTTTACCTCGTCTCTTTTAAATATAACATTTACAATTCTGTACCATGGGAAAGGATATCAGGATGGACTCTCGGCATAAACTCATCGAGATTCTTGCGCAGAACAAAATCCATAATGGTCGGGAAACTTGACTACACAACATCATGCTGGCGGAATTCGACATCTTGGTTGGTTACGGAGATTGGTTGATTCGTACCTTAGGACACAAGGAGGAGTCAGGCAAATACAAATCGCTGTAAAATGAGCTTTCCCTCTAGCCCTATTAGCGATTCAAGCCGACCAGTGAAAGAACCATTTTCTCTTTTCACAAGACTCATTATTCCATTACTACCAGGCTGATTCATTTAAAAACACGAGTGACTCATCTCTGAACCGAGCCAAACGACTCTACGCACAACTTGTCGAACTATGTTACATATTTTAATCACATCCTTCCACTTTCAAAATTAATCCACCTTTTCTTAAAATTCGCGATCATACGCGAATCAAACACACACGTCTACATTTCTCCACGACTCCTTCCACACTGCTTCCAAAATCCTTTTTCAAACGCGCGCGTGCGCAAAACCTGCAAGTTCCCAACTAGCGACTGAGAAGCGAAAATACAAAACTATTACTATTTTTCTGGAACATAAACACTTTTGCGATTTTAGAGTTCACTTCCCTTAAAAGTCAATGTAATTGAAAACATGTAGAAAAGACATTTACATTTCGAAATTGACACTTTCAATCACACAGAAATAAAACAATACTTTAATATACAATTTTAACACAGAGGTGTGAAAGCCTTATCACACTACCCTAGAGTATAGTACTCCTTGTCAGGCATCGGCATACTCCTTGTCAGGCATCCCATGCTGCACAAGGCGTTGTTCTCGTGCGTGTTACATGAGTCCTATAACATCATTGGCGCTAATAGTTTGATCATCTGCATAACTTTTAAAATGAAATTTATATTTCGAGTGTCGCAGCTGTAGCCCAATTTTTATGAGTGCATATATTTTCTTGCAACAGGGTGCATTTATAAATTTATATTTACATATAACGAATCTAATTTGAGTGTAAGGATATATAAGAAAGCCATTGGCCTTTGTTAATTCATATAAGCCATATATTAAACGTTATTAATAATTAAAAACCAAAATTTTCCTTTACTATAACCAAATTTCTTCCCAAAATTAAAAAAAAAATAATATTTTCTTTAGAAGAATATGATTTTTTTTTAAGAAAAATCATATTTTCTGAAGTACTTTAATCATTGAAAGCCTAACCTAAGTAATTTCGGAAATATTAAATATTGCGGAAATATATGGAACTTTCTATAAGAAAGGCAATAGGTTAAAGCGGATAAACTACATTAACACTTATCTCTGGATTTTTATGATAAATGTTATTTCATTTGCATTATATTTTACAGAAGAAGAAACATTTAGTTAAATATACGCATGCATAAAACAAAGATTCTAAACGCTATTGCCTCTGGAAAGTCTGAAAGACCTGCAAAGGGGTTTATCACATTTCCCACAGTACGACATGGGTTTCCCTTTACAACCATCTATGTGGCAACTGTGCGGATTTTCACTCTGCAGTAAGAAGTGGCCCATTTCATCTCTACTTATGTCTTCAGCATACGAAGGCTAAATAGAAATCCGGGGTCTGCCACATTTTCTGTCTACGGTCTTTTTTAGATATAAATTGTCATAATAGCTCATGCGAAAATTTTCAAGCATAGGGCATTGTTTTAGAGGAGAGTTTTGCGAATTAGCCACGTATTTATAACTAAAGGAATGTCCTTCCCCATCCCTTCTGATCTACTCTCGCTCTGACCTCTATTCATTTTTGCCCCGCCACCCCCTACATCCCATCTGATTTAGAGCACCTAGGTTTTCTAATCTGATCTAATTCTCTTCAATGCCAGTTCTACTTGAAATTGTTTTTGGGCTTGCTATTGGGTATTTTCTTTGGGGGTTCGAGTCTCCTGATTAAGGTAAGCAATCAACAACCGTTTCTTATACGTAATATATAAGGTAAAATTAAATTTGGGAGGATAACTACACATGTTAATTTAAATGGCGCGGTAGCCCAGTGGTTAGAGCGCGGGAATTGTACTCAGTAGGCCTGGGTTCGATTCGCTCAGCTGCCAAAACTGCCGCCGTGTTCACTCGGAGTACGATCGCGTTAAACATGTGGGTCCGTAAGTTCTTCCGAGAGGTTGGTAGTAGGGGACGGTCCCTGTGGATACCTCCCCCACTGGGTCTATATTGGGTGGCTCTTCCCTGCCATCTAAACAGTTACCTTGTACCTTTATGGTAGTTCGGACGTCTGGGTTTCGACAACAACAACATATTAATTTAAATAATGTACATTCCAAAGGAGAAAGCGAAGAATAAGTGTCCCCGAGCGTGCTAATTACATGGTGCTGCCATCTTTTGGCTTTTAAGAGAAACAAAATCTCATATTCGTACTGCTTCAACTGCGTGCAATGCAGACAGAGTTGAAAGTTGCTTATCTTTAAAAATATTATTACACAGTATTCTGCTTACACTTTTAATATATTTATTAATTTTTTGTTGTTCATAGGTTCTAATCTGCAATCGAAATTTTCTATAATATGAATATGTAATGTAGGTATATTCTTTCTTGAGATATCGTATCCACATCTCACAGACACACATACACATGCACACATATACATACATGCACGCTGACGGACATTTTTCTAAAGACGGCAGACGGACATTTTTCTAAAAACGCTTTGAATGAATCCCAGAGGTTTTAAAGTGTACTTATCCGACAAAATCTCGAATTCTAAAATTTTCGGGAAAGCAAAAATGTTTCTATGCAACCATAAAGTAACAACGGAAGACAATAAACAGACAATAAACGCATAAAATATCTTTAAATTACTAAAAACTTAACTCTAAAAGAAATATTGACAGGATAATTTTCACAAGGAGATGGATGGCATAAAAGAAATTTACCACCAGCACCTTTTGAGGCCATCAACAGTATCGACTTATTATCGTTCTTTTTATAGTATAAACAGTTTTTAAAATACAAAAGAGAATTCAAAATCTTGATAAGTTTTCATATGCAAACAACGCTGCTTTTGTTTGCTATTAAGAAATTAAAATTGCATCATGAGTTCCGAAGAAATATTTACAAAAATCGAAAACACTTTTCCACATGACTGATACGTTAGCTAATACAACAAACACTAAGTCCAAACATAAAAAATATAATTTTCAAAATGTGTTTATTTAAAAGATGATGCCATAAAAGAGATGAAAACACTCTTATTTTACATTTTATACCCCCTGGTATGATGGTAGTAGTTCATTATCGTTGTTTCCATGGTAGAAAAATGAAGGTTTTTGGGAAATAAAATACATTTAAGTAGAGATGAATCAGCTTCATGTGACAGGTCGGTAGCAAACATAGATTGAGAAACCTGTATATTTCATTCGCATACGGAGAAATTTCGGCAATGCCTACTGAAAATTTGTTGGCATATATGTAGTTTTTTATATGCAATTGTATGTATTTATATATATATGTAGTTGACATATAGAATTTCTTAAGCACGTAAGTGATGAGGATCGGCATATTCAGTGGAATGAACTAAGGTTTGCAGCTTAGTTTCTACAGATTAGAGGAACATTAAGAATATTTCTTGAAACGGAAAATGCTTTATCATTATCCAATTTATGCAAAATGAAAGAGAAGGCATAATCTTATAAAAAATCTAAAAATATTCTATAAATGTATTTAATAATTATTTTTCTTGCCATATAAAGATACAGTAACGATAGAATATCAAGCGATAAATTATGAAAGTGTATATGCAAAATAAATCTTCAAAAGAATCTGATAAATGCATTTCAAAAATGCTTCAAGCCTTTTGCATTAAAGACAGGATAGGAAGAGCCCGTCATCAAAGAATTCGTATGTGTTTAGAATGCATTTTTCACCCATTTTCAATATTCATGCATTTATCAATCGTGTATAATATTTTTGCTCTACATCAAATATTCAGTAAGTGGTATCATACTGACTTGAGAACAATATATTCTTCAACTTTCACCACTGTTTTGTCATATGGTATTTGGCATTTACTTCGTTTGAGGGGACATTCGATTCATTGTCTATTAAAAATGTACAATCGATTGTGTAAAGATAAATCCGGTATTAAGCATAATATCGATCATATGACAATTGTAATGGGTTTTATATCACTTTGCTTTCTGATTCCATTTATATTTTCATCTTTCACGGCGGTAAGATTTGATATTGAAATTAATCCCAGCACTAAGTTCTGGTTTCTTGGATATCAAGCTACCACCGTCGGATGGCTTGAGACGTTAGGCACATTCATCTGTTCTTTCGTCTATATTGCTGAGCAATTAGTTTTTCCTACGATGTTCCTTCTTACATTCTGTTACTTAACATTGAAACTGGCCCAGGGACTAAAAAACATTAAATCTGATCTTATTAAAAAAGATTCTTGGAAAAATTCAGTATCTGAGCAATCCCTTTACCACAAGAAGATCCTTCAGCAAATAAAGAAACATGATGAGATATTTTCGTTTCCGGTATTCATTCTGCTCTGTTTACTGATCATAGTTGGCTTTACTGGTCTCGCTTTAGAAATCAGGAGTTTTTATTTAGAAACTCAACCTACAATCCGTTGTGAGGGTTTTCTTTATTTGTACTTCAGCATTACAGGAATCGTATGTGTAATGTACTCAGCTTCACGAATTCCCATGCAAATGCTGGGAATAGGAAATATTTATCGAGATCAATATGAACATATCGTAAACCAGAACGAATTCCTTGTGTCGTGGCATGACATAAAAAAAATCATGATTTTGAAAGCCATACTCGAACGGAAAGTCGTGTATTTATCAGCCTGGAATATAATTCGCTTAGACAAAAACTTTGCTTTTACCTCATTTGGTGGTATGCTGACGTACGGATTTTTGATTATTCAATTTAACGTGATATGATCAACAAAACAATTTACCGATTTAGGTGATGAATTAATGTTCTACATTTGAAAATTTTCTCCCAGAGCACAAGGAGGAATGTAACATTTGAATTGTTGAAAAATTTACAAAATTGTTTTTGTTATTATCCCTTTCCAACATATTAGAAAAATGTTTATGTCTTTAGTCATTCTGTCTGCCTATCCGTTCGCACGATAACTGCCGTAAAATGACTTTACCAAAATGAAATTTTAGTATGTTGTTGAGACAGTTTGTGGGACATATAAGAATGTAAAATAATAATATCACCTAATTTGTTTTGGATTTAACCCAGGTTGAAACACTGAAATACATTGAGCTTTATGGGACCTAATATTCATACATTTTTTAACGATGTTAAATTTCCTAATTGCTTTAAAAAGTTTAGGAAATATTCAAATTATCACATTAGAAGAGGGAAAAAAAAATAAGCAATATATGTTAGATAGTTTTTTAAATAAAAATTGACATTGTAATTACAACCATAATATATGAAGAGATCACGTGTCGCATTGCAAAAAAAATGAAAAAAATGGCATCCATTTTTTTTCGGTGTGTAAAGATAGTGATATTTAAGGAGCATTTAAATTTATATTTAGTGTTGCACCCGACCTAAAACCGCTTTATTTTCTATCTAAATTACATGCCTGTGCATTTATAATATTTTTCATTTTAAATGATCGCTAAACTTTGATTATTTCTACAACGAAGCCTAGTATTAACGTATGCATAATGTAAACAAATCAAGCGATAGTAAGTAGAGTTGTATGAGAATTGCTGAATCTTTTTCACGCAAAATAATTTAGTTCTGGAGTCTGGAATATAAATAATATGAATGAAATATTCATTGATTTTATGGAAGCAGTCGATTTCTATTTCGATGAACTATTGTAGTACTGCGATACTGATGTCCACTGATGATTACTGTAGAACTGTAATAATTTTAAAAATATCACCGTTGAATGAATTACATTTTACAGATGTTTAAATAAAATTACATTTCAGTTGGAAAGTGTTATATAGTCAATGCTTATGCATGATTGATCTTTCTTGTCCAATTTAAATGGGATGTTCAACAAAAAATTTTATATGCTTAGATGATGAATTAATACTGTGATTTGATAATCTTATCCTTGAACATAAGAAAGAATGGAACATCACAGTTGTTGAAATATTTGCAAAATTGGTTTTCTGTAATTATATAGTCGATTAGTTGATTAGTTTACATTAAGAAAAAATAAATATGTATGAACTTTTTTACGAACTAGAGTTGCATATTATAATATATTTGTACATATTTAATGAAGTGTATATTGTAAGAATTTCAAGTTTATAAGTAAGATGGGAGATGGAAAATAATTATTGGCAAGATCTAATGATAGTTGCTGTGAGACCAGAAATTGTTCTCACATGAGACATTTTTATTTGATTATTTATGGTGTCCCTTATGGAAAAGAAAGCTTGAGTCTGACTGGCGCCGAACTTGACGACAACTTGAACTTTTAGGTCAAATGCTATAAATTTAGGTGTGCCAGGCCAGAGGGGCTGTGAAGTGATGCCATTGGGTTCAGAAGAACCAATGAGCGCCAAGGGGAAGAAGGGCGGAGCTAATCCCCCCCCCCCGCCGAAGGAACCACAAGTCAGTAACAGATTTACGAAAGGAGCGAAGTGAATATGACCTAGCAGACATGACTTAGGAGTTGCAGTTTGAGTACGAGTATTTACACTATCATGACTTAAGAGGAAAGAAATCAGAGTTCGGAGACACACACCCCAGAGTTGTGGACGAAATACACGAGTTTCAGTTATAGACAAAATGAGAGTGCAGTAGCATACGAAAGAAAAATGTGGCATAAGAAATTAAAGTTACACTTTTAAATATTAAATTCATTATTTTAAATCACATTAACATTGCCGTAAATTCATATATAGTGGAATTAACATTTAAATCGTACATCGCTTGTTGTTGTGCCGCAATTAACCCTCCAATTATTTTTACCTTTTGTGTAAGTCCTGAAAAGAATTATTAATTAATATTAAAAGATTAGACTATTTTAAAACTTAAACAATATCCTTTATTAACAACATCAATTTATCAAAAGCATCAATTTTCATAAATATCAATTTTCACTTATTATCAATTTTCATTTGATTATTTTAGCGAGGGGAGATATGTGACAAGAATTATTAGTTTTACTGTTGTTGTCTAGGACCTGTTATTATGGACACATACCTTCAAGTTTAATCTTGGGCTTATCATCTCTCCAAGGTTTTCATCACTCTTGCCACAACTCCTCATTGTCTTTCGTATGCTACTGCACTCTCATTTTGTCTATAACTGAAACTCGTGTATTTCGTCCACAACTCTGGGGTGTGTGTCTCCGATCTCTGATTTCTTTCCTCTTAAGTCATGTTAGTGTAAATACTCGTACTCAAACTGCAACTCCTAAGTCATGTCTGCTAGGTCATATTCGCTTCGCTCCTTTAGTAAATCTGTTATTGACTTGTGGTTCCTTCGGCGGGGGGGGGGGGGGGGGGGGGGAGTAGCTCCGCCCTTCTTATCCTTGGCGCTCATTGGTTCTTCTGAACCCAATGGCATCACTTCACAGCCCCTCTGGCCTGGCACACCTAAATTTATAGCATTTGACCTAAAAGTTCAAGTTGTCGTCAAGTTCGACGCCAGTCAGACTCAAGCTTTCTTTTCCATAAAGGACACCATAAATAATCAAATAAAAATGCCTCATGTGAGAACAATTCCTGGTCTCACAGTTGCATCACATAGGTAATTTTATTCTCCTCCTCTAAAGCACTATAAAGTATTCTCCTACGCTTATGAGATGAAATTTGAAAAAAAAAGTAAAAAGTTGGATATTTTTTAACTTGGCCCCAGTCACATATATAAAAAAGAATATCAAGTTTATTCTTCATAGTACTATTACCAACATCTTTTACCGATGTTTAAATTGTTTAACTAATCAATGTAATTGGTTATATCAATGTATGGTGTTTATAAAGCCCACTTTTATTTTCAAGCTTTGGGATTCAGGTGTCTAGAGGAGGTTTGAAGGGTATAGTGTCAAGAACCACCTAGATAATTTATGAATTCGCTTTCGTTTTTTGATACATTAAGGGAAGTATAAGAGTAAATAATTGAGGTTAACTTTTATTCAATATGTGAACTCAATTATGAAGTGACAGTTCATTGTTGCAATAGTAAAATCGCAAACAAGGCAAGCATCAGCCCTTAGCAGAGTGGGTAAGGGTAAGCCCTTAACACACAGGTAGTGAACGGAGCAGTTGAGCCAAAATTCCACTAATCCTCTTACTCGGCGTTTTTTATTAATGGAAGGAGAGCTTACCAGCGTTAAGTAAAATGTAATAAATTATACCCGTTCATAAAAAGAGTAAATCTCCAACAGAATTATCAAGCCATAGACCAATTTCTTTAACTAACTCATGTTATAAAATATTACTAGTTCCAAAGAATCGCACGAGACAAATACTGCAGCTGTAGGTCAAAATTCAAGTAAGAAATGGTTTACCACAGGAGACCGTAATAAGTTACTTATTGTTTATCTCAATAATAGATGATATTATTCAAACCATAAGAAAGGCTAAAGGAGTGGAATATTTACAATTTGGCGATGTAATGGTTTTTTTGCTATATGTTAAGATATCATTGCTATAAATGAGGCAATAAACTACGCCATGAAAACACTGGAGGATTGGTGTGATGGAAACATGATGATAGTGAACATAAATAAAACAGTTTCCCAACTTTATACACTGACTTCAAAACACCATAATGTCAATGTCCAATACAAAGGCCAAAGTTTAACAGCGGAAAAATGTGACAAACTTGGGAGTGCGTCTAGACTAAAAGCGCAATTGGAAAAATCAGGTTGAAAATATTTCCAAAAGTCTTAATCAAGGATTGTTAAAGTGACTGTTTGGAAATGCCTGGGGCTCATTACAAGAAATAATGATAACAATAATAAAAATTTTATTAGGCCAGTTTCGGATTATGGTGCAGAGATTATTTCAAGCTTTCAATAACACCTATAAAGCTTTGGAAAAGATTCAGAACAAAGAACTTATATTTATTACCGGAGTTCCAAATTCTACCTCTATACATATCGGCTGAGTTTTAAACAGATAGTGAACATCTGGATATACAACTGGATAAGAAGACTATTGCACTGCAAAATAAATGTCTATGAGTACCAGCGAGACTTTGGAAAAACTATACTCCGAGTGGTAAGATATTATATACACATGTATGGCTTCTAACACTAACTGTGTCAGGAGAACTAGGAGACAAGAACAGTTTGGACTGGCCTGTTCGAGAAAACTTCAGACAAACCTCTCCTTGAAATATCCTCAAATTAAGTTTGCAATAGGACTAAATGATAAGAAATCTGAGACAATTATTGAGGCCTTAAAAAGCTGCTTCATTGAGAAAATAGAAATGGACTATCTTAGAACACAGTGGATCTATATCTACACTGATGAATCAGCAAAATAAAAAGTTAAATCGTAGATCTAAATAAAATTGGAACTGAGGACAACTCATCCTGCTAGCTCTGTGATTCCAATGTAGTTATGAAGACCAACCATCTTAGACACTGTGAATTTTTTTATGTTAATGTTTGGACCACCTTTCTCACCAAATGGTCTACAAACTTATGTCTCTACTGAATGACATGAAGAGAAGTGGATGACCTTCAGGGTATATGATTAAGAAAATATTCGGTTGTACAATATTTCTGAAAAATTAAAGGACAACACCAATTATTTATGTCATCATAAGATTTCTCATGTCAACATTATACTAAATTTTAAATTTTTGTGTGGTTTCAATCATACACACGGAAGACATTAAAAAAAAAGGGGGGGGGGATCCGTTTTCATATTTAAGGTAGTAAAATGAATAAGGTAGTAAAACGCATGCGGAACATACGTTTGCAGACATTGGCGTCCGACGCCAATGTCTCCCTTTGCAGACATTGGCGTCCGACGCCAATGCCTGCAAAGGGAGATCGAACTGTTTGGGATAAGGTATGTCAATTACCTGCCTTTCTGAGTAGTTCTTCGTTTGGAATGGACGCTATCCCACCCATAAGCAAAAGGTTAATATTTAAAGTAACGATAATAATATTATTTAATAATATAATGTTTACAAGTAAATAAATAAATAAATAAATAAATAAATAAAAGAAGAATAACAAGAAAGTTTTATTTAAAAATTATGGATTACTTTATCAACACACACAGTAAGCATACGTCCTGAAAATGTGTATATTTTTAGTATCCATGTATTCATTATTGACATCGTTTTCTGAGAAAAAAAATTCTCAACCAATTCCTGGCAGAAAATTCTTAATGCTGTTAATATCTAGCTACATAAAATAAAACAATTTCTAATATTGATATATAAAGCAACGAAAATAATATTATTTAATAATAGAATGTTTACCCCCTCCCCCCTCCCCCCCCAAAAAAATGTATAACAAGAACATTTTATTTAAAAATTTTCGATTATTTTATCAACACACACAATAAGCATGCATCCTCAAAATATGTATATTTTTAGGTATTATGCTCAAGAGAAAATTTTGACATTATAATTTTATCGGGAAGATTGATGATAAAAAGTGATTTAAGAGATTTCACCTTCAGTCACCAGATGTCACATACAAGGAACATGCATAATCATTTTTGCTATGGCAACAACAATGAAACATGACTCTTGTTGGCGTGAACACAAATGTTCACACTTAAAAGTGATGTAAGTATGTTGATAAGGAGTGCATTAAAATTGCGTTGTATGAATACTTTTACTGAGATACAGCAAGCAAATGAAATATTTGAACAATTTTCAAGTGTATTTATACAATATTTATTCATAGCTTTTGGTGACGATCAAAGTGTGAGCGTGTTAAAGTAACAACTTCAAAGTAATGCTTGAGTCCTATTTTCGATTTTAGAGTGAGAGCAAAGATTTACAAACAATAATTTTACTTTTCGTTTCAGTATTTTGACACATCAAACAACGTTATCGTTTTCTCTAAATACTTATTGAAAACAAGCTAAACAAGAAAAGCATTTAAAAAAGAACTAAATATTGATATATTGATAAAAATTTGTATATAAAGTAAATGTTCAAAATAAGTATAAATGTTTTCAGTAAATAATACAAGTGTTGAAAATGAGTATAAATGGTTTCGATAGTAAAAGATATTTTTCAAGACAAGTATAAATGTTCTGTAACTATATAGAAGTTTAGAATTTGACTATATAATTCATATGAATAATCTTGAAATTTAAAATAAGAAAATTGGATGTGCATATATACAAAGCTCATTAAATAATCGAAAGAGAGCTAAAAATATTCTGAATTATAAATATCAGAAATGTTTGTAATCAGAATTATTAAATGATATAGAATTTTAGGAATGATAAGAACGCAGTTTCAAAGGGTGAGCTGGAAAGGATCGAGCGATCTTCTTTTGAAATTGCTCCATATATTTTGCATTAAAAAGAGGCTATGCAGAAATTCTCGCCAAAAAGCGTGGATATATGTAGAGCTCATCTTTCACCCTTTTGCAGTTTTTATGCATTTAGCATGTATTTACAATATTTTAGCATTATATACCTGGGGTGCACGCAAAGCGAAGTCATCGTATTCTTCTACTCTTAACACCATTTTGTCATACTTCCTTTGGCACTTGATTCGTTCCCGCGGGAATAAGATTCATTCATTAATAAATAAATATTATAGACCCAGGCCATGTAAAGATGAGAATGCTTTGAAGTACAATGCAACTCGTAAAACAATAGTAATAATTTTAGTTACTTTTTGTTTTTTCATTCCATTCATATTTTCATCTGTCATTGCCGTAACTTTAGACAAGAATTATGTGGATCTCATTGGTTTTTGGTTTTTAGGATATAGAGTTTCTAAATTTAGGTGGTTTGAAAGGATCGCAGTATTCTTGTGTTCTTTCGTATACATTGCTGAACAATTAGTTTTTCCTACCGTGTTCCTTCTCATCTTCTGTAATTTGACACTGCAGTTGGCAAAAAGCTTGGAAGTCGTGAAAGCTGTATTGAAGAATCAAAATTCTTGGGAATGTTCAGTCACTCAGCAATCTTGTTATCACAAGAATATTCTTAAGCAAATAGAGAAGCACGAAGATATATTTTCGTTTCCTGTATTTATTCTTCTATGTATACTGACCATAGTTGGTTTCACTAGTCTAGCTTTAGAAATTGATGTTATCTCAACAAAATTTGAGGAGCACGTAATTTGCGAGAGTATTCTTTATTTGTACTTTAGCGTTATAGGAATTATATCTGTAACCTATTGTGCTTCGGCCATTCCTCTACAACTGCAGAGAATAAGAAAAAAATATCAAGAAGAATATGAACATATCCTGAATCAAAATAGATATCCAATGACATGGGAAGAGAAAAGGAACATTCTAATTCTAAGATCTATTTATGATCGAAAAATTGTGTACTTGACAGCGTGGAATACAATTCGTTTAGACAAAAATTTGGTATTTTCCATTTTTGGTGGCATGCTGACGTATGGATTTTTGATTATACAACTTAAATGATATAATCACAGCATAAGTTGAAATACAATAATGCGCCAGTTATTTACTGTAATCATGTTCCAGCTGGGATTTTAGAAGATGTTTTTCTTCTGATCATTCAAGGCTCTATATTTTGTGATGCTGATACGACAGATTTGTTTTCTATATTTAAAATGGACCCCATTTTCATTCTCGTCTTTTATATTTTAAATACGTAGAACTTCATATTTTAAATGCAAAACTTTATATCTGTATATCCTTTGTCGCAAATAGTAGGGGGTATTGAAAAATACCAAGTTTCGAATTTTACTAATATTTTGATACCTTAGTGATTAACTGCATCTATCTTGCAAGGTTATATTGAGCACTATTTGGAAGAACTTATATTTAGGACGGAATTTTAAACCCGGGTATCTTAACGTCACCATTCTAACATTTGAGCTGAAACAATTCCCGATCGTAGTATAACTTCATATCTGTAAAACCTCCCATTCTTCTAAATGTTGCGTACAATATTGCATTCGGTTCATTGCAGCAGACTAATTGCGCAATGAGGATTGAAAAATGATTTCAAGTGTTATGCATGGAACCTCTAACATTTTTTAATGAAATTTTCGTACTTGCTTAACACTTTTCCGTTTAACGTATTTATGCTTGATGCAGAGCGTTTTCGATTCCAATTACGTTAAATAAGGGTATATGTATGAAATATAAATTAGTTAAATTAATGTAGTTACATTTTCACATTAATTTAAAAAATCAAAAATGGAAAAAAGGATACCTTAGAAATAAAGCAAGTGCTGCGAAACTTGGTGTGCAAATGCCTTTCCATTTGATATGCGAATGATTAAAATTTCATCTATCTCTCGGCAATCAAGGGGGATATGTTGGAAAAGTAGTGGCAGCCATCACGTAATATAAGCATTCTAGCCCAGCAAGTACTGAGCATTTTGTAAAACTCTGTCGCCATAGGACATATTAGTCTGTTATTAAGCTATACCGCTATGTTTCGTTGTAAGGGGAAGATTATTGTTACCACTGCTCTAAAATAAAGTCTTTTTAAAATGAAAATTTTGTCGTTTCTCTATCTTTACATACAAATTGGATGTGAATAGTAAGTTTCATAGCAAGAGAATAATGTTTTTGAGGTGTGTTATTTTTCTTCTGCAATAGAGTGTATTTTTGAATACATATATAACTTTTAACTGTTTAAATTACATTGAAAATTTTTTTAAATGTGTAATTGAAATATTTAAATTTATGTGAAGTAATTCAAATAAATAATTGTGAAATACTTAATTTTAATTAACATATTTTTAAATATATAATTGTGATATAATTAAATTATTGAGAAATATTTTTAACTGTATATCTTTGAAATATTTTAATTAACATAAAAAAAATGTATATTTGTAAAATATTTATCTTAATATGAAAATATTTTATATGTATATCAGCGAATTTTTTAAATTGAGGTGAAATAATTATTTTTTATGTAAGATTTTTAAATATTTTAATTATTGTGAAATATTTATAAATAATAACCTTGATATGTATGGAGAATGTTACTTCAGCCGTTGATATTCCAGAAAAATTAGATCTTATTTGTAAAATATAATTAATAATTAATGGATTATTTGAAGTAAAAAAATCAGTACCTTATCACTTCTTTTGCTTTTACAGAGATTTAATTTTAATATTTAAATTTTACTTGTTATATAATTCTAATGATTTATTGCTTGCGACGACTTTCAAAAGCATGTTAAAGTTTTAAATGCGAGTGTCTGAATGATTAATTTAATTTTGAGTTTCTATTTTTTCTTTTATGCTTGACATTGTAATCTGATTTGTAACTGAAGTTCACAATGTAATTGGAATATGTGATTGTGTATCACATAAATGAATAAAATGATGAATTTGGGTAAATACATTACCAGAAAGAGTAAATAGTAGTAAATGCTACCTTATTTTATATAAATGATAGTGCAATTCTCTATATTATTCGAAATTTTATAAAAGGAATATCGGGAGAACAATCTGTTAAACATATAATTGTTTTATACGTAATGTTAAATGAAAATATCAGCTGTATATAATTTATTTTTGTTTAGGATGATTTTATGGAAAAACGCATTTTAAGAATCTAACGTGAGCTACAAATAAAAACACTAAAACACTCTAAGCATCTCATTACATACAGTTAGGAATATTTATAATGAATCTCAAACAACACAGAAAGTTCTTTATGGCATTACTTTGTAAAAAAGAATTAATACTCGTATTGGAAATTTTCAGACAACAGTGGCAGGAACCAGAGATGTTCTTCACCACAGGCAAAGTAGACAAGGGTTTGAATAGCTTTTATCATCTCATGCCGACACTTTTGAATACGAGTAATGTGAGTTATCTACCTCTGAATCGAAAATCAGATAGCAATTTCCATAGAACCAGGGTTGTTTTCACCATAGGCAAGAAAGTGCAGTGGAATATTTAAAAAGTGCAGTGGTGTAGATCCCCATATTTACATTATTTCTTCATTGGGTTCATACTGGAAAGTCAGGAATGCAAGCTGCCCTCTCCCATGCATGCCGACAGGGGAAGGGACAATATGATACACAGAGGACGCATAACAGTTTATGTAATATATCAATGCCTTGCAAAATATGCGGTGTTAGGGATTTTCTGGCCCCTATGCATTTGCTGCATAGGATCCCGAAAATTCTATCATTGACACTTGTAATATCCTTTACTTTCCGTGAATCTGGCTACGCCTATGAAACATTGGGGATGCAAAGGATGGGATGTGCTAAAGACTATATTTATCAGACTATTGAGTTTTTTAAATTAAATGATAGTTACACTTAGTGATAAATAAACATTAGTGATAGATAATGATAAATAAACATTTGTGATAAATAATAGTGATAAGTAAATATTAGTGATAGTTACGCGGAACACGCTTAAGAGAGCAAGATCGTCATCTGTCAACAGAATCTTTTCTATACATTTTAGACAAGCCCAATATCGTAGTAATATTGCAAAAGCATGTCAACCGTTGAATATTTCAGTTTATAAGGAAAACTAGTTTTACAGATCGTAATTTGTCGATACCATCAACATCGATATTTTTAAAAATGGATCATCAGAGTGGGTTATTTGAATCAAACGTAATTGTATAACCTAACAATAATATGTAGCCAAGTTGTAGTCAGTCTGAGAAACAAATAATGGTTCGAAAGGACGTAATTGGATGATCCATCTAAAGTTGGTTAGGCTTGAATAAAATGACACATCAAAGGGATCATTTTTTAAAAACCTAATATAATCTAATAATATACTGATACAAAATCCTCTGTCGGACCATTTCAATCCGTTTTAAACGAATAATAAAGGGTAAAAACGATTTTAATTTGTCAATGTTTTCGTAGTTGACTTGATTGCACTGAAATGGCTCATCAGACCGTTTAGACTGAATTTAGTCAGTTTAGAACGAATTTCGAAGGATCGTAATTAATTGATCCATTCAAAGTTGATTAGGTTTGACTGAAAGGACAAATTAAGGCAGCAATTTTAGTCAACTCTTTTATAACCTAAAAATATAGAGAAATCAAATCCTCTGCTAGCCAGTTTTTCTCAGTTCTATCGAAAGATTATAATTAGTTGATTCTTCCAGGTTGATTAGGATTGAATAAAATGGTCCAGCAGAAGAATGATACAGTTCGCAAAATAACTTTAGCATTAAATAGAATTTTTTGTGTAGATGTTTTTTCCAATAGATAATATATTTCATTGCAGATCTTATGATCTCCAAAAAAAGATGTTTTCCCATTATTACTTTCCTTATATATATATAATGTATAAGGAAAGTTTTGTGCCGGTGCCGAACATTCGAATTCGAGTTTTCGAAGGGAGAGCACTTTTGAAGCATCCTTGATAACGAATCGAACATTTGTGAGGTGATGTATGTGTGTGTGTGTGTGTGTGTGTGTGTGTGTGTGTGTGTGTGTGTGTGTGTGTGTGTGTGTGGTGTGTGTGTGTGAAAGTGTATGTGTGTGTATGAAAGTATCTGTGTGTGTGTGAAAGTATATGTGTGTGTCTGTGTGAAAGTATGTGTGTGTGTGTGAAGGTATATGTGTGTGTGTGAAAGTATATGTGCGTGTGTGAAAGTATATGCGTGTGTGTGTGTGAAAGTATATGTGTGCGTATGTGTGCGTGTGTGAAAGTATATATGTGTGTTTCTGTCTGTGTGTGTGTCAGTGAGCCTGTGGAAACGATATTTCACGAACGAATGGAGCGATTCGAATGAAATTTGGTACAAAAATTACAATCTGTGTATACCGGAAGCCTATTGTATTTCAACACAATCGAATGTTCATAATCCCCATAAATTTTCGAGTGAAAATTTGAAAAACTCATCGAAAAATGAAAATCTTTACTAAAGTTACGCAAATAGACATTTCTTATATAATTTTTCCTTAGAAAACTATTGACATAAACTTTAGAACGCTAGTAGGAAACGTTTTCGACATATTGCACATTTTTCAAATAAATTTATAAAAAAAAATCCCATAAAGTAAAAAAAAATATTAACTCTTGAGAAACATGTTCCCTTTTCATATGTAATATCATGCGATAAATTTGGTGACATCATTCTCATGGATCTAGGTCATATTCCATTTAAGAGAAAAGCTACCTTAGTAATACCTTTGTATTTGAACGCCAATAAGCATTTATCTGCTATAAGAATAACATATTTCTCAGTCCATAACTATTGGGGAGAGTTTGGCGACGAATTTGGCAGAATTCCGCCAACTTGGCGACTTTATTAAATGTTGCCAAATTAACGAAAATCTCTCCAAATGGATAAAAATGACGACTAATTGACGAAAATTCAATATCTTGGAAATAATATAAGTGTCTACTATAAGAATAACCAATTTTGTTTTTACTGTAAAAGTAGTAAATACATTGCATTACATAAGGAAAGTCATGTGCTGCCCACTTCAGATTTTTTTTCATTATATGATTGATAAAAATTTATTTAACCAAGTTCAGTCCAGATATTATGGTTGTTGCTATGGCATCAAAAGTTTGTTATGATACAAAATAGCATTTAAATTATTTAATAAATATCCCCATTCAAAGATTAAATACTTTTCTAAAGAATTACATAGGATGTAAAATTGATAACATTGTCAGTTTCGTCTAAAAATATTTGAAATCAAATGTTTGATAATAGCACATTTTCATGATACTCAAGAATGATAAGTTTAACAATTGAAAAAGGTTTCAAAGGTTTTTAGTTAATAAATCTTTCTGAGAAGCTGATACCATTAAATAAGTTAAAATTCCGTATAATTTTCTTCATAGAACGTTTACAGCAGTTCATTAGCGTTGTTGCCATGGTAGCAAAATTCAGTGTTTATTGGTTTGACAGATTTTCACTAAGCAATTTTTCTCCGAAACTACGTAACTACTTTCAAAACAAGATTGAAGCACAGAGATATTCCTACATATGTAAAGAAAAACACTTTCTCACATCTTTCTGTAAAATGTGCCCGTGTTGGCTACAGTGTGCATGAAATTCATTTCAAAATATAGCTTTTATGTATAATATATTAATGTAGTAGTTGAATTTAATTTGATAGCGAGAATTTGAATATGAACTTATAATTATCATCATATAATACGGTCTCCACCAAAGACCCCTGCACAGTCCAAAATTTTATTTATCGTTCGGCTGTATTAAATTTGTTATACTGAATACTTTTAACCGTGGAGCTCAAATTGAAAGTGAAAATGCATAAAACACAAAGAAGTTAAGCGTACATTATGCACCCCATATAGTAAATATATATATGAAAAACGCAAAAAGGATGTTCGTTTTAAAATTTTGATCATAAGACATAGGAATTTAGAAAGTCTTACAAAATGTGACAATATTAAAGGAAAAGCAATTCGCATTAAAGAAAAAGCAAGTCGCGTGAAAGCAAAAGCAAGTCGCGTTAAAGGAAAAGCAAGTCTCGTTAAGACGACAAAACCAAAAATTTTGAAAAATGATAGTTTTATGAAAAGTTATAACATGAGTAGTATCAAAAATGCTCACCAACCTCTCTGAAAATTCTGTAACATGCATATAAATGAGATAAATACGTAAAATACGCGCTTGTCGTCGCTGTATTATAATTGATATATATATATATATATATATGTGTGTGTGTCGTTGTTGTTGAGCCCCAGACGATCCGACCTATCAGAAAGGTGTAAGGCAACTGTTTGGACGGCCGGGAAGTGTCACCCAATTTAGACCGGAACCCAGTGGGGGAGGCATCCACAGGGACTGTATCCTCCTTTCCCTACCACCAACCCCTCGGAAGAACTTACGGACCCACATGTTTAACGTGATCGAACACCGCATGAATACGGCGGCAGTTGTGGCAGCGTGCAAATCCAGCGCGCAAACCACCGGGCTACCGCGATCGACACGCGATCGCCAACAGCACGCGGTGTTCCCAGGTGGTCACCCACCCGATTACTAACCGCGCCCGATGCTGCCTGACTTCGGTGATCTAACGACAACCGGTGTATTCAGCACAGTACGGCCGTTGGCTCTTATATATATGTCGTGTTTACATTCGTTATTCCGTGTGTGAGTGTGTGTGTGTGTGTACTTGTGGAGGGGGGAAATGCAAATGCTTATAAACTTGATACAATAATAATAATACACTCTGTTACATAAAACGTATGCAACCATCAGAAAGTGAGCTAAAGCAGAGAAACTCGGCATGTATACATCATTTGAGGAGATTTGCAAATGAATAGAATTTGGGAGTAAAAAACGTTTTATTAAGAGATGTTTACAATTAGAAGATGGTATTTTTGTAAATGATAAATTCTCCCCTGGTAGCTGTACAAGCCCATATTTTGTGTGGCTTGTATAGCTACCAGGGGAGCTATACAAGCCACACAAAACATTGGCACATATGTAACTTAATTGTGATTCAATTAAGTTACGTATGTCCCTTTGCGGAAGATCCTGCAACAAATGTTGCAATAGGTCAACTAATTCAGTGGTATTCTGAGAAGGCTGCAATTAACGCCCCTGCATGTCCCAGACGTGCTCTATTGGTGAAAGGCCTGGAGGCCTGATTGGAAGACATTGTGAGATATTCGTTTAGTATGTGGTCGACGTTGTCTTGTTGGTAAATGGAACTTGAACAGATTGACAGTATTGGCATAACAACCGATTGCAGAATATCGTCGAGGTAAAAGTGAGTCGACAAATTAGCTTGCAGGGGGTCGACAAATTGGCTAGAGTGGATCGGATGTCTCAAGAGATAGCTCACCAGACAGTCACAATACGTGTTATGACAGTGTGTCGCTTGACAACAAATGTGTCATGTCGCAATTCTGCGCCATGAGCCTTTCTTATTTTTCTGCGAGAGAAACATCCTTCTCTCCGTTCGTGCCTGTGCTGTGTTTTTCGTTAAGACTTGTTTCTATTGAAATTGCATTAAAAAGCGCATTTGGTCGTGAATTCGTTGGAATATCTGGACTTGGTGTCTGGCCGGGATGCGTGACGTCGGCTCACTTGTTACTAGGAGAAGCGCGCCTGTCCAATCAGGAAGAGGCGAAAAGCGAAGGAGAACTTTTTTTCGTGGGCTCGAGCGACCCACACTTTGCTCTCTTGGAGCTGGAAACTTCCGACTGAAAGGTCGCATCGAAAGTTTTGTCTGGTAAAAGACAAAGGTTTTTAGCCGAAATGGCTAACTGGCGGAGATGGGCATTTTGGTTCTAAAGGAAACCGCCCCTGCATTTCTGGAGATGATTGAAGAAGATCCTGGAAACCTACATTAACTTTTCTGTACATTTTCTAAAATATATTTTTTTATTCCAGGAAATCTATCCGACATCGACGCCGAGCTTGAAGTAGTTATTCCGCTATTGTTCGGATTGGTGCAAAATAGACTGATGTCCTGTACCTAAAGTCTTGGACTTGTCCCTCATCGATTCTTTTTTTGAGAACTTTTGTTTCTACCTAAAATCGTGCACATCTGATGAGAGGTATTTTCTGAAAAGCTTGAAATGTATAATAGCCAGGTAACATTTTCTTTACGGGAATTTTAATGCCGTACAGCACCGGCATAGTGAAGAATGATTTCTATAATTAATCGGCTCATGACAAAATGTATTTATGGATAATTTAAAATCAAAATTAAGATCATATGATTATTGAAGTGAATTATTGTGTGCTATATAAATTTTGAACAGAGCCGAAAGGCAGATTGTTCTATTATTAAAATGAAGCTCTGAATTTGATAAATTGATTTTTTAAAGTAAAATACTTAAGTGTGATTTTAAATAAATAATATTTTGATTTTTACTTTGCTTCTGATTTATTTGAAATGCCTTTAATTCCTCTGCTATTCACTGCATGTCATCTAACAAATAATTCTGTTAGACTGAGAAAGTTTCTTGCTTGGGTAAATTTAGAATGTTTGATTACTTTGTTAAAATTCCACTATACGGCTTCACCGTCCCTTGGTATGTCTGGTGCGCGTTTGCTTTTGTGAGTTGGCAAACCGCGCCATGACAAATTGGTGCTCGTGTTTTTTTTTCTCAGAGTACATCAGTGTTAGCAAATTTAAATTTTGTTGAAGGCATATCAAACTATAAAATATTGATTTGTGTTATTTAAATATTGCAGATTCAAATGTTCGAAGTAAGTTGTGATATTTTAAATTGCAAAATATTGATTAAAATAATTCAAAATATTGGTAATATACTGCTAAAATAATTAAGAAAGTGCAAGAAGCACAAATTTTTGAGAAATGTTTATAAAAGCAAAAAGTTGAAATTGAAATTTATATATGTATATTTAAATTTTATGCACACATATCTACACACACATATTTTAATTGTTGACAAAACTGTTGAGGAACAGAAATAGTGAAAAGTATATGTTTATACAAACTGTTTTTTTTTCCGACATGATTCACATACAATTGGTTACTCACCTACGTTGAGAGAGGTGAGGGGTTGTCCAACAGTTACCTGACTCGACACTGTATTATCAATACAAACTTGATCTGGCAGTTTCACATACACTGGTTGCATATCAGAAATACTGACATAGTTTACATACAGATATCATTATTAGCAGCCACAATCATCAGTGTTTTGGTCTTACTGATAGTTTATAAAAATCAGAGATATAGGCACATTTTCACATACAATGTTGTTGTTTTTCTACTATCACCTGGCTAGGTACTGCATTGTCAACACTAAAATTCAGTGATTGTTTTCTGGCATTAGTTTCACATACAAAGTGTTTTGCTGGTTGCAAAAAGTTCTGGCAACTTCACAAATATTGTGTTCCTGACTTGTTCTTCACAAGAACTGTGTTACTCAATGGATCAAGTCAGATCCTCTTGTAGATCACATATTGGAGGAAACAAAAGTGAATTAATCAATTCCCCACAATAAACTGTGCCTCGTGATAAATTAGAATTTGTGTCTGGTGAAAAACCTTGTGCTAAAATGCCAAAATCTAGAAATACGAGAGCAAGCAGGAGTAGAGACTCCTCTGCTCAACCAAATGTGTCAGACCGTGTCCCTTCGGTGTCTCCACCACGACTTTCTCCAAATTCGGGCAGATCAGCTTCCGCTGTCAGAGACTCTAACAAAATGAAAATTGGAGTTGGATCTCAGTTTCTTGGATCCATTCCAGGTTTTGCTGGCAATGTAAACGAATCATTCCAGGATTTTTTGGAAAAATTCTCCTTGGTTGCTGACCATGCAGATTGGTCGAATAGAGATAAAATTTTCGTCTTGAAGTTGAAGTTGTCTGGTCGTGCTGAAAGACTGATAAAATCAATTCCAAAACTGAACCAAAGCACGAATTTTTCAGAATTAGTGAACGCACTCAAGGACAATTTTACTAAGAAAAAAGATATTGCCAGGAATGTTGCTAACCTGGTCAATTGTAAACAAATGATTAACGAAGAAGTTCGAGTATACGCGAACCGCATAGAAGCTGAATCCTATATGGCTTTCCCACAAGATACTGGGACTGACAATGAAGATTCCCTGAGAACTGCTATATTACTAAATGCATTTAAAAAAGGATTGAAAATCCTTATTCGAAAAGCTGTTTTATCTGCAAACCCACAGTCATTTGAAGCTGCAAAAGAGATAGCAATATTGGAAGAAGAAGTGCAAAATGAAGTGCTGGAAGAAATGACAGAGGACATAAATGCTGTGAGAATTGAAAATGACCCTAAACATGAAATTGAAGAGCTGAAGAAAGAATTGAGTTCAAAGAAGAAAGAATTTGAGAAGTTAAGAAAAAAATTTAGTGAGAACTCAGAGAAAAGAAAGAAAAGATTGAATGAAATAAGAGAAGATCTGGAAAAGAGCTATTCCAGTTTTGAGGATTCCTTCGTGGATACGCCCTCTACAAGCAGATACAATGAAAATGAATTGGAAGAGGAAGATTGGGAAGATATTCCAGTAAAAAAGAAACATAAACCATCAACATCTTTCAGAACTTCTACACCATCCAAAAGATCTGAAAATAGAAACCGTTTTAGTCAAAGAAGAACTCCAGTTGCCTCACAGGAAGAAGAGTGGTATGTTAAAAGTCCATATCAAAATTATTCTCCAAGAAAGAACTCTCTAGCCTTTAGAAGACCTTTTCGTAACAGTTCATATAGAAATTCAAATTTCCAGAGAAGAAATTTTTCAAATTTTAGAAATTCTTTTGATAATTATAAATCACAAAACTTCAATAATTTTGGATATAGAAGAAATAACAGATATTTTAATAATAGATTTGGTAATAGAAGACAATTTAGAAGACAGAATTTCAGAACACAAAACTTTCAATCTCCAAATTTTAATAGACAAAATTCTGAAATTAGTTGCATGACTGAATATGAAGCTCCTTGCCAAAACAATTTTCCTATTATTCAAGTTTTTGTTGAAGATGTCAAACTAAATGCATTAATCGACACTGGAAGTTCCATAAACATTATCTATAGTGATGCTTTACACAAAATCAACCCGAGAAAAGTACAATTAAAACATACATCCACGATTCTGAGAGGAATTGGAAGTCAAAATATTTTGGTTGAGAGAAAAGCTTCTTTTCCCATTATCATCGGAAATGAAAGAGATATGATTGAGTGTTGCGTTTTAAATACACCTGCCCCAGGAAGGTACAACATGATTTTAGGAAATACTTTTTTACATGAGAAACAAGTGACAATTACTTATAGACATAAACGTGTGAATTTTTTGTACTGTAGCATTCCCTTTACTGAATTTACCGAATCACAAAGTTTTACTGTGATTTCTGAGGATGTGCAATTTCAAACATTTCACAGTTATGCAATAAGCCATGATTTTGACAGAAGAAATTACAATTTTACAAATGATGTGGATTATAGATCCAAAGACACAAATTTTTCAAGAAATTTTAGAGGATATGAAAATAGGTGTAATAATGGATATTTATTTGAACAAAACAATTTTCACAATGAATTTAGAGATGTTGATTTTAGAAATTTTGATGCAAATGTGAATGAAAGGTCAAATATTGAATGTGAAAATGATTTATATGAAAGACAGATGAATGACAATGTACATACAGACAGATTTTTGACAAAAGACAATACCAGTGACAATGAAATATTTCAGACAGATTGTGATAAACATGATGAAGGAAGTTCACAACAAAACCAGGCAATAGGGATTGCCAAAGCTTTTAACAAATGTGTCTTAAAACCATATACTGAGTCATTTATTAAATTAAAAAGAAATTACAAAATTAAGAAAGACACGACAATTTTACTTGAACCTATCAATAATAAAGAATTTTCTGCAAATAGAATTTTCATTGCTAGAAGCATTCATAAAATTCCTGAAAATGACTTTTTGTATGCAAGAGTTGCAAATCCATCTGAGAAAATTGTCTATATAAACAAAGGTATGAAATTGGGAACTTTCGAAAACATCTATGAATCTGATATTGACATAAATAATAGAGTTGACATTGAGAACTGTATTGAAGAGAATGAAACATTTGATGCATGGGGAGGAGAATTTGATTTGAAACATATGAATTATGCTCAAAAAACTTTGCTTTTGAAATTACTAAGTAAATATAAACATGTTTTTGCTAAGAATATGAAAGAGTTGTCTGGATGTGACACTATTTTGCATGAAATTAATCTTGAATCTAACATACCTGTTAGGCAGAAACCATACCGTATACCTCATAATTTACAGAAAGAACTTTCGCGCCAGGTGAATGAATTGCTTGATGCCAAAATTATTCAAAGAAGTACATCTCCTTACAATACTCCTGTGCTGTTTGTTAAGAAACCTGATGGAAGTTATCGGTTAGTAGCGGATTTCCGAAAGTTAAATAAGATCACGATAGTGGAAAACTATCCTATTCCGAATATATCGGAACTCATCGATAATTTGTCTGGAGCCTTGTATTTTTCGACTCTGGATTTAACCAGTGGATTTTACCAATTGTGTTTACATCCTAATGATTATCCAAAAACTTCTTTTTCAACACCTGACGGACATTTTGAATGGACCAGAACTCCATTTGGTCTTAAGAATGCGCCCGCATCCTTTCAGAGACTGATGTCTCTGGTGCTGGCTGGCATATCTGGAATTTATATAGACGACATAATCGTTGCTTCAAGAACATTCGAAGAACATTTGAAAAAACTAGAAGAAATTTTTGTAAGATTAAGTAAACATGGTCTTAAATTGAAACCAAGCAAATGCTATTTTTTCAGAAAAACAATTAAGTATCTTGGATTTTTAGTATCAAATGGAAAAGTACAACCTGATACTCATAATTTGGAAGTTGTAGAAAAATTCAAAATTCCTAAATCAATTAAGAATGTGAGACAATTTCTTGGACTCACTGGATTCTATAGAAAATTCATAAAAGATTATGCTGAACTTACCCTTCCACTGACAGATTTACTGAAGACTAAGAATAATGAAAGTAAAAAGAAATTTATTTGGACTAATGAAGCTCAAAAATCTTTTGAGATTTTAAAAGGAAAACTTTTGTCAAAACCAATTTTGACCCTTCCAGATTTTAGAAAACCATTTATTTTACATACTGATGCTTCAAATCACTCTTTAGGATGTTATTTGTCCCAAGAAGATGAAAATAAAATTTTGCATCCAATATCTTATGCTAGTCGTAAACTTAATGAAGCTGAATGTAAATACAGTGTTGTCGAAAGAGAAGCATTAGCCGTTGTATGGGCTACTAACTATTATAAACACTATTTAATTGGAAAACCTTTCACAATTTTTTGTGACCAGATATCCCTTTCGTTTATATTTAAATTAAAAGATCCTACATCTAGATTGGCTAGATGGATTGCATCTCTATCACAATTTGACTATCAAATAGTACATAAACCAGGAAAAGCAAATGTGGTTGCTGATTATATGTCGAGAAATGTAAATGAATGTACAAATACTATTGACAATATTCCACAAAGATTTGTGTCACAATATAAAGTTATAAATCAAAATGTTAATCAAAATTTTCCAAGTGTAAATCAAAATTCTCAAAGTTCTAATAATGTAAACAATACTAATAGTAGCAATAGAAGAGAATCAGAAGTCAATTTGAATCCAGCCAATACAAATGAAGAAAATGAAATTTGTGCTGTTAATAATAATGAAAGTGAAATTCAAAATGAAAATAACATACAAAGTGGTCAATTGGAACAAACATTTACTTGTCCTACCTTGCTCATAAGAATTAAGAATGCTCAAAAATCTGACCCAAGGTGCAATAAAATTATAGATCTCTTAGATAAAAACATAAAACCTTACCCACAAACTTTGGTATTTTTTAGAAAAGATGATATCTTATGGTGTACTCATAAACACCCTAAGCGTAGACACCAAGAACAAGAAAGAGTTGTTGTTCCACAGGAACTTGTGTCTGAAATTTTATGGCTGCATCATGATTGCCCTACTTACGCACATTGTGGATTTAGAAGAACTTTAGCTTCTGTGAGTAGAAAATACTTTTGGCAGGGAATGTATTCCCAAACCCAAAACTATGTCGCATCATGTGAAATTTGTGTGGTAAATCGTGGTTTTAGAAATAATAAAGCACCCATCCAAAAATTTTCAAAATCCACATATCCATTTGAGCGAATAGCTATGGATTGTGTCGGACCTTTACCTATATCAAGATCTGGAAATAAATTTATTTTAGTCATAACTGACTATTTTACAAGATGGCCTGAAGCATATCCCTTAGATTCAATTAAAACCGAAGATATTTTGAATTGCTTAGAGCACTACATGGCTCAGCATGGTATACCCAAATACATCGTCTCGGATCAAGGGACGAATTTTGTTTCTAGAACAGCAAGATGTTTTTATAAGAAATTAGGAATAATAAGGAATACTACTACTGCCTACATGCCATCAGTAGACGGTTGTGTTGAAAGATTAAATGGTACTTTGATCAGATCCTTGAAAAATATTGCATATAACGATAGAGATAACTGGGACAAATTGATCCATTTTGCTTTATTAGCGCATAGAAATGCCATACATGCTTCTACGGGTGAATCGCCTGCTTATTTACTCTATGGTAGAGATTTAACAGTTCCAAATACTTTGATTGCTGGATTTAAACCTCCGACATATGAATCAACATATGATTATGGTGAAGACATGAGATTCCGACTTAAAAGAACATATGACGTGGTAAAAAGTAACTTAGAAAAAGCTGAAAATTCACAAATTTTACAACAGCATAAGAAAGCAAAGATGCCCAATATTAAAGTTGGTGATTTAGTGTATCTTTACACTCCCTTTTTGCCTCAAGGCCAGTCAAGAAAACTGAGCTCTTTTAATAAAGGCCCTTTTAAAGTGATAAAACAAACTTCTGCTGTAAACTTCTTAATAAGACATGTGATGAATCCCAAAAATGAACAACTGGTTCATGTGAACAGACTGACTCTTTTACCTCCAAGAAGAGAGGAATTGCAAAGGTTTTCAAAACAAACTACTGAAAGTCAAAAATTGAACTCTAAGTCAAATAAACTTACTCCTGTGATCACCGCTGAGAAAGACTCTGTGAAACTAAAATCTTGCTTATCTAAAAATTCAGAAAAATCTCAAAACAAAAAGACTGTGAAAAGAGTAAGATTTAATTTGCCAAATAAAAGGGTAAACGAAAATACTGTTCATACTAGATCAAACTTTCATGCTAATAAAAGTCAACATTTCACACCTGGAAATAATTCAAATAGCTTTGATAATAGAGGAAATGGAAGAATCATTTACAATAACAAATATAGAAATAGTTATACACCACACCAAAATCAGTATTATATAACAAACAGAAACACACGTACACCTTATAATCTTAGGAATCAAAGATTCGCACAATATTAAATTTTGGTTGAGTTCACAATTTTTCAGAAATTAAATTTTGCAAGAAAGATTTCATTTTTAGTTAAAGTTTATACTTGTTTAAGTTTTTATATTTCAATATTGTCTTTTAAAATAGAATTTATGAAAAAATTGTTGTGATTTTAAAATTTATTGGAAATCTTGCATTTAAGTTAAAAAGTAAATAAGAAAAAGTAATTGATTTTGTGAACCATAAGTTATAAATGTTTATATTATAATTTAAATAATTGGTAATTTTGTTAATTGACTCTCCTTGGACTTTAAAATTTTTCGAGAGTCTTGTTTTGATCGACTTTGATTATATTGATGTGTTTTATTGTAAAAAAATGTTTGATTATTTTGTTAAGTTCTTGAATGAAAGTAATTAAAATGGTGGTGGTAATTTGTGTTCCCCTAAGTAAAAGGGAGGAAATTTTGAATTTTGAAAAAAGGTAAATGATTTTGATAAAATAAAATTGAAATTAAAATTGAAATTAATATAAAGTAAATATAAAGAATTTAAGTAATTTGAATTTGAAAATGAAAAGTTTGAGTTTGAGAATTTTTGAAATTTAATGAAATTTTTTTGAAGATCAAAAGTAAATGATCTCTTTTGAAAAATGTTTTTGAAACTTTGTTGCTGAGAGAGGTGAAATTTTTGGCTGATGTTTTGTTGAAATTCTGTTCTCTTGAAATTCCATTTCACATTGTTGTTTTTTTTTGACCAGCAGTTTTCAAACATCTACACACATGTAAGTTAGTCATCATATTCTTATGCTGCAACCTCTTTTTCTGAAAGCTGGCTGGTGGACGCAAACATTGGACATATTTACATTGGATCACAGATTAAGAAGCAGCTTAGCAAATTAATTGTCCGATGCTTTGTGGCAGGACTGGAGTCCTGGACGACAACTTGCTCCGAGCCTACCTAGGAGGGTTGTGATTGGCCAGGTGGGAAACTGGTGAAGCTGTGAGGATGATGATGATGGAGAAGATGATGATGATGACGATGATGGGGTCAGCGCAAGCTGCCCAAAATTTTTGTTTGTCCGTGGCTTCTGAGGCGTGTCCTGGCGTCCTGTTTCTGCTGCAATCGCTTCCTGCACGCGAGTATTTTTTTTTCTTTTTACACCTCCCTTTTTCTATTTTGGCAACTCGTTAGTCCCCGCCGAGTTTGCTCTTTAGATGTGTTCCTGCTCTTTTACATAACTGACGTGAATTTCAGGAGAATTTTTTCTCCTTTCTCTCTCTCTCAGTAGACAAATGTGTTTAAATGTAAATTTTTGTTTTGTGACATGAAATGGTCACTTGTTGAAATAATTTCAGAGTGAAAGTTGTTAAAAGTAAAGTAAATTGAAATTTTAAGATAAATTGAATAATGTAAATATAAATGAATGATTTAAAGTAATTTATGAAAGTGTGTCAGAATAAGAAAATTCTGAATTGTCTTGATGATAAAAATAAGTTGAATTAAAGTTAATGTTAAAATTTGTTGAATAAATGATGAAAAGTTGAAATGTTGAAAAATTGAAGATAAATATAATTTAAAGTTAATATATTGAATTTGAAATTAATTTAAAGTGAAAGTTAAGATTAAATGAAAGTTTTTGAAATGAAAAATTGAATTAAGAAATTTAAAAATTGAAAGTGACTTTGTTCTCAAATAGTGAGACAATTTTTGAATGAGTAAAAGAATCTCATTACCTGATTATGACAAATTTAAATTTAAATTAATTTTCAAAATATGTAATCCTTAAGAATTTTTGTGTCATTTGTGTGTTTTGAAAGTGACAATTGTTTGAAATTGTTTGAAATTTTTTTTAATTGTTTATATTGTTAAGTTTGTAAATTCATATTATATCATATTTTGTTTTTCATATCACCTGGTTGATCTCAATGTGGTTGATTGAGATATTGTGTGTCAGGCAAAGTGCCTTGACAAATTTTCTTCTGAATTTTAGTGTAATTTAAATGTGAATTTTTGTAAAGGTTCCTTTAAGATGTGGTGACGCTTTGTCATCCTTTTGGTTTCTTTTGATCTTTACCTGTGGTGATGAGTGGCTTGGCCAGTCATTCAGATCTACAGTGTTGTTGCTTTTGAGAGAGGTGAACGATCGCACTTTTCTCGCCCAAAATTTTATTTTAAATTATTTTACACTTACAGGTTCCTAAAACTCTTTGTAAATTTTTTTTGTTTTGTGTTTTTGAGTGAGCGAAAAATTTTCCTCACTCTGTTCGGAAAATTTTTGACTCCCAGGAGGGGAGAGCTGTCATGTCGCAATTCTGCGCCATGAGCCTTTCTTATTTTTCTGCGAGAGAAACATCCTTCTCTCCGTTCGTGCCTGTGCTGTGTTTTTCGTTAAGACTTGTTTCTATTGAAATTGCATTAAAAAGCGCATTTGGTCGTGAATTCGTTGGAATGTCTGGACTTGGTGTCTGGCCGGGATGCGTGACGTCGGCTCACTTGTTACTAGGAGAAGCGCGCCTGTCCAATCAGGAAGAGGCGAAAAGCGAAGGAGAACTTTTTTTCGTGGGCTCGAGCGACCCACACTTTGCTCTCTTGGAGCTGGAAACTTCCGACTGAAAGGTCGCATCGAAAGTTTTGTCTGGTAAAAGACAAAGGTTTTTAGCCGAAATGGCTAACTGGCGGAGATGGGCATTTTGGTTCTAAAGGAAACCGCCCCTGCATTTCTGGAGATGATTGAAGAAGATCCTGGAAACCTACATTAACTTTTCTGTACATTTTCTAAAATATATTTTTTTATTCCAGGAAATCTATCCGACATCGACGCCGAGCTTGAAGTAGTTATTCCGCTATTGTTCGGATTGGTGCAAAATAGACTGATGTCCTGTACCTAAAGTCTTGGACTTGTCCCTCATCGATTCTTTTTTTGAGAACTTTTGTTTCTACCTAAAATCGTGCACATCTGATGAGAGGTATTTTCTGAAAAGCTTGAAATGTATAATAGCCAGGTAACATTTTCTTTACGGGAATTTTAATGCCGTACAGCACCGGCATAGTGAAGAATGATTTCTATAATTAATCGGCTCATGACAAAATGTATTTATGGATAATTTAAAATCAAAATTAAGATCATATGATTATTGAAGTGAATTATTGTGTGCTATATAAATTTTGAACAGAGCCGAAAGGCAGATTGTTCTATTATTAAAATGAAGCTCTGAATTTGATAAATTGATTTTTTAAAGTAAAATACTTAAGTGTGATTTTAAATAAATAATATTTTGATTTTTACTTTGCTTCTGATTTATTTGAAATGCCTTTAATTCCTCTGCTATTCACTGCATGTCATCTAACAAATAATTCTGTTAGACTGAGAAAGTTTCTTGCTTGGGTAAATTTAGAATGTTTGATTACTTTGTTAAAATTCCACTATACGGCTTCACCGTCCCTTGGTTTGTCTGGTGCGCGTTTGCTTTTGTGAGTTGGCAAACCGCGCCATGACAAATGCAAGATCGGAACGCTGACCAGCCTTCAACCACATACTTATGCGGCGGTCAACACTAAGAAAGAAGTGGAATTCGTCATTAAATACAAAATGCCTCCATTCGAATACTGTCCAGGTTGACCGAGCTCGGTACGAATCCAGATGGCTTTGCCTGTGTAAGGGCCAGTGCAATGTGCATTAATGGACGCTGACACTTAATCGCTCTTTCTGCCAGTCGTCTCCGAATAGTATTTCTTGATACAGGATGCATGGAGGTTAGCAAATGCAATCAAATGACAGATAGTGACGTCATCAGTATCGACGTGGTTACTGTCATGTTTGCACGGTCCTCTCGATCAGTTGTTTGCTGGGACGTCCTGAGCCTCTGCAATAGCAACATGGGTCTTTCCTGATCTACTGTTGCCAACATCGAGCAACTACTATATCGCTCTGACTTCTTTGGCGAATTATACGTCTGTTGGATAGCCAGCTTTCCTTAGCTTTATGAGTTGACCTCTCTCGACACTCGACAATTGTTCGTTTCCCAGTCTTGTATGTCTCGAAGGCATTTTTGCACACAACTTGCAATATCAAAGCAAAAACATCCAGTCCCAATTGCCGTAAGGTGACAACACCGATCGTTTTAAAGGCTGCACAATTCGTTGGGATATTTAAGAAAGCTATGAACCTTCGTTAAATCATATATTGAACGTTATTAATAATTAAAAACTGAAACTTTGTTTTACTAAAACCTATTTCATTCCCCAATTTTTTTTTAATTAAATTTTAGAAAAATCCTATTTTCTGAAGTACTTTAATCATTGAAAGCCTAAATAAGTCGAGACGTGATAAAATAGTTTTTAGGTTACGCAAATATGGCCCGTTCTGTAAGTATGACTGTAGGTTAACGCGGATAAACTATATTAACACTTATATGTCGGGATTTGTATGATAAACGTTATATAATTTGCATTACATTTTGCAGAAGAATAGTAATTTAGTTTAATATATTTATGAACAAAACAAGCATTCTCAACATAATAAGTTTTGGAAGGGTTGAAAACCCTGCAAAGGGTTTTATCACATTTCCTACAGTACGTCGTGGGTTTCCCTTTACAAACATCTATTTGCCAACGGCTCTGATTTTCACTCTGCAGTAGGAAGTGGCCCACTTCGTCCCTACTTATGTCTTTAGCACCCGAAGGCTAAATAGAAATCAGGGGTCTGTCACATTTTCTGTCTACGGTCTTTTCAGATACAAATTGTTATGATAGCTCATGCGAAAATTTTCAAGCACAGGGCATTGTTTTGGAGGAGAGATTTGCGGATTAGCCACGTATTTATAACTATAGTAATGGCCTTCCCCATCCCTCTTGATCTACTCTTATCTCTCTGATCACTCTGATCTCTATGCCTTTTCGTCTCGTTTCCTTCACATCCCATCTGATTTTGTGCACCTAGGCTTTCTAATCTGATCTTATTCTCTTCAATCCCAATTCTACTTGAAATTGTTTTTGGACTTGCTATTAGGTATTTTATTTGTGTGAGTTCTAGTCTTCTAATTAAGGCAAGCAACCAACAATCTTTTCTTATACGTAACATATAAGGGAAAATTGAATTTGGAAGGATAACTACATATTTTCATTTAAATAATATACATGCTGCTGGTGAAACCGAAGACTAATTATCTTCGAGTGTGCTAATTATATGGTGCTACCATCTTTTGACTCTTAAAAGAAACAGAATCTCATTTTCGTACGGCTTCTACTGGCTAGAATGCAGAGGTAAAAGTTGCTTGTCTTTAAAAATATAAATATTGAAATAAAGCTATTCTGTTCACAGCTATAGCTATTCACAGTATTCTGCTTACACTTTTAATATATTTAATACATAATAATCGAATTGGTATCACGTCTGTTTCAACTAAATAAATTAAAGACACAGAATCGTTAGACAGAAGATCATTTCATAAATACATAAATAAAGGACACAACATCGTTAGACAGAAGGTCATTTAATAAAAGCATAAATTAAGGACATAACATCGTTAGACAGTACTAAGTTAAGATTATATTTTATATGTTTTTATGCAAAGCAAAATTGCTATGTATATGGTCTATAAAAGAATGATCCATGTTTGCTTTTCATGTAGCCACTGATGAACGGTGTACTAACGTCCGAAAGCGCTTTGGCCTTGTTTTTTCAAAACTTTGTACGTCTTTAGGATGTTTTATTAAATGACCTTATGTCTAACGATGTTGTGTACTTAATTTATATTTATTACATTTTATTTATTTTTTCGTTCATAGGCTCTAATCTGTAATCTTAATTTTCTAAAATATGTATATATCATACAGGCATATTACTTCTTAAGGTATCGTATCTACACCTCACAGACATACATACACACACACATATAACCACATGCACATACATGCACGCAGACGACTGACGGACATTTTTTAAAAAGTGTTCCCAGAGGTTTTAAAATGCACTTATCCGACAAAATTTCGAATTGAAAAATTTTGGGGAAAGCAATAATTTCTCTATGCAATAATAGGAGAAAGTAACAATAAAAGACAATAAACGCGAAAAATATCTTTAAATTATAGAATATTTATTTTAATGAAATATTGACAGTTTTCACAATGTGATTGATGGTAAATTAAAAATCTTGATATGCTTTCATATGCAAACAATGCAGATTTTGTCTGAAGTAAAATTCATTAGGGAATTAAAATTGCAGTATGAGTTTCGCAACGAAATATTTACAAAAGTGGAAAAACTTTCAAAATGACTGATAGGTTTGCAAACACGACAGCAAACACGACAGCAAACACGAAGTACAAAAATATAATATACAATTTTCAAAATGAGATTAATTGAAATATGATGGCATAAAAAATGTGAAAATACTTTTATTTTACATTTTATACCCCTTTGTACGATGGTAGCAGTTAATAATCGTTGTTGCTATGGTATCAAAATGAAGATTTTCGGAAATAAAATCCATTTAAGTACAGTTGAAAAAAGTAAGCTTCATGTAAGCATGTGGGTAACATACGTAGATTACGAAACCTGCAATCTTCATTTGCATACAGAGAAATTACCGCAATGTCTAGTGGAAATGTGTTGCCATACATGTAGATTTTATATGTAGTTGTATGTATGTATATGCAGTTGACATATAGATTTTTTTTTAACTAGGAAGTGTTCAAGATCATCAGATTCACTAGAATGATCTGAGGTTTACAGCGTAGTTTCTACAGATTTGAGGAACATTAAGAAAATTTCTTGAAACAGAAAATGCTTTATCATTAGACAATATATGCAAAATGAAAGGGTAGGCATAAACTTATAAAATTTAAAAATTGTCTATAAATGTATTTAACAAATGTTTTTCTTGCCATAAAAAAGAAACAATAGCAATAGACTACCAAGTAAGAAACTATGAATGTGTATATGCAAAATAAATCTGAAAAACAACCTGAAAGTTGCATTTCAAAAATGCTCCAAGCTTTTTGCATTAAAGGAAGGACAAAAAGAGTCCGTTATCAAAGAATTCGCATGTGCTTAGAATGCACTTTACACCCATTTTCACTATTTATGCATTTATCAATCATTTATAACATTTCTATTCTACACCGAATATTCAATAAATGGAACCATACTGACTTGAGAACCATATATTCTTCAACTTTCACCACGGTTTTGTCATATATTATTTGGCACTTAATTCGCTCTAGAGGACATTCGATTCATTGCTTATTAAAAACGTACAATCAGTTATGTAAAGATAAATTCGGTATTAAGCAATATATCGATCATACGACAATTGTAATGGGTTTCATATCGCTTTGCTTCCTGATTCCATTTATATTTTCATCTTTCACGGCGGTAAGATTTGATATTGAAATTAATCCCAGCACCAAGTTCTGGTTTCTTGGATATCAAGCTACCACCGTCGGATGGCTTGAGACGTTAGGCACATTCATCTGTTCTTTCGTCTATATTGCTGAGCAATTAGTTTTTCCTACGATGTTCCTTCTTACATTCTGTTACTTAACATTGAAACTGGCCCAGGGACTAAAAAACATTAAATCTGATCTTATTAAAAAAGATTCTTGGAAAAATTCAGTAACTGAGCAATCCCTTTACCACAAGAAGATCCTTCAGCAAGTAAAGAAACATGATGAGATATTTTCGTTTCCGGTATTCATTCTGCTCTGTTTACTGATCATCGTTGGCTTTACTGGTCTCGCTTTAGAAATCAGGAGTTTTTATTCCGATAATCAACCTACAATCCGTTGTGAGGGTTTTCTTTATTTGTATTTCAGCATTACAGGAATCTTATGTGTAACGTACTCAGCTTCTCGAATCCCCATGCAAATGCTGGAAATAGGAAATATTTATCGAGATCAATATGAACATATCGTAAACCAGAACGAATACCTAGTGTCGTGGCAAGACATAAAGAAAATCATGATTTTAAAAGCCATACTCGAACGGAAAGTCGTGTATTTATCAGCCTGGAATATAATTCGCTTAGACAAAAACTTTGCTTTTACCTCATTTGGTGGTATGCTGACGTACGGATTTTTGATTATTCAATTTAAGTGAGATGATCAACAAAACAATTTACCGACTAAGGTGATGTATTAATGTTCTACATTTGAAATTTTTTTTCCAGAGCACAAAAAAGATTGTAACATTTAAATTGTTGAAAAATTTACAAAATTGTTTTTTTTTATTATTCTTTTCCAGCATATTAGAAAAATGTTTATGTCTTTAGTCATTCTGTCTGCCTATCCTTTCGCACGATAACTGCCGTAAAAATGACTTTATCGAAATGAAATTTTAGTATGTTTTTGAGAGGGTTTGTGGGACATATGGGAATGTAAAAGAATAATATCACTCAATTAGTTTCGGATTTAACCTGGGTTAAAACTTTGAAATACATTGACCTCTATGGGACCTAATATTTATACATTTTTTCAGGGATGTTAAATTTCCCGAATTGCTTCAAGGATTTTAAGAAATATTTAAATTATCACATAAGAAGAGAAAAAAAATTTCAAAATATGTTATCTATTTTTTATATAAAAATTGAAATTGTAATTACAACCATAATATATATGAAAAGATCACGTGACGCATTGCAAACAAAAATATATATGACATCCATTTTTTTCGGTGTATAAAGATATTGATATTTAAGGAGCATTTAAATTTATATTTAGTGTCGCATCCGACCTAAAACCTCTTTGTTTTTGCGTATTATCTGTGTATCTAAATTCCATGCCTGCGCAATTATAATATTTTTTCATTTTAAATGATCATTAAACTTTGATTATTTCTACAACGAAGCCTAATATTAACGTATGCATAATGTAAACAAATCAAGCGATAGTAAGTAGAGTTGTATGAGAATTGCTGAATCTTTTTCACGCAAAATAATTTAGTTCTGGAGTCTGGAATATAAGTCACATGAATGAAATATTCATTGACTTTACATACAGAAGCAGACGATTTCTATTTCGATGAACTATTGTAGTACTGTGATGCTGATGATCACTGATGATTGCTGTAGTACTGTGAAAATTTAAAAAATGTCACTTCTGAATGCATTACATTTTATAGATGTTTAAATAAAATTGTATTTCAGTTGGAAAGCGTTATATAGTCAATGATTGTGTATGATTGATCTTCCTTGTCCAATTTAAATGGGATGTTCAACAAAACATTTTATATGCTTATATGATGAATTTATACTGTGTATTTGAATATCTTGTCCTTGAACATAAGAAAGAATGTAACATCACAGTTGTTGAATTATTTACAAAATTGATTTTCTCTAATTATATAGTCGCTTCGTTATTAGTTTAAATTAAGAAAAAATAAATATTTATGAACTTTTTTACGAACTGGTGTTGCATATTATAATATTTTTGTACAATTTTAATGAAGTGTATATTGTAAGAATTTCAAGTTTGTAAGTAAGATGGGAGATGGAAAATAATTATTCGCAAGACCTAATGATAGTTATATGACTTAAATTTTATTCTCCCCTTCTAAAGCACTATAGTATATTCTATGCTTATAAGATGAAATTTGAAACATAAAGTTAAAAGTTGGATATTTTTAAACTTGGCCCCAGTCACACATATAAAGAATATCAAGTTTATTATTCATAGTACTATTAACAACATATTTTACCGATGTTTAAATTGTTTAACTAATCAATTTAATTGGGTATAATTCATAAATGGTGTTTGTAAAGCCTACTATTATTTTCAATCTTTGGGATTCAAATCTCTAGAGGTGGTTTTAAGGGTATTGTGTAAAGAACCACCTAGATAATTTATGAATTCGCTTTCGCTTTTTGATAAATTCAAGGAAGTATAAGAGTAAATAATTGAGGTTAACTTTAAGACAATATATTAACACAATCATGAAGTGACAGTTCATCGTTGCAACAGTAAAATAGCACACAAGGCAAGCATCAGCCCTTAGCAGAGTGGGGAAGCCCGTAATCCACAGGTAGTGAACGGAGCAGTAGCACCGAAATTCCTCTTAGCCACTTGCTCGACGTTTTTTATTAACGGAAGAAGAGATGACCAGCGTAAAGGAAAATGTAATAAATTATACCCATTCTTAAAAAGAGTAAATCTCCAGCACAATTATCAAGCCATAGACCAATTTCTTTAACTAACTCATGTTATAAAATATTTCCAGTTCCAAAGAATTCTCACGAGACAAATACTGCAGTTGTAGATCAAAATTCAAGTAGGAAATGTGTTACCACAAGAGACTGTAATAAGTTACTTATTGTTTATCTCAATAATAGATGATATTATTCAAACCATAAGAAAGACTAAAGGAGTGGAATATTTACAATTTGGCGATGGTCTGATTATTTTTGCTACCAGTTCAGATATCATTGATATTATTGAGGCAATAAACCACGATATGAAAACACATGGGGATTGGTGTGATGTAAATATGAAGATAGTGAACATAAATAAAACAGTTTTCCAACTTTATACATTGTCATCAGAACACCATAAAGTCAATATCCAATACAAAGGCCAAAGATTAAGAGCGGAAAAGTGTGACAAACTTGTGAGTGGGTCTAGACTAAAAGCGCAATTGGAAATATCAAGTTGAAAATATTACCAAAATTGTTAATCAAGGATTGTTAAAGTGACTGTTTGGAAATGTCTGGGGTTCATTATAAGAAATAATGATAACAATAATGAAAATTTCATTAGACCAGCTTCGAATTATGGTGCAGAGATGATTTCAAGCTTTCAATAAGACCTATAAAGCATTGGAAAAGATTCAGAACATAGCACTTGGATTTATTACCGGAGCTTCAAATACCTCTATACGTATCTGCAATGGAGATTTAAACAGATAGTGAACATCTGGATATATGACTGCGTAAGAAGACTATTGCACTGAAAAATAAATGTCTACGACTACCAGAGAGACTTTGGAGAAACTGTAATCCGAATGTTAAGATATTATATACACATGCATAGCTTCTAACTCTAACTGTGTCAAGAGAACTAGGAAACAAGAACAATTTGGACTGGCCTGCTCGAGATAACTTCAGACAACCCTTTCCTTGAAAGCTCCTTAAACTGAGTTTGCAATAAGACTAAATGATTAGAAATCTGAGACAATTTTTGAGGCCTTAAAATGCCAGTTAATTGAGAAAATAGAAATGGACTCTATTAGAACACAGTGGATCTATATCTACACGGATGAATCAGAAAAATGAAAAGTTAGATCGTAGATCTAAATAAAATTGGAACTAAGGACAACTCATCCTGCCTGCTCTGTAATTCCAATGTAGTTATGAAGACTAACCATCTTAGACACTGTGAATTTTTTTATGTTTATGTTAGGACCACCTTTCTCACCAAATGGCCTCCAAACTTATGTCTCTACTGGATGGCATGAAGAGCAGTGGATGACCTTCAGGGCATAGGATTAAGAAAATATTCGGTTGTACATTATTTCTGAAAAATTAAATGACAACACCAATTATTATGTCATCATAAGTTTTCTCATGTCCACAGTATGCTAAATGTAAATGTGTGTGGTTTCAATCATACAAACGGAAGACATAAAAAAAAGGAAGAGAAAAAAAATCTATATCCGTCTCCATAGTTATTGCAGGCATTAGCGTTTGGACTCCAATGCCTGCAAAAAGGGATCGAACTGGTTAGGATAGTGTATGTCAAATACCTGTCTTTTTGAGAGATTCTACGTTTGGGATGAACGCTGTTCCACTCGTAATCCAAAGGTTAATATTTAAAGTAACGAAAATAATATTATTCAATAACAGAATGTTTACAAAACAAAAAGATAAATAAGTAAAAGAAGAATAACAAGAACGTTTTATTTTAAAATTATGGATTACTTTATCAACACACACAATAAGCTTTCGTCCTCAAAATGTGTATATTTTTAGTATCCTTGTGTTCATTATTGACATCGTTTTGTGAGAAAAAAATTCTCAACCAATTCCTAGTAGAAAATGCTTAATGCTGTTAATATCTAACTTCATGCAGTAAAACAATTTCTAATATATGTAAAGTATGTAAAGTAACGAAAATAATATTATTTAATAATAGAAATTCCCCACCCCCCCTAAAAAAACACTGTATAACAACAAAATTTTATTTAAAAATTATCGATTACTTTATCAACACATACAATGAGCATGCATACTTAAAATATGTATATCTTTAGATATTATACTCAAGAGAATATTTTGACATGATAATTTTATCGGAAAGATTGATGATAAAAAGTAATTTAGGAGATTTCGTCTCGAGCCATCAGGTGTCACCTATAAGAAAAACAAGAAACATGTATAATCATTTTTGCTATGGCAACAACAATAATACATGACTCTTGTTGGCTTGAACACAAATGTGCACACTTAAAAGTGATGTAAGTATGTTTATAAGGAGTGCATTAAAATTGCGTTACGATAATTAAATATGAATACTTTTACTCTTAGATACAGCAAAGAAATGAAATATTAGAACAATCTTTATGTGCATTTATACAATAATTATTCATTGCTTTTGGTAACGATTAAGTGTGAGCGTGTTAACGTAACAAATTCAAAGTAATGTTTGAGTCCTACTTTTCAATTTTAGAGTGACAGTAAAGATTTACAAAACAACAATTTTACTTTCAGTTTCAGTATTTTGAAATATCAAACAACGTTATCCGTTTCACTAAATACATATATGAAAAACAAGCTAAACAAGAAAAGTATTTAAAAACGAACTAAATATTGATATATTGATAAAAAATTCGTCTATAAAGTAAACGATCAAAATGAGTATACATGTTTTCAGTAAATAATACAAGTGTTGAAAATGACTGTAAATGTTCTATATGTGCAAAACAAGTATAAATGTCCTTTATAGAGAGAAGGTCTGTAACTATTTAGCAAAATTTTGAATTTGCTTATGTAATTCATACAACTAAACTTGAAATTTAAAATAAGAAAATTGGATGTACATATATAGAAAGCTCATTAAATAATCGAAAGAGAGTTAAAAATATTTTAACTTATAAATATCATAATTATTTGTAATCAGAATTATTAAATGATATAGAATTTTGGGAATGAAAAGAAAGCAGTTGCAAAAGGTGAAGTGGAATGACTCGACAGATCTGCTTTTGAAATTGCTCCATATATTTTGCATTAACAAGAGGCTATGCAGAATTTCTCGCCAAAAAGCGTGGATATATGTAGAGCTCTTCTTTCACCCTTTTGCAGTGTTTATGCATTTAGCATGTATTTACAATATTTTAGCATTATATACCTGGGGTGCACGCAAAGCGAAGTCTCGTATTCTTTCACTCTCAACACCATTTTGTCATACTTCTTTTGGCACTTGATTCGTTCCCGCGGAATCACGCTTCATTCATTAATAACTAAGTATTACCTACCCATGTAAAGATGAGAATGTTATGAAGCACAATGTAACTCGTAAAACAATAGTAATAATTTTAATTACTTTTTGTTTTTTCCTTCCATTCATATTTTCATTTGTCGTTGCTGTATCTTTAGACATGAATTATGTGGATCTCATTGGTTTTTGGTTTCTAGGATATAGAGTTTCTAAGTATGGGTGGTTTGAAAGGATCGCAGTCTTCTTGTGTTTTTTCGTATACATTGCTGAACAATTAGTTTTTCCTACGGTGTTCCTTCTTATCTTCTGCAATTTGACACTGAAGTTGGCAAAAAGCTTGGAAAGCGTGAAATCTGTATTGAAGAATCAGAATTCTTGGGAATGTTCAATCACTCAGCAATCTTGTCATCACAAGAATATTCTTAAGCAAATAGAGAAGCACGAAGATATATTTTCGTTTCCTGTATTTATTCTTCTATGTATACTGATCATAGTTGGTTTCACTAGTCTAGCTTTAGAAATTGATGTTATCTCAACAAAACTCGAGGAGCACATAATTTGCGAGAGTATTATTTATTTGTATTTTAGCGTTATAGGAATTATATCTGTAACATATTGTGCTTCGGCCATTCCTCTACAACTGCAGAGAATAAGGAAAATATATCAGACTATGAACATATCCTAAATCAAAATAGATATCCAATGACATGGGAAGAGAAAAGGGGCATTCTGATTCTAAGATCCATTTATGATCGAAAAGTCATGTACTTGACAGCGTGGAATGCAATTCGTTTAGACAAAAATTTGGTATTTTCCATTTTTGGTGGCATGCTAACGTATGGATTTCTGATTATACAACTTAAATGATATATTCAGAGCATAAGTTGAAATACAATAATGCGCCAGTATATTTCCTGTAATCATGTTCCAGCAGGGATTTTGGGAGTTGTTTTTCTTCTGGTCAGTCAGGGCTCTATATTTTGTGATGCTGATATGACATATTTGTTTCCTATATTTAAAATGGACTCGATTTTTATTCTCGTCTTTCAGATTTTAAATACGTAGAACTTCATATTTTAAATGCAAAACTTTAGATCTGTATATCCGCTGTCGTAAATCGTAGGGATTTTGAAATATGTCAAGTTTCGAATTTTACAAATCTTTTCATGCCTTAGTGATTATCTGCATCTATCTTGTAAGGTTATATTCTCCTTGAGCACTATTTTGAAGAACTTATATTTAGGACGGGATTTCAAACACGGATATCTTAACGCCAGCATTCTAACATTTGATCTGAAACGACCCCCGATCGTAGTATAACTTCATATCCGTAAAATCTCCTCATTCTTCTGAATATTGTGTACAATATTGCATTCGGTTCATCGCAACAGACTACTTGCGCAATTAGGATTGAAAAATGATTTCAATTGTTATGCATGGAACCTATAACATTTTTAATGGAATTTTCGTACTTGCTTAACACTTTTCGTTTTAACGTGTTTATGCTTAATGCACAGTTTTTCCGATTCCAATTACGTTAAATAAGGGTATATGTATGAAATATAAGTTTTTTAAATTAATGTAAGTTACACTTACATTAATTTAAAAAATCAAAGACGGAAAATAATTAACCTTAGAAATAAAGCAAGTGCTGCGAAACTCGGTATGCAAATGCCTTTCTATTTGATATGGAAATGATTAACATTTCATCTATCTCTCGTCAGTCAAGGGAGATATGTTGGAAAAGTAGTGGCAGCCATCACGTAATATAAGCATGCTGGCCCAGCAAGCACTGACCATTTTGTAAAATCTATCGCCATAGGACATATTAGTCTATTATTAAACATTACCGCTCTGTATCGTTGTCAGAGGAAGATTAACAACATATAAACAACATATAAACATTGAACATATTAACATTTGAATTTTGTTATGTTACCTTTGTTCTAAAATGAAGTCCTTTTAAAATGAAAATTTTGTCGTTTCTCTATCTTTATATACACATTGCATGTGAATAGTAAGTTTCAGTCTGCAATAGAGTGTATTTTCGAATACATATATAACTGTCAATTACTTTGAAATACTTTTTAAATGTATAATTGCAATATTTAAATTTATGTGAAGTATTTCAAATAAATAATTGTGAACTATTTAACTTAATGTAAAATTTTTTAAATAGATAATTGTGATATAATTAAATTATTGAGAAATATTTTTAATTATATATCTTTGAAATATTTTAATGAACATAAAAAATAAATGCTTATTTGTAAAATATTTATCTTAATATGATAATATTTTATATGTATAACTGCAAATTTTTTAAATTGAAGTAAAATAAGTATTTTTTATTTAACATTTTTAAATATTTTAAATATTTTGAAATATTTATAAATATAATCCTTGATATGTATGGAGAATGCTACTTCAGTCATTGATATTCCAGAAAAATTAGATATTTTCTGTAAAACATAATTAATAATTAATGCATTATTTGAAGTAATAAAATATGTACCTTATCACTTCTTTTTCTTTTACAGAGATTTGCATAATTCCAATGATTTAGTGCTTGCGACAACTTTCAAAAGCAAGTTAAAGTTTTAAATGCGAGTGTCTAAATGGTTAATTTAATTTTGAGTTCTCATTTTCTCTTTTATGCTCGACATTGTAACCTGATTTGCAGCTGAAGTTGACAATGTAATTGGAATATGTGATTGTGTATCACATAAATGAATAAAATGATGAATTTGGGTAAATACTTTACCAGAAATAGTAAATAATAGTAAATGCTACCTTACGTTATATAAATGATCGTGTAATTGCGATATTATTCGAAATTTTATAAAAGGAATATGGGGAGAACTGTCTGTTACACATATAATTGTTTTATACGTAATTTTAAAGGAAAATATCTGCTGTATGTAATTTATTTTTGTTTAGGATGATTTTATAGCAAAACGCATTTTAAATATCTCATGTGAGCTACAAATAAACAGTAAAACGCTCTAAGCATCTTATTATATACAGTCAGGAATATTTATAATGAATCTCAAAGAACACAGAAAGTTTTTTATAGCATTACTTTGTAATAAAGAATTAATACTCGTATTGGAAATTTTCCCACAACAGTGCCTTGAACCAGGGATTTTTTCACCACAGGTAAAGAAAACAATGGTTTGAATAGCTTTTATCATCCCATGCCGATACTTTTGAACATGAGTAATGTGTGTTATCTACCTCTGGATCGAAAATCAGATAGCAATTGCTATAGGACCAGGGTTGTTTTCATCATAGGCAAGAAAGCGCAGCGGCATATTTAAAAAGTGCAGTGGCGTAGCTCTGGACCCTCGGGATTCTTTCTTTTCCCCTTCTCTTACTGGGCCTGGCCCTTCAATTTGGGGCGTTTGGATAAACGATGGACTTTTCTCCTAGCCTTCCTAGCGAAATGACGTTTCTCGTAAAGGATTTTGTAGATATTTTAAGAATAAATCTAGCACACAAAAACAGAAAAAGTATATAATACTTAAATAAAAGTTTTAAGAATCCTGTTTTAAGCACTAATTATCATACAAGAAAATGCAATAAAGCCGTAGAAAAGCTATACGGGCATGAAAAGAATATACACAGTATGTTAAAAATTGACTTGTGCATAGAATAATCACAGACAGAAAGAGAACAATTGAACAAAAATGGACTATAAACGTAAAATGGAAAGGTTATATCGAGTTAGAAAACATTCTCGCAAATAAAATGCAATTCAATGTCTTTTAGACTTTAAAAGAATGCTTGAAAATGCAGGTATAATTGATATAAATTGTAAGGAAATTGTATCTAAAAAAATAAATAAAAATAAAAATGTATATTTAACATAATTTTTCTACAACTCGAGGAGTTATTATTAAGTATGTCATAAGTTCCAGTTTATCATCAAATACGTAATATTATGTAATAATATTACTGTGAAAGAAATTCCCTAAATAAGTCAACTTTGGCAAGAAATATTCTTTTATATTTTTAAAATTTAGAAAAAATAATATACTTGATAAATTTGTTTTAAGTGTAACATTTTTTTATTGACTATATAGTTGGTTGTCTTGAATTAGAAGCAAGTACTATAAACATTAACTACCAATACATGCCAAAACTTTATATTTTCTCGCTTTCTTTATACGTTATGGAAAAACCCCACAGTTTTAAGTTACAGATTCAATAAATGTTACAATCTCAGGAACAACCAGGAGGAGAAATTATAAAAATTTATGCTTTAATTTTGTGAAACAAAAATTAAATTCATGATTACGTTTCATCTTATGCAGTTACTTTTTGATTACATCTATAAAAAAATCGCTATATTTGTATAAACTTAAGCTTCTGTAATTTATGTGTATGATGCCAATAAAATACTGATGTTCATTTTTTGTGAAATATAGACATATAAATAGTCAATTTATTGCTTTCAACGACAAATCGCGTACAGAATTACAGAAATTGAACATATTAGTATTTTACTCCTGAAATCCTGAGTGTTGAATATAAACTCCTATTTAAAATAAAAACTCTCTAAATTCGGTTATAAACACCTTAAACTTTATTAGAATATATGAATTGAAAGTAAATTAAATGTCACCCATAGCAATTAAAACATGTAGCAGTTTGTATATCAGTAAAACTGCTCTGTACAACTTTTGCAACTATATTTCATTATGTGAAAGATAAGATATATACATAAAATAATTAGTATAAAACTTGAGAATAAATAAAACAAAATAAAATGTCATAAATCAGAAAATAAAAAAAAATGTATAAATGTACGATCCCTGATTTTATGCATTTAAATACAGTTATTCACATTAGAACTATGAACAATAAGTATATAATTTTCTTCATTTATATCTGTATAAAGAAACTAATTTTAATATAAGCATATTGACTCCTTTACTTCTTTTTTATTTAAGAATAAGAATATATAGATATAAATTTGCAAAACATTAAATGTACGACAAATTTTACAATATTTATTTGAAGAATAAATTAAACAAAATAAAATGTTATAAATCAGAATTTTTTTTTTATATATATATGATCCCTGATTTTTTATATTTAAATACAGTAATTTATATTAGAACTATGAATAATAAGTAGATAACGTTCATCGTTTTTATCTATATCAAGAAACCAATTTTATTGAATTGACTCCTTCGCTTTTTTTTCTCATATAAGAATAGATATTTATAGATATAAATTTACAAAAACATTAAATCTACTGCAAATTTTACAATATTTAACTGACAATATTGATATAAATGTCACTTTCTTATTTAAGAATAAGTATTTATATATATAAATTTACAAAAACATTAAATCTACGGCAAATTTTACAGTATTTAATTGACAATCTTAATATAAATATGAACATTAATGTGTAATAGCATATAATATATCCATTAATATATCTTAGCAATAACCAGTTCAGCCTAAAACTCATTAATATAATTCGTAAAAACTACAGTAAAGAAGAAATTCTTTAATTAGCTTACCCTTCTACAGCATTCAGTTTTCTATTATATCCAAGTTAGCTCTATGTTGAAAATCAATTTGATATATTGAAAACCTTGGCTTTCATAATCATTTTAAAACTACATTGCTATATAAAACTTAGTCTTTAATAAATATCTGATTTATAATCTTAATCTACTCGTAGCATAGTAAAACTCTTAAAAATCCGCACATTGTAAAATGTAAACAACGGTCAGTGTCACTATGTCGTATTCAAACTCCCACACAAAGACAAGTGGGGAACTGAGAGGATTCAAAATACCAACGCCTAGCATGACGTCAGAGGGGACATCCCTTATCTAGGGCCAGGCCCAAGAAAGAAGAGAAGAGGAATCACGATAGCCCCGCGTAGCTCCTAGATTTACATTATTTCTTCATTGGGTTCATATTGGAAAGCCAGGAATGCAAGCTGCCCTCTCCCATAGATGCCGACAGGGAAAGGACAAAATGATACACAGAGGACGCATAACGCTTTATGTAAAATATCAATGACTTGCAAAATATGCGGTGTTAGGTATTTTCCGACCCCTATGCGTTTGTTGCATATGATCCATAAAATTCTATCGGCGACACTTGTCATATCTTTTACTTTCCGTGAATCTGGCTACGCCTATGTAACATTGGGGATGCAAAGGATGGGATGTGCTAAAGTCTATATTTATCAGGCTACTGAGTTCAAAATTAAATAAACATCAATGATAGTTACACTTAGTGTTAAATAAACATTAGTGATAGATAATAATAAATAAACATTAGTGATAAATAATAGTGATAAGTGAAAATTAGTGATAATCACGGGGCATTCGCTTAAGAGAGCATGATCGGCATATGCCAAAAGAATCTTTTCTATCCATTTTAGACAAGGCTAATATATCGTAGTGATATTGGGAAAGCATGTAAACCGTTGAACATTTCAGTTTATAATAAAAGCTAGTTTTACAGATCGAAATATGTCGATACCCTCAATATCGATATTTTGCTAAAATAGATCATCAGATTGGGCCATTTGAATCAAACGTAATGATGTAATTATGTAACCTAACAATAGTATGGAGCCAAGTTGTAGTCAGTCAGAAACAGTTAATGGTTCGAAAGAATGTAATTGGTTGATCCATTTAAAGTTGATTAGGTTTGAATAAAATGACCCATCAAATTAACCATTTTTATTAAACCTAATGTAACCTAATAATATACTGATACAAAATCCTCTGTTGGACCATTTCAATCCGTTTTAAACGAATAATAAAGGATCAAGAAATATCTTAATTTGTCAATGTTTTCGAAGTTGACTTGATTGGACTGAAATGGCTCATCAGACAGTTTAGAACGGATTTAGTCAGTTTGGAACGAATTTCGAAGGATCGTAATTAATTGATCCATTCAAAGTTGATTAGGTTTTACTGAAAGGACAAATTAGGGCAGTCATGTTAGTCAACTCTGTTACAACCTAAAACCATAGTGAAATCAAATCCTCTGCTAGCCTGTTTTAGTCAGGTCATTCGAAAGATTATGATTTGTCGATTCTTCCAGGTTGATTAGGTTTGACTAAAATGGTCCAGCGGAAAAATGATACAGTTCGCAAAATAACTTTAGTATTAAATAGAATTTTTTATGTAGATGTTTTTTCCAATATATAAGATGTCCAATAAAAGATGTTTTCCCATTATTTTCCAATAAAATAATGTTTTTTCTAATAGATAAGATGTCCAATAAAATATGTTTTCCAATATTTTCCAATAAAAGATGTTTTTCAAATATGTTTTTCCCAATGAAAACATCTGATGTCAGCAGCACATGACTTTCCCTACATAAAGAAAAAAGCACTTTACTTCTTTCAAGGCATGTACAATGATGGACAAGATACACGGCGCGATGATTTTAGCGCTGGAAAATATACTGAAATTCATCGCTTTTCTGGATGAAAACATGTAAATTTATAGCTACCAAATTAACTTATATTTCGTGAGTGGTGGGGCAGCCCAGTGTATAAGGCACGAGTATTGCAGTCAGACGATCCGATATCGATTCCCCGTGTTTACTTGGAGTACAGGCATGTTAAATATGTGGTATGGTAAGTTATTCCGCGATGTTGGTGGTAAGGGAAGGAGAGTACGGTGAATGTCGCCCCTACTGAGTTCCAATATAAATTGGCAGGTACTGTCCCGGCCGTCCTTAGAGATAATTTACTCCTTCTGCAGGTTAGACGGTGCAAGTCGAACAAACAAACAAACTTATATTTCGCGCATATGTAACTTGACAATTGGAAATATTAATAACATCAGTTAAGCAATATATTTCAATGTATAAAAACATGTGAATTACTAATTCATCCATTTGGCGTTATTTTATTTAACTTTAGAGCCATTTTTGCTAATTTGGCAACATCTTGGTCAGTTTGGCACACATTAATAAAATAACCAAGTTGGGGATATTTTGACAAATTAGGCACCAAGGCTTTCAAATTTATCGCCACGTATTTGATGATATTTACTATTATTCAATTTTATGTAATTTCTTAGCTATATTTATTTGGAAAACGCGCAATATCTCGAGAATGGATCAAGATAACGTTCTAAAATTTATGTCATTCGTTTGAGAATAAAAAATCATGTGTAAAGAGGATTATTTATTTAACATTATTGAATATTATAATTTTTTGAGATTTTTTAAAAATTCTTTTGAAAATTTAGCAATCTACCTAACGTTCGATCAGGTGGGTTTAAAAGCAATAAGGTTCAGCACTTACTGATTATTACAATCAGTTGTAGTAAATTTCATTCTAAATGCTCCATTCATTCGTGAGATATCGCATCAACACAGACACACACACACACACACACACACATTCACACACACACACACACATACACATACACATACATACACACACTCACATATGTATCCAGTCAGACATACACATACACACACACACCCACATATATATCCACTCACACATACACACACACTCACATACACGTGTACACATGTACACGCGCACAAACATAACTTCAAAAACGTTAGATTCGAGTTCAGAGTTGCTGGAAACGTGCTCTTCCGCTAAAAAATCGAATTCAGAGTTTCGACCCCGTCACATTACTTTCCCTATATTATACTATGGATGTATGGAAAGTAATGATATATGGTTTTAATCAATAAGACCAATATCAGGAAAGGTTTCAGTATATCGAATTGGTCGATTTTGAGTCTTAGGGCATGAGGAAGGGCATGTTTTGTAAACGCATAAAAATCTGTATTATTAAAAGGCTAATGGCCGCAGATAATTCAGCGCCTGAGGCAGGATTTAATGCAAGCGCCTTTCTGCGTTCCATTTATAATTTCTCTAAAAAATGTGCCCAACCCAAGTCAATGTGCCGAAAATCCTGTAAACAGGCACGTAACCAGAAAAAAAATTTGACAGGGAACACACAATTTCTAACGAAGACATAACAGTATGCTTAACATAAAACACATTTATAATGGATCTATAATTATGTATTTTAATTGCGTATACATCTCATAATTTCATTTAGAAATATATAAAATAGCAGAGTTTGAATTTTCATGTTATTTTAAGAACAGACCTGAAAACGTATTGTAACGATGTATCTATCCCCCGGAGTCGTGGGTGTGCGCGCAGGGTACAAGAAACAGTCCACATTTCTGGATAACTGTTGTGATGAGTTTAAAAGCTTCAAACTCATCATAACACTTTAATCTATGTACGAAATACTACGTATCTTTTTGCAATGAGTATATTTTCCCAAACTTCATGGTGGTCCATTTTTCCAAAATGTCAGCAAAGTTGAAGGCAATAAAACAATTAAGTTAACAATCACCCAGACTTTCAAATGGCATTTTATGGCTATGAAATAATACAAATTGAAAGGAAATCGAGATCTCCCATGTTTTTTCTACAATCTGGAAAGTCTTCATTATTTCCAGAACCATTAGCTGCCACGATTAAGCATTTAAGCCCAATTTGTGAGAAAGACATTATTATCACATTTTCACCAGATGTGCAGGGGGTCATCTGTTTTTGATGTATCTTATTTTGCAGAAGCTTTCAGCGAAAAACACTTAAACAAGTGAAAAACAACTTTTTACCCCTATTCTACCATTTGTGATTGAGATGACATACATCACCCTGTTCATAATCAATAGTGGCATTGGTACTCCTTTCTCCCAGCATGCAAAGAGTGAAGCTGAACATTTTTTACTTTCCCTGCAATACATGGTAATGTATAGGGAAAGTATTGGAATCATGTCGAAAATGGCAACTCGAGTTTTCGACGGATCTACACGTTTCGAGACCTCTAGAATACGAAAAAACCATTTTTAGCGTGACGTCTGTGTCTTTGTCTGTGTGTCTGTGTGTCTGTCTGTCTGTCTGTCTGTGCAGATTTTGTATCCACTCTAACTTAAAAACTAATGAACCGAATTTCACAAAATTTGGTAGATAAGTCACTTGTGGGCGAGTCTGGTGCTGATTAGATTTTGGTACGATTCGGAAAAAGGTAACCTGCCTTTTTTTGCAAAATGGCACGCAAAAATCGACAAAATCTAAAATAAAGAACTAGGTATACTCAAATATATCCATTAAATGCTCGTTTAATACGTAATTTTTAACGACGAAAATAATAAGACCAACCCCATTACACTAGGACTAGCCGTTCTCGAGATATTTTAGTTTTCCGTATTTTCTCTACGCCACCTTTGAAAATAAGTCCGGTTACCGAATGAGAACGAAAATTGAATTAAAAGTGAAATAAATTTAATTAAAATAAAGAGAACGTTAATATAAGTCTGCAGGGAAAGTCATGTGCTGCCCACATCAGATTTTTTTTATTTTTTTGAGTCTGTTTTTCTTGGAATTCAAGATGTGATGTGCTTGAAGGAAGAAAGTTTCGCCTCCCCCTCTTTCTTATGAAAGGGGAGGAATTTTGTATTTTATATATATACTTGTGTCTTAAAATTCCATATATAGTTTTTTCTGTTCAATAGATGTCATGAGTGAAAATGTGTCTACAGAGATAGAAGTTTTTTGACTAGTTACGACGTTTTATCAGACTCTGTTTGTGGTGTTTGGATTTTTGAGATCAAAAAGTTGAGTGAGTGATACTGTTCAATTTTTAGTGCACTGATATCCGAGAGGCAGAAGATATATTAAAAGCTGAAAGTGTGTGTTTTGATGAAAAAGTAGTGGTTTATAAAAAAAAGAAAAAGAAAGGCAATTACGGAGTGATTAATATGTGAGCTGAGGAGCTAAAAAATTTCGTATGATAATTATTCAACTCATGTCTATGGGAAAACTCATGTCTATGGAACTCATGTTCAGGGAATATCCCATAGTTGCAAATATTGGATCTATATTTTTTTATGCAGAAGTGCATTACCTTAAAGTTTGAATCACAAATTGTTTCTCTTGCAGATTCAGTCACGGCATGGAGTGTGTACTACAGTTTAGTATCATAATTTAATTATTTTTCAATCAAGACCTAGTGTACGCACAAAATATTCTAATAGGATTTTATTCAGTGAAATCATCTTCTCAATTATTCTTTTTGCATTTGCAATTTTTTTACAAGACAAATTTTGGTAAATTAGTGAGTAAGAACATTATATATATATGTATATATTTGATAATAATGAAAGAATTATGAGTATTGTACTATCAATGCATTTCATTATATTTTTTGTGTGAAGTTGTTTAAGCATATTTTCAAATCTAAAAAAAAATTCATAACTATTGAATATTATAATAATTCTATAAAAGGAATGCTAATGAATAGATTTTTAATAACTAATTTCTTTTTTTATAAAAAAAAAACTGAGAATTCTTTTATACATTTTGTTTTATGATCTATTTTATTTTTACATTTTTATTTAGGATCTCATGTCAACACCTGGATAAAACCACTATACAAATTTATAATCTTATAATTTTATTTAATTTGGTTATTTGGCCATTAAAAATTTAATTGATTGACATGAGAATCCGACCAGTGAAGACTTGTTGCAGGGTTCTTGATTTGAATGGAGTAATTTATTTTATAAATTTTTTTTTATTAAGCTCTTAAAGCAGTTACATATTAATGTTTCAATTACTCTATTCAAATTGGTCCAGGCAGCATGTTTATCACAAAAATAACTAACATGTTTATTCACAAGCATAGCGTAAATAGGAAGTAACTGTTAAACAACAGTTAAATGCTCCACTCATTTCACAAAATAACTAATATTATTCTCAGAAAATTGACAAAAGACATTTCACAAAACAACAGCTACTATACTCAAAACCATGACGAAAGTCACAGTTCAATGTAGTTCGTATATTGTCAACTGCTCTCCCACTGAGTGGTGGTTTCTTTTATAGACATGCCATAGAAACTTTTGGAAATCTCTCATATCATGTAGAATAATCGTTATTTCGAGGTACTTCTCGAAGATTCGGCAAGTTGTGAAATGCGGCCAAATTGGCCATAAATCACCAAATCTGGCACTTTTCTTCGAACTTCAGCATCTAGAAATCCTAAAGCACGTTATAGGAACGCCTGTACGAGTATTTTCTCCGGATGGTTCTTAAAAAGAAAGACTCCGGTGAGGGACTATTACGCGTTCGCAACATTATATGGAGAACCTAAATTTCGGGATGCAGATTCACAAATTTTGAATTGGTCGGAAAATAATAATGCATATTACGTAATTATTAGATCTCGCTAAAAATCAATAGACATTATTGCTGTTACTAATTACACGATAACTTTTTCTTTTTCTTGCGGTTACTTTTTTTAATACAGATATTTTATGTTGTTCAACAATATATGGAGCTCAGGGTCGGAAAAAGCTGTTTCAATTGAAAATTAGCCCAGTCAGCCTAGGTTGAGTGTCAGCCTTCAATGTTCTCGGTAGATGCTTCGAGAGAGTTCTGGAATACTTTTATCCCTCCTTCTCTATTTTGTCCACGCAATGGCTTCTGTCCATCAAGGTACTAACTCTTTGGTTCTGTCTGGTCGATACTATAAGCGTGTAAAGCAGCCTTATAGGTTATCTAGGGGAGGCTTCTGGATAGTCTTATAAGACGGTAATGAAGCATTTTTTCCACCTCCTAAAGCGCAAATCAAAGATTATTCTCTATTAGGCTTTGTACCGTGGTTGATAGTAAAAGCGTGCAAAGATTCAGCTTTCTAGATTAACGGGGGGGGGGGACTTCTGGTGGGTCTGGAAAGACTTTTCAAAACCCTATTTTCGGAAGATAAATCGAAAATACGGCTTCGTTAGGTTCTGTACTGCAGCAGATACTATAAGAGTACGAAGCTTTAGTCTTTGTGGCTTCTGGCGGCTTCAGGAACCAGTCATTGGCGGCTGCTGGAGGAACTGGAAAGACAAAAACCCGTTAGACACGTTAGATAATTATATATAGTGATGCTATTCTTGTGTTCATTATTGACATCGTATTTCAAGGAAAAAAATTTCCAACCAATTCCCAGCAGTAAATACTTAATGCTTTCCATATCTAACTACAAACAATAAAACAATTTCCAATGTTAATATATATTTAAATAGCGAAAATAAAATTGTTTAATAATAAAATGTTCACAAAAGCAATATATAAACAATGCGAACATTTTAATAAAATTATCGATGACTTTATCGACACAGAATAAGCATGCGTCTTTAAAATATGTATATTATTAAAAATTATACACAAAAGAAAATTTTGACATGACTTTATCAAGAAGATTGATGAAAAAAAGAGTGATCTGGTGGATAGAGATTTCTTCTCTATCCACCAGATGTCACCAGAAACATGTATTATCGTTGTTGCTATGGTATTAAGAGCTTTCTGCAACGTTTACTAGAATTGAAATATGCGTACTTAGAAGTGATCTGATTATGTTAATAAAGAGTACATTTAAATTGTGTTAGGATAATTAAGTATGTGTGTCTCGGTAAAGATATAAAATATTTGAAATATCGTTATGTGCATTTATACAAAGTGTATTTATAAATTATTTATTTCATTACTTATCGTAACGTGAAGATCTATTGAAATGTGAGCTTGTTAAAGTCAGATATTCATACGTCTGATTCGGCTTTACAATCTTAGAGTAAGAACAAAACTTCATAAAACAATAATTTACCTTTTGTTTCAGTATTGATCAAAGTAATATTTAGCAATATCAATGAACGTTATCCATTTTACTAAATGCATGCTAAAAAAAGTTGAAAATGAGAAGTATTTAAAAATGAACTAAATATGGATATATTGATGAAAATGTTCTCTATAAAGGAAATAATTCTCAAAATGTGTATGTTTTCAATAAAGAAAAAAAAGTGTTCAAAATTAGTATAAATGTACTCTATAGAGAAAATAAATATGAAAAATGAGTATAAATGTTTTCAACAGAGAAAATGAATGTTCAAAACAATTATAAATGTTCACTATAGAGAAAAGCTCTATAAGCATTTTGCAAAGTTCATAATTTGTCTATTTAAGTGTAATTCATACAACTTATCTAGATAGGAATTTGAAACTTCAAAAAAAAATTGGATGGGCATATATTCATATGCAAAGTTCATATGAGAAATTGATAGGACCGTTTGATTCCTCTTTTCGATCTTAGAGTAAGAACAAAATTTTACAAAACAATAATTTTACTTTTTGTTTCAGTATTTCGACACGTCAAACAACGTTATTCTTTTCACTAAATGCATATTGAAAACAAGCTAAAGTCGAAAACAATTTAAATAAGGAACTAAATTTAGGTATATTGATGAAAATGTTCTGTATAAAGGAAATGATGTTTAAAATGAGTATAAATGTTCTCAAAAAAGAATACAAGTGCTCAAAATAAGTATAACTGGTTCTTTACACAGAAGAAAAATGTTCGAAATGAGTATAAATCTTTTCTACAGCGAAAACAAATGTTCAAAATAAGTATAAATGTTTTCGATAGAAAAACACAAATGTTCAAAATGAGTATACATTTTCTGTATAGAGAAAACCTTTATAAGTGTTCCATAAAGTTTAGAATTTGCTTATGTAAGTAAAATTAATACAACTTACCCAAATGTGAACTCTAAATTTTTAATAATATAATTAGATATGCACATATTCATATACATACGAAGTTCATTAAATAATTGAAAGGGTGACAAAATATTTCGAATTACAAATATTAGAATTGCTTATAGTCTAAATTATCAAATAAAATAGTTTTTCAAAAATGAGGAGAACGCAGCTGAAAAATATTGACTTGAAAGAATCAAGATATCTTTTGAAAATGCTCCATATAGTTTGCATTAAAAAGAGGCTATGCAGAAATTCTCGCCTAAAAGTATGGATGTATATCGAGCACTTGTTTCATCCTTTTGCAATGTTTATGCATTTAACATGCATCTATAATATTTCAGCTTTATATATCTGGAATGCAGTGAAAGCTAAGTCGACGTATTCGTCAACCATTACCACCATTTTGTCATACCTCCTTTGGCACTTGATTCGTTCCCGCGGGAATAAGATTCATTCATTAATAAATAAATATTACCGGTTCACGTCATGTAAAGATAAGAATATTATGAAGCACAGTTTAGGCCGTAAAACAATAGTAATATATCTAATTACTTTTTGTTTTTTCATTCCATTCGTATTCTCATTTGTCATCGCCTTAACTTTAGACATGAATTCTGTGAATGCCATTGGTTTTTGGTTTCTGGGATATAGAGTTTCTAAATTTGGGTTGTTTGAAAGGCTTGCAATTTTCTTGTGTTCTTTCATATACATTGCTGAACAAATAGTTTTTCCTACGGTGTTCCTTCTCATCTTCTGTATATTGACGCACAAGTTGGCAAAAAGCTTGGAAAGTGTGAAAGCTGGATTAACGGATCAGACTTCTTGGGAATGTTCGATCACTCAGCAATCTCGTTGTCACAAGACTATTCTGAATCAAATAGAGAAGCACGAAGATATATTTTCGTTTCCCGTATTTATTCTTCTATGCCTGCTGACCATAGTTGGGTTCACTAGTCTAGCTTTAGAAGTTGATGTTATTGCAGCAAATCTTGAAAAGTACATAATTTGCGAAATTCTCTTTTATTTGTACTTCAGTGTTATAGGAATTATATCTGTAACCTATTATGCTTCGGCCATTCCTCTACAACTGCAGAGAATAAGAAAAAAATATCAAGAAGAATATGAACACATCCTAAATCAAAATGAATATCCAATGGCATGGGAAGAGAAAAGAAGAATTCTGATTCTAAGATCCATTTATGATCGAAAAATCGTGTACTTGACAGCGTGGAATACAATTCGCTTGGACAAAAATTTGGTGTTTTCAATTTTTGGCGGCATGCTGACGTATGGATTTTTGATTATACAATTTCAATGATATATTCACAGCATAAGTGGAATTACAATAATGTTTCAATTAACCTATATGTACTCTAATCATGTTCCAACAGGGATTCTAAGAGTGGTTAGTGTTTTTGTAGGTCAACGCTTTATATTTTGTCCTGCTGATATGACAGTGTTTTCCATATTTGATATGGATCATATATTCCCGTATCTTGGATTTCAAATTTGAAACTTTGGATGTTAAGTGTGAAACTTTATAACTGTATGTCTGTTGTCGCAAACCGTACTGGCGGGAGTTGTAACTCGGATATCTGCCTAACCAGTCAGCTCTATATGAATTGAGCTGAAACGTTGTCAAATTGAAGCATAACTTCGGATCCGTAAAACCTCCTCATTCCTCTAAATTTTTTGTATAAAATTACCCTCGGTTCATCATAACATAATACATAGTACTTAAAATGTTGTATTTAAATTGAAATCTGCTGTCACAAATCGTAGGGTATTTGAAATAATCGAAAAACTGGTATATTTGACATTTCACATTTCACAGATCAACCGCATCTGGACCGCAGAGCCTATTGGCCTTATTAATGGACACCATTGTATAGAACTCTTGCACCAGCAGGGAATCATTCCACCAATTTCAGCTTGCGAAGTAAATGCTTTGCATGGGGCTATTGAAACGATATTTTTTTAAAATACACCCTATAGTAGTTTCAGTATTAGTACCAATAAACAAATGCACAGTTTAGATAGAAAAATCGTTTCAAGTAATATGCATGGAGACTAACGTTTTCCAATGCTTTCCGTACTTGCTTAACGCTATTTTCGTATTTTATCTTGATGTGCATTTTTCCTATCCCAATTATGTTAACTATGGGTATATCTGCGAATTATAAATATTTCAGTTAATGTAAAAGGCACTTTGTTGGGAAAAATGGGTATCCTAAAAATGGAGCAAGTGTTGTGATACTCAATATGTAAATGTATATTTTTTTTACTTATGCAGAGGATTTAAATGCAGATGATTAAAATTTTATCTATCTGCCGCAAATCGAGCATGTTTGGTATATACTAGAAAAGTAGTTGCAGCCATCATGCAATGCGAACTATCTAGTGCAGCAATTGTCTAGCATTTTGTAAAATCTGCCATCACAGGACAACATTAGGCTGTTATTTGACATCTTGCTGCACCGCAGCACAGTCTGAGAGGGGGGGGGGGGGTTAATTACGTATTAACATATGATCGTTATGTTACCACTGCTCTGAAATAAAGTCTTTTTGAAATGAAAATTCTGTCGTTTTTCTATCTGTACACATTGAGTGTGAATACACTATCAAGTTTCATACACTGTAACATATTCTGTAACCTTTGCTCATTTTTTTTCAGCCACTTTGTTGGTCATTTCTTTATATTATCAGAAAAGCCGCAATTACAGGCATTCATGAAAATTCCAGTTTCATTTCTGAAATATTCAGCTAATTATCGTCTACCGAAGTGTTATTTTTGTATATATATATATATATATATATTATCATAACAATCAGGCATCTTACTCCCCACTACGGACAGCTGATTCCCCTGCAACGTTCAGTAACATGCTTGCAAATATTTGTTGATTCTTGAAAAATTAGACCTTATCCGTAAGAAAAAAAAAATTAAAGAATTAAGGGATACTTTAAAACTAATGAAATCAATACATAATATTATATTTTTATAGAGTTTTACTTTTAATATTTACATTTCACTAGCCCAATGATTTAATGCATGTGGCAACTTTCAAAGACAAGTAAAAGTTTAAATGCGAGAGTCTGAATGATTAATTTCATTTTGAGTTTTCATTTTCTTTTTTACTCTTGACACTGTAACTTGGTTTGCAACTGACGTTTATACTATAATTGGATTATGTGACTTGTGTATCATATAAATGAATGAATATGATGAATTGGGATAAATACATTCCCAAAGCACCAAATTTATTGTATGTTAATATAAATGCTTTTAAAATGATAAAACCCTCATATCTAGTTAATCTTTTGCTTATAAGTGGGGCAGCGTTAATTACAAACGAAGAACCTCTAAAAAAGACAGGTATTTGACATACCATATACCAAACAGTTCTATCCCCTTTTGCAGACATTGGCGTCCATGGACGCTGATCCATCGTGTCCTCGAAACAGCTGTATGCTGCATTATTATTTTATTTGCGCTTAAATACATTGCTCTAGTTTTCTTGAAATAACTATCCATCCGAAACAACTTAAGTGCCATTTGCTGATTTGTGCCGAAATTCATATATATAGGATTTCATGAAACAAAGAAGTCACTTGTTATAATATTTCCGGAAGAAGTCCTTTGCCGATTAGTTTCATTGTTCCTTCCCGAAACAGCAGTCAGTAATTATGAAAATCCTAGTTGGTTAACTTATATGATTTGGCAAGAATGACCAATGATGTTTGAGATGTACATAACTTTTTCAAAGTACTGCGCTGAATTTCCTACTTTTAAGAATATATTAAATGGGTAAATGTATATCCCGTGTAAAATCCACAAAACAATGTTATTAGCTTTGAAACCGTATTCTGTAAATTGAAGTTTGATGCTTTTGTTGATGGCGTCTTACAGCACTATACAAAATATTTAAAATAAATAAATCTGAATTGAATCCATTTGTATATATGTGCAACAATAAGGTAGAAGGTTGAATTTGACTTAAAATTACTTAGAATATAATTAATACTATTAACTAGCTTGAATTCCATTTAATACTTTTAACTAGCTTATAGACTATTTAATACTTTCAACTAGCTTGTGTGTGTGTGTGTGTGTTGGCGTAGGCATTCAACACTTTTTAAATGGGTGTTATAACACGAGAATGTTCAAGCGCATGGATCTATAGTATTCAAGTATTCACAAATTATGAAGTTCAGAATTATGAAATTCAGAAATTATGAAAATTTTGATAAAAATGTGTTTTCCACTGTATTTGGGGTTGCATAAATATTCGATGGTCATATTTAGATGTGTTAATGTATGTCTCCCATAAAATACTGCAGCTGGTATATTTATTTACATAAATATATTTCCAAAGTGTAAAATGAGTAAATAGTTTTATGATAGTATATACGTGCTCAAACTGAAACGACAAGTTAACACAATAGTGTCATATGCTATAAAGCAGAAAAATAAGTCTTCAATATTTTGTTAATCCTCCTCGAGCTGCCATTAACAGCACTGCAATAGTCTGACATAAGGTTAATCAATTCCTGTATGTACGGAAGCCCATGTTCATGATGCTATATCCTTAGAATGCACACGTTGTGACTTTAATTGGATTGTAATTGTGACAATAATTGCATTGTACAATAAACTACATAACTTGTGGTGCTGATTTTTTTATCTGTCATTGTAGTTTAATGAAAAACAAAACATTTTGAATTTTCCCACAATTTTGCAATTTTTACTGTTGTATATTATTTTATTTTTGTCTACAAAATATTTTATCACTTAACTAATAGTGTTTTTGTAATGCTCTAAAGCCACTATAATTTTGTACTACCAGAATAAAAAAAGGATAGCATGGTGAATTATTTGGTGCTGCTTGCTATTTTTAATTTATGTTGGTTTGAGAATGTACCAAATACACTATTTGCTGTAAAATTTTACATTTGTAGCTTAATAAAGCAAAAAATAGTTTTTATAAAAATAGATGAAATCATCTTCATTACTGGTGTTATAGATCCTTATAGACCATGGCCATTTTACTTTTAGAATTTTCCACCGATTTCTCCTTATTGGTGGCCACACTTCTCTATTTGACTATAAAAACATTAACCTCAACAATCAGTATATTTTTTGTATTCAAACTCCACTTCTATATTTTGGCATTCTTATTATATGTTTTGCCCAATTTCAATATATTTCAAAATAATTGGTTCTTTCAAAAAATGGTAAAAATGAAAGTCGTATTTCTTCGCCGTTGATACTTCTGTTGTACAGAATCATAAATATAGCATATGATATTTTTCTCAAAAACAGTATAAAATTAAAGTTAATTTATAACAATGGAAAATTTTCAAATGATATCATATGCAATTCAATATTCAAAATTTAATATTCAAAAATGACAATTTTTTTTATCAATGAAAGAATAAATGACTTCAATTGTATTTATAGTATTAAGATATTTTTTGTTTTAAAAAAATAATAAACTCTGTCTATATATAAGTCAGGAGCGTTTTAACATAGGTTTAAAATTTGAAGTGTTCAGTATAATTTTAATAAATGGCAGTGTTTGTAGAGTGCCCAATACATTTAAATCCATTAAAAACACACGATTCTATTACAATAATATCTCTATAAATGATTGCATAGAAAGTAGTTTAATGTTTTTTTATGCGATTGTGCTATATCTTTAATCCTCTTTTCCTTATCTCAACAATTTTTATAAAATAAATTTAAAACTATGCAAATCAATGATGAACTATTTAAGCTTCATGTCGGCATTAAATATGCGTCAATTTTTAACTTTTTAAATTTTTTAAAATAGTATATGCAAACGTATAAATATGACAGCAGTATTTTATAATAGAATTACAAAAAATAACAAGCATTGTATTTTTTACTTCATATTTTATTTATACATCTTCCTATAAAATTAAATTAAAACACATAAAAAATATACACAATTTCATCAGTATCAAAACATTAAAAACTTCTGTTAATCGCCATGTGAAACAAGATCCAAAGTTCGCTGTATAAAAATATTGGAAGGGTTGTCAAACATGTCGATTTACATCAAGTATGATCCCACATAATTTAACTGCAAAACAGACAACATCGTTACAAAACAGGACGGTTCATAAAAGAGGCACCACTCTTTCTATCCTGTGGTAGAAAACGTCGTATGAAAAAAAAAAATCACATATTAAACTAGAGGTATAATGCACACAACTGGTATTTAGATACAAAATTAAGCATGGGTGAAAGTTGTGTAGATAAACTGTTCACCCACAGGGTGTGACGCTCTTTTGGGAAATTACCAGAGAGCTTTTACTTTGTAAAAGAAAAGGGATATACTGTCTTTTTCCCCCGTAAAAGGGAAATATTGTTTACACATCGAGAACAATTTATGATCAAATTTAAAACCGAAGGGATTTAAAACGGAATAAATCCTGATTATGCTTTAGTGTTTGTTTTTATGCCTGCCAAACTCTCTCTCCCTTCTTTATAGAATATCCCTCTCTCTAAGCATGCAATCTATTTGATATTTATATTAATATGACCTGCAATCTGAAAATAGTGTTCTTAGCCTACTTGAACATTTCTAATACTTATATATCATAAAGTGTTCATGCCATTCTTGTCATGAGTTTCTTACACTATTCTAAGAAAAATATAAGAAATTCATGGCTTTGTTTTACCAAAGATTTTAAATCCGAAATTATTCACACCACCTCAGCCTTGCTCATAATATATGCCTTTGTATAATACTAGAAACTCATTAATTTCCCCCTAAGGTTGGAAATCAAAGTATCGCGAATTTTAGTGTTTTTACAAGTGATTATTTTCAAATATAGACTTTAATGCAGGCCATTTGCAATTTAGTTTTGGAAGCATATATATAAAAACACATTTGAAATCTGACGTGAATTCGTTTAAGGAAGCAAAATATTTATATGAATTTTGTTGATGCTTGTATACTGAAGAGAATAAAATTTTATTTAGCTTACGGATTAAAATTTGACAGAAAAATTACAAAAATATGGTTTTTACATTTTGATAAATGCTTCTAGAAACACAGCTAAACTGGTTTGAGAGTACAAACCATGCTAAGAATTGTTTCCAAAAATAGTGTATAAAACATAAATTTCTATATTGATCTATATTGATCTATATTTCTATACTGAGGACATCTATATTGATCCCGGAAGCATTCCATTAACTACCCAGGCCCACATGTCTGATGGGTGAACAGTATACAAAATTGGAAAAGCTGTTACGTATACACGTGTTCTAACATGAAAATGGCATTTAAAATTAAAGAAACACATTTTTAACTTTTATACTGGAAGGTAGATGATGCATAAGAAACATTTCCTGTAATTATATTTTATGGTACTAGGTTGTATATGTTGCAAAATTTTATAACACTAACAGAGAATGATATGATTTACAAGATGATAAAGAGTATTAACTAACTTTTTGCATGCAAAAGTAGTCTCCTTCTACAGATTCATAATATATCGGAGCAACTTGCAGAGTGCACTACCTGTAGAGTACCTGTAGAGCACACTACCTGTAGAGCACCCGTAGATTACATTACCTGTACTACTGCGTACCTGTATTACTTGTATTACTTCCAACTGCAAAGTAAAACTTCATATAGATCAGTTCTTTTAGCTACGTTACCTGTACTGAAATTTTGAACCTGTATATATTAAAAAACAATTGGGGAAAATATTCAGAAAATAAGCAAATGCGTAGAAAAATAAATATAAAAATATATTTTCTTTATCTTAGACAAAATAAAATATATGTCAACATGCAATCACTTCAACTCTCATATGGTTTGATGTCTACTGCTAACTTAAATGAGAAGTAAATAGTAAAAGGTTTCATAATGAAAAACTTTCTTGGTGATTTTACAAATAAAACAATATTATTGGAATAAAATATGCTTGACACCATTTTTGTTGATTTAGAGAAAATTATTGAAGTAAACATTAACATACCAATAAATAATAATTTTTCGCTAAACCAACTCAAAGGAAACGACACCACATCATGATTAAGACTGGATGTTTGGTTGACAGTTAAAATTCCGTTTGTGAACAAACATACGTTTTTACTTACGAAGATTCGCCTCTAGTTTAATTGTAAACAACACAAAATTGAAAATAGTCGGGTATGGCACCTTTTAATTTTCTTTTTCAGGGACCAAAAACCAACTAAAACCGAAACTGGAGGAACGTTACGAGTATTGCCCAAGAATTCTAGCACCTAGACAAAAAAGCAAATAAATTTGCAAAGAGAGCACCGTTTCAATTTCTTTGAGCATAACATTGCAAACGCAATATTGTCAATTTGCAATTTTAATCTTACATAAGTTGAAATTACGCAGGAATAATTTGTGTTTAAGCCATACATTGGTAATTGTATTAGAATAAATAAATAGTGTCTGTAGATGAAATTACTTAAAATAATTACATCCAGGCAATGTCAGTAAGAAGATAAAATTTTCAAATCAGATTGAAACGGGCTGCTCTTTACCATCACAAACAAAAATTATAAATATGAACAAAAACACTTGACTAATTATGGCTGAAAACTAACTGCACTATAGCCACAGTGTACATGGTTTAAGAGTTTCTGGAAGTTTTGTATTTCTCCCACAACGGGAATGTTTCTTCCTCGGTCAACAGTCAGTTATTTACTGTCCACTTCAAGTCCTGATGCGGTGCACAGCACCATTAATAAATCGAACAAACAGTCCAGTAAAACGGGCTGAGCATTCATTCTTGTGTCTGGGTAGCAATTGTCGTGGCGATCAGAAGAGAAAGGAAGCGTGGATAAATATCACCAGGGAACAAGAACTGTGAAGAATCTTCAGATTGTTACAATGAATACTGATTACGCACATAGAAAGTGCAGGAACTAGGAAAGGAAATAAAAAACGTCGAATTGACATCTTTTATGCCAAAGCAATCATTTTATGCTTATCTGATCAGTCGATCCACATTGCCAAAAATTCGGTGAAACGAACAATGAACCACAAGTTTTGAATCTACAGCTATCTTCTGGACTGGAAGAAATGGTTGTTCATCTTGAGCATGAGTGGAGGCGGCGGCTTACAGCGCTGTGGATCACAGTGCATCAGACCGTCTTCTTGGCACACACAGTGTAGGCAGGGCCCGCTGGCAGAAGTCACAGGTTTGCCAAACTCGTAAAAGTTTCCATTAAATTGGCAACCTATTAAAGATATATGTTTAGTGTTAGGTACTTCATTTAGAAAGCATAAAGTCACTAAATTTGTATTAGTAATAAATTGGTAATTGAGTTTTTCTGTGACATTGCATTGCGGAAACTTCACAATATAAAAGGTAGGACATATAGGCAAAAGAGGAAAACAGAAAATGTTTGCTCAAAAATTGAACTGCATATTAGATAAACACAGGAAGTAACATAGTTAAAATTAATATAATATTTATATTTAGCTATTTTATATTAAGTATAATTCTCAAGAACTAAAAATTGATAACTATTTGATTTGCTGAGATGATTGTAGATTTTCTTCTCATTTGATCTGTTATCCTTTCATTATTAGAAGATGCTCTATGGGTGATTTTCGAAATGGCCGCCTGTTTATTTAATGTCCCAATCTTTGAACCCCTATTTCATGTTAATAAAATTATTTTTGTATGCTTTTAGAACATATTTTGGCACTAATTGTTTATAATTAATAAAATGTACTCATTTAAGTGTTTATGTTTTGAATATATTAGCTAATTTCTATTATTTTTAGTTTTCAAGTAATAAATTTGCATGCCCGAACTCAAAACACTACACTTAAGGAAGGCTCTTTTTATGCTTTCAAACTAGATTAGCTTTTGACTATGAATTAAACAAGACGGATCAATCATGTATAAAGCGTTGATTATGAAACACATTCCAACTTCAATGCAATTTTTTAAACATCTCTAAAATGCGATACATTCCTCGGTAATATTTTTAAAATTATCACAGTACTATATTAATTTATTATATTTGAAAACTTAAATCATCTTTCACAAATTCCAAAGCATTGTGACTATTGATTTGTTCATAATTTGGTGATATATCTTAACTATAGCACCTCACCTCGGCTTACCTTATGTATACTAATTAAATGTCAAGAACGATTTCTATCTCAAAGTAAACATTCGATTACGGAACAAAAAAGTGGAAGTTTTATATAAAAAAAACTTCCGTATACATGCCATACGTATATTAAAATAAATATAAATTTAGAATAAATTTATTTATTCATAATATTTAACATAAATTCAGAATAATACAACATAAATTTAGAATATTTGAAATCCCAAACAAGATCTTTACAACGATTTAGTCAGACAACTTTTAAGAATATCCTGTTTAAGAACTTCCAGCGAATTATATGAACAAATATTTATAAACGCATATAAATATTTATAAATGTATATAGATATTTATTAACATACCTTTGACTTCAACAGTTTGTCTAATTTCTCGTTTGTCAATTCGTTTCTGAATAATTATAGGCTGGACTCCCTTCCTTCGGCTGAATTGAGTGAGGTTTTTAGATGTCATATATACAGCTATAAAAGGAGAAAAAGCATGTCAGACAACAGAATTCAAATATCTAGTAACATACATTGCACATAAGTACTTATTTTAGTAAGGAAATGAATTGTTTATGATTTAAACTGCGGTTATACTCAGGGTTCTGGGATAAATTAAATATGGTAAAATAGTTTATTCTAGCTTCATACAGATATAAATTAATCGGAATGTAAAGAAAAATGCATGTACATTTTTGAAAAGTTGGTAGTGGTTCGATTTTGTTATGGTTTAACATATTCACAGACTATAAAGTCTACCCATTAAATGACTTGAACTCTTAATCTCTGACTCATGAGACTAACGCTCTAAGAGCTTAGATAGTCATGATAGAAAATTTCAAATTCTCCACTTCCTAAATTGAAATTTAGATTCCTCAACCTCAATGGACCCACCTTGTGTTTTCTAACGCATTTCTTAATTTTGACACAATATATTTATTTAGTTCTCCAGGGCTTACAGCATTTCTTGGGTGGTTTCAGATATGAAATTTGGTCTAGGAGAGGACTTGAACGACTAACCTCCCAATCCCTAACTGTTCCATCGACTAAAATAGAATGGGAGAGGGACCTCATAAGGTGTCTCTCTTTTGTGATAACGTTTGTGATCAGGCTTGTGATCACGTGTACGAAAGTGAGATTCCAATTCACGTTACAAGTACGACTTCTAATATTTGGTATTAAACATGCTAAAAATTATATTTATTTTATCTACTCTCTATCTGATGGTGCCAGTTATAAAGTAAGTTAAAAATGAGCAAAGAATTTCAATGCTAGGATAAAGTTATGCAAGTTATTTGCCACGTAATAAGCAATACAAATCCCATTTCTAATTTCTACCATTAAATTTGGTTCAAACATGCTTTGCTTATACATCTCTTATAATAAAAGCGACTTTTTGTGCAAGTGCAGAAGTACTTACACAGAAGTACAGTCACTAGCTGAAAAGAGGAGTATTTTTAAAATGCATAAGGTAGTGGTTGGTCTAAGACTAAAGATATCTATTATCCTCAGATTCGACAAGTAGAAACATTTCCGTATTACTAAACTCGGCAGACAAAATTTGGTCACTTATACATCTCTTATAATAAAATCTCTTATAATAATCTCTTATAATAAAAGCTACTTTTTGTGCAAGTGCAGAAGTACTTACACAGAAGTACAGTCACTAGCTGAAAAGAGGAGTATTTTTAAAATGCATAAGGTAGTGGTTGGTCTAAGACTAAAGATATCTATTATCCTCAGATTCGACAAGTAGAAACATTTCCGTATTACTAAACTCGGCAGACAAAATTTGGTCACTTATACATCTCTTATAATAAAATCTCTTATAATAATCTCTTATAATAAAAGCTACTTTTTGTGCAAGTGCAGAAGTACTTACACAGAAGTACAGTCACTAGCTGAAAAGAGGAGTATTTTTAAAATGCATAAGGTAGTGGTTGGTCTAAGACTAAAGATATCTATTATCCTCAGATTCGACAAGTAGAAACATTTCCGTATTACTAAACTCGGCAGACAAAATTTGGTCACTTATACATCTCTTATACATCTTCACTTATACATCCCTTATAATAAAAGCTACTTTTTGTGCAAGTGCAGAAGTACTTACACAGAAGTACAGTCACTAGCTGAAAAGAGGAGTATTTTTAAAATGCATAAGGTAGTGGTTGGTCTAAGACTAAAGATATCTATTATCCTCAGATTCGACAAGTAGAAACATTTCCGTATTACTAAACTCGGCAGACAAAATTTGGTCACTTATACAACTCTTATACATCTTCACTTATACATCTCTTTACCTTACACCTTTCTGGTAGGTCGGACGGTCTGGGTTTCAATTTATACATCTCTTATACATCTTCACCTATACATCTCTTATACATCTTCACTTATACATCTCTTATACATCTTCACTTATACATCTCTTATAATAAAAGCTACTTTTTGTGCAAGTGCAGAAGTACTTACACAGAAGTATAGTCACTAGCTGAAAAGAGGAGTATTTTTAAAATGCATTAGGTAGTGGTTGGTCTAAGACTAAAGATATCTAATATCCTCAGATTCGACAAGTAGAAACATTTCCGTATTACTAAACTCGGCAGACAAAATCGACTAAGTGGTAAGTAAACGTCTCATTTAAAATAGATTGATAACTTTTTAATAACCATTTGGCTAAGAAATGTGATAAAAATGGTTCCATGGTAAAACATCATAATGGACAAATTTTGTCCCCCTACTTTGTCGTCCATAATTACTAAGTAAGTGGTCAAATCAATTCTTTCGTCCAGGTTATTATGGGGTGGGAGGGATTGTCACTAGGAAATGCTGCCCCAGTTTGATTGGGACCAGGGTTCTCGCGACGAGACGTTTTGCAGTTTAATGAGTTTATACGTCAGCACTCAACACCGTATATCACGACACAAGCATCTCTTAAGGAGTATCTGGCAAGTTCTATAAATTTTGTTTGGGACTGAAATCTGCAGGTTATATTCAATAGGTAAAATTTCACCTTTAAAAAATTGTTAGTAATCAGAAATTTTCAGCATTATTTCTACGTCCCAGAATGTATAACAATCGCTTTCGTTTTAACAAAATTATTAATGTGTAGTTCGCATTTATATTTTAATCCAATATATCTATATTTTCTTTCGTAGACATGGAATATATGAAGAAGTCCTTTGTACTTACGGCACTCATATCTTGGACAACAGAATCCAGGAAGGATGGTTTCGTCGCAATTCTCTGCAGGAGGAGGGCAAGACTGTTGTAGGCAGATGATATCACCTCTGAAGCAAAAGCAGAACTCGCACGCATCTGCTCGAGGAATCTGTTCAGCTGATTGGTAGATTCTTCCTTCAAATATGCATGCTAAAACAAGAAAATAAAATGTGTTATTCTCATCATACACTATAGTTAGAAAGAAAAGTTAAATGTATAATAGTAATTATGCAGAAATGCACGCTAAATATTCATAGATATATAACTTTTACTGATCGTGAATTTCAGAGTTTTATTTCATTATGTATTTCACTTTCATCGCTATGGAGAAGTGTTGTTTTCATGTAGGAAACACTTTATGGCCAAACGGAAAATGCAGACGTTCTAAGGGGTGCTGCCTACAGTAAACACTGTAATGTATGATTTGCTAATTAATGAAATTGGTTTTCTTCCAAATCAACTCAACTGACTGGAATAAAATTTAACAGAAGCCAAGTTCTTACGTAAATGGGAAAACAACGTCGTGATTTTTAAAAAAAAATTCCCGATTCGTGCGAAATACACCCATATGCATTTTGCATTATTTTGAAATATTTCCGAAAGTACTTAGTCGATTGAAATTAAATTTTGCACATGGATACGTTGTTGTATCAGTGCTTTCAACTACTGTGCATCAACTACTGCACTACTACATCATTTTCTGCTCTTTTTAACACTACAACGACGGAAGCGGCCATTTTGACCGCATAACTACTTTGACAAACGATTCCTCCAAAACGACAAATCCCAGCCCATTGAAATTTTACGACTTTTCTAATTTTCTTAAAGTTATTGAAAACACAGAAGAAAATTATTCTAGGTTTTTTATAATAAGAGAACAAATCTAAGATCTTTCTAGAACGACGACAGCGGTTAAAGTAGCTATGAGGTTAGAATGACCGCTTCTGTCGTTCTAGTGTTAATATGCTGTACGCATCTGATAGTAATTTGCTGCATCTTTTGTTTTTATGAAATCGCTTGCATATATTTCTAAGGCTGTTTTTACTATGTTCGAAGTTCTGATTGGAGTTTATCGTTGCATTCTACATTTATAGTTGAAGTGTACTTTGTAACACTCTTTTCAAAGTGCTTGAAAAATAACCGTAAAACGTTCAATCATGACATTCCTTAACACAGTTTATATTTATATTGAATACTTACTGTTTTCGTCAATGAGGTAATCGTCGTCTTTAACAGCTAAAGAAAAAACAAGAAATAATAATTAGAGATTTTACAAAAATATTTGCTCTAAAATATCAGAATGGAACAATTACAGTTTTAATGGTATTGAAGTATAACGATCAAAAAGTACTCAAAAGTAAGATGCATTTGAATTACTCCAATGACAGTTAAAAATAAAATAAATCAAATAAATAATAATTGTCTTGTTCTAAAATTTTTAAGTCTTAAGAAGGTAAATTACTTAAAATGGAAACTAAAAATTCTTAACATTGATACGCCGACGCTCTATTTAATAAGTTAAGGAAGTCGGTTACGTTCGACGTAAATCATAATCATTTCACAGAGTTCATTACTAAACAGCACCATAATTTAAACTCCAGTTATGTAGCAGAGTTACCTGGTGGCTTAAATACAAACTATAAATCGAGGTAATGGTGACGTAATGGCTTTATTGAAATATTCACATAAAATAAAATAAATTTGAATTAGTAAAAGTTACAGTAACTATTTGCAATCGAAATTGATTTGTAAATGTGTCATCATTTCTCAATAAAAATTTCAATAAAAGGTTACCATGTCAAATTGGATAGAATTACAACCAAATTTTTATCAATTTTACTAAATGCGGTAGGGGTAATATTTTTGTAATGTGGCTTTTTTCGTTTGGGTGGGGCTATATAAAAAGTTAATATTTAAAATGTTTTTACAAAAATATTGCAATTCATTTAAATTTCTATTTCATAACTTCCTACCTTATTTTGAATTTGCATTTTCAAAATTGAAACTATGTGTTTACAAACAAAGGTTAAAACATCTTTCACTGTTTACATTTTTTTACACCTTGTATGTTAACAAATATAGTAAGTTGCATCAAATTAAATTGCATTAAGATTCTCTGTATATATTAGTAAATATTTTAAGTTTTGTCCTTTGAAAATAAATTTGTGCCAAGCACGGAAAAAGAAAATGTTAATGTCGTTTAATGCATTATTTTGATATGCATTTACGTGCTAGAAGAATAAAAGCCAATAATCATGGAAAACATATAGAATTTCTAATTAAATCAGTCTCAGTAGAAATTGAGAATAAATTTATATATGATTTGAATAAACTGCCAATGATTTTCATCCGACTTCGTGAGGAAAATTAATTTGTGGACTCGAGGGCGCTAAATTTTGGGACTTTAATAAACCTCATTTAATATTAACATATTGATCAATAAAAATGTCGTTTACGCTCGCCCTGAAAGGACTCTATAAGCCTTTTAATAAAACATTTTTTCAAAGAATATGCCATGTCAAAAAAATAGAAAAGGCATAACTGTAAGGGTATAACTGTAAAAGTATAACTAAGGGTATAGTATGCGTGGCCTTCATTTTACTATCGTAAATATGGAGACGGACCCCTAATGGTTTTTTCTGTGCATTTCCTGTATTTAAAATCGGAATTTGCTACAAATTCATACTTAGCATGATGTTAAAATGGGAAAGCTTATGATGATATAAAATATGGGTGCTGCCATTTGAATTTTCGGACATGATGAGCAATTAAAGATGATTCCATATGTAAATTAAATGCACATATATTTAAAGTAAACATTATTATCAATCTCATGGTAATTTTGGTTTGATTGTTTGACCGGAGGAGCCGAGATAACAGAATGTTTATTTAAATTCATTTTTGATCGACCTACATGAAATTGTTTGAAAATTCTTGGTATTTTTATAAGTGTGTTGAACCAGGTAACTTAACTGTGAACAAGTTTGGTTTGAAATACTTATTATTATAACTGAGAATTTTTTTTTACAGAAAACCTATTAGCTGAACAAATTTATTACTGGAATGGAGTGAATTTTTAAATTAATTTTTTATTATGCAATAATTCCATTAATGAATTTATTGAAGGGTGTGACTGTTTACAATCTCGAAAAAATAAAATATTTTCGTTCAAGTTCTATTCAAGATTTTTTGTCATAAAGTTATTTGTCATGTCGTTTGATACTGGAGTGTTGGATTGAATTTTTACATGTAGAATACTTAGCGCATAAAACACTTACTTGTCGTTTCGCTGTCGCTCACACTTGGGTGCGTCGTTACATATGGAGTTGGAGTTGTTTCAATGGCTTTGAAACCTTTCGTCAAGATTTCTGTTACATTTTCTCTGGGTTCCTCTCGAGTTGAACGAGTTGAGGCTTCAGATGAGGGTAGAGTGGCAGATTCTGAAAATATTGATTTTTCAGTGTGTGACGTAGGAGAAATTTTTTCGGATTCTTGTACAATGGAAGTTAGAGTAGGTTCTGTTTTCCTTGTTTCCAAGTCCGCAGTTGTTGCTTTTTCAGAAATACTCACAATTGGTTCTGTGACATGGCTTTCTGCTGTAGAAATTGTTGGTTTTCCAGTGTGCCAAGTTGGAGTAATGCTTTCAGATTCTTGTACAATGGCAGTTATAGTTGGCTCTGTTTGCTTTGTTTCCAAATCTGCAGTTGTATCCTTTTCAGAGACAGTAACATTCGATTCTGTCACACTTTCTGAAGATGTTACAGAAGATTTTTCTATTAGCTCACTTGTTTCAGCAAATGAAATTTCTGTTTCAGATGAACTCGTAGTTATTTTATCTTGAGATGCAGTTGTTATGGAATCGGTTGTTTTCTTAACTTCAGATTCATCTTCTGAAGAGAAAGTACTTTCACTTGATGCACTCGTACTTAGAACTTCTTGATGTGTACTAAGTGGAACTTCCAATTCCTCTAATGTTCTACCTTCGACTGTTGATGATACTGTGGACGAAATTTTTTCTTCGTCTTCATCCGTTGAAACCGCAGTCAAGGTAGTTCTTATAACTCTTTCTGATATAGTAACTGTATCATTTTCAGTGAGCAACGAAGTGGCAGTGCTTTCATTCGAGACAATTGTAAATGGGGTTACAAGATCTTGTGTGCTAAGTGAAACTTCCGAATCCTTTAATGTTCTACCCCCGGTAGTTTCGGCTGTTGATGCTACTGTGGAAAATATCTTTTCCCCGTCTTCTTCTGAGAAATCTTCGGTTAAGTGGGTTTTTATTGTATCTGTTTGAACTCTTTCTGATGGGGTACTGGTATCTTTTTCAGTGAGCAATGTCGTTCCAAACACTTCTGTTTCATCTGAATCTGATGTGGATGTTGGAATTCCAATTTTAGTAGTGCTTTCTGGAACTGGTGTTGTTTCTTTAGATACTGGTGCTGAAGTTTCGCTTGTTGAAAATTTAGTTTCAAAACTGATTCTTGTATCTGGAGTTGTTTCCTTCGTGAAATCTTCTAAAGAACTTGTAGTTTTCAAAATTTCTTCAGATACCTTATCATCCTCTACTGTAGAAATCGTTTTGGTTTCTAGAATGGAAATAGGTGTAGTCTCTAATCCCACTTCTTTTCTTGTTGCTCTACTTGTTTTATCTGCATCACTAATAGAGATTTCCTTTTGTGTTTCTGCTGTAGATACAGTGAATTGTGTTTCGGCATCCAACTCAGTTACATTTTTCGACTCAGTTGTTTTCAAAGATTCTTCCATGGATGATATAGTTGTTATATCGAATGGAGTATCAGAAGTTGATTTTCCTTCGATAGAAGTTATTGTATCCCGGATTGTTGTAGTAGAGCTGTATCCTTGCGTTGTTCTAAATGTTTCTTCAGAAGAGATTGTTTCCACTGGAATTGTTTCGGGCAAGAGAGTACTTGCACTAGTAGACGTTTTAGGTAATTTTTCAGTGAACATCTCAGTTATAGTGCTTTCATCAGAAGTATCTATTGCTAAAGTTTTAGCAGTTATTTTTTCTTTTATGCTAGTGGAAAGTGTAGATATGGGTGTTAAAGTTGTAAATTTATCAGTAGATGTTCCATCTGAAGTTTCTTGCATGGATTTGCTAGTGAAGATTTCTTCAGTTGCGTTTGTTCGAACATCATCTATAGTTTTTTCTCTAGATTCGGTATGAGGTACCCCTGTTTCTACAGTAGTCGTCAATGAAGAAATTTCTGGTTTACGTGACGTTAAAATTGACTCGAGAGTTGTAAAAACTGGTTTGGAAGTAAGATCTGTTTCAAAGGTAATATCACTCCCAACTGTCCTATCAGTATCAAATTCCTCTTTAGATGTTGTTCCATCCATAAATTTTGGCATTGGACTCTTAGTTGTTGGACTGTCGAAGATGTACGTGGTCTCTGCTTCTGCAGTTGTTTGTCTTTCAGTTGTACTTTCAAGTTCCATATCTATTTTACGTGTGAGAGGAATAAGTGGGGTTACTTTTTCATCTCCCTTTTCTGTGCTTGAAACTGGAGAGCTAATTGTTGTTGATTCTCCAGTCGTTTTTACTGATTCAGTATCAGGTTTTATAGTTGTAAAATCTGTTATTTCTTTCATTATATCTGTAAAACGAGTTGAAACAAAGGTAAATATTTTATCTGTTACTTCCGAAAAGGCAGATTTTTCAGTGGCTTCGCTTTCTTTATGTTCAAATTCTGTCGTCGCCGGTGTACTGGTATATTGTTGCGTCTCTTTAGGTGAAGTTGACATGATTTCGATTTCGGAAGTAGGTAATGTGCCCTCTCTATCAAGACTGGGGATAGTTTTCTTTGCCTCAGGTAGTTCAGTGATAACTGTAAAATCTTCTGTCACATCAGTATCTTTAGGAAGGAAGGTTGAGGCTGGAGTTGAAGAACTATCAGAAATTTCAGGAGTTGAGAAAGGAAAATCAGTTACTGAAAAGCTGGCGGCATGAACACTTTCATTCATCGGTTTTTCTGTCACAAAAGTAGTTTTATCAGTTGTTTCAAATATGGATGTAGTAAGCAAACTATCAGTTGGCTCTGTTGATTGTTTGGAATCTGTAACTATCAGCATATCTGTTGAAGTTGGTTCTGAAGATGCTGCAGAGAATGTCTGAATTTCATCTAATGTATCATTTGTTTCTTTTGACGTAGATAACCTTTCATCATCTGAAGACGAAATTGTAGTTACATTGACTTCCATTACACCTAAACTCGAGCTTAAAAGATCCTCTGGAGATAGTGTTGATTTTGAAGTCTCATGGGTTTCTGCGGTGTCAGAAGATTCAAAAGCTACAGTGGTGCTTTGTGTAGTTACATTGGATTCCATTACACCTGAACTCGAGCTTAAAAGATCCTCTGGAGATAGTGTTGATTTTGAAGCCTCATGGGTCTCTGTGGTGTCGGAAGATTCAAAAGCTACAGTGGTGCTTTCTGTAGTTACATTGGATTCCATTACACCTAAACTTGAGCTTAAAAGATCCTCTGGAGATAGTGTTGATTTTGAAGCCTCATGGGTCTCTGCGGTGTCGGAAGATTCAAAAGCTACAGTGGTGCTTTCTGTAGTTACATTGGATTCCATTACACCTAAACTCGAGCTTAAAAGATCCTCTGGAGATAGTGTTGATTTTGAAGCCTCATGGGTCTCTGCGGTGTCGGAAGATTCAAAAGCTACAGTGGTGCTTTCTGTAGTTACATTGGATTCCATTACACCTAAACTCGAGCTTAAAAGATCCTCTGGAGATAGTGTTGATTTTGAAGCCTCATGGGTCTCTGCGGTGTCGGAAGATTCAAAAGCTACAGTGGTGCTTTCTGTAGTTACATTGGATTCCATTACACCTGAACTCGAGCTTAAAAGATCCTCTGGAGATAGTGTTGATTTTGAAGCCTCATGGGTCTCTGCGGTGTCGGAAGATTCAAAAGCTACAGTGGTGCTTTCTGTAGTTACATTGGATTCCATTACACCTAAACTCGAGCTTAAAAGATCCTCTGGAGATAGTGTTGATTTTGAAGCCTCATGGGTCTCTGCGGTGTCAGAAGATTCAGAAGCTACAGTGGTGCTTTCAGTAGACGATAATGTTACTGTAGAAGTTTCATATTGAGTTGTTTCAGCGTCATCTGTTTTATCTTCTAGCATAATTGTAGTCATTGTGCTTTTTAAACCTGTTTCTAAAGTGCTTGTTATATCATCTAATTTGGTTGGCTTACTGGACATTGAAGTTGTTATTTGCGCTGTTGTTTCTTTGCTGATAGTAGTAACATCAGGACCAACGGTTACTTCTTCAGATGCAGTTATTTCCGATGCTTTCTCACTTGTTGTATCATTAGCACTTTCAGTTGTAGATGATATATCTTTCGGTGCCTTGGTAACATCCATTTCAATCGTGAATGTTGTATCAGAAGTCTCTGATGAAGAAGTTGTAAATTGTGTTTCAGTTATATCTTTTGTGTCAATTCTTACGGATGTTGTGCTTTCTGGAGAAACTGTTGATTCTCCTTTGTCTTCATGAGTGACGGCAAAGGTCGTTTTGATGGTATCAAACGTAGTTGGAGTTTCCGTTGGTTGTTTTGTAACATCAAGCGTTTCAATTTCTTTCTCAGTAGTACTTATTTTTTCTTTAGGTGTTAATTCTATTCCAGTTTCATCTACTGTATCTACCTCTAATGTAATCGTTGTCATCTCCTCTAAAGTAACATTGCTTGTTACTTCGAAAGTAGGAGCATGGCTTTGTTGTTCAGATGTTGACATTACTGATTCTGTGGTCGGAATAATATCCTTTGCAGTGTGTGTCCTATTGGTTGTTTGGCCATCAGTGGATGAAATACTTATTGGAGTTGAATCCTTATCAGTTTCAATAGATGGAGTTGTTGTCTCAGACATCAAATGAGTAGTTTCCATGGTATGTTGTGGAGTAAAAAACTGTGTAATATTTTCATCTGATCTTGTTTTTTCCGTTTCGATAGACGCATCTGCAAATGCAGTCACTGTGAAAACTTGATCTTTAAGGGAAGTTGTCTTAATCTCGTCATCTGTTATGGGTTCTGTGATTTCTTTTGTGCTTTCTTCAGGTTTTTCAGTCTTCGTAACTAACACAGTAGATGCTATAGATGTTGGCTTAGTAGAAAACATAAAACTTATAGGTATGGGTGTAGTGAAGTCTTTTTCTGTAATTTCATGTCCAGTTGCAGTTGTTACTGTAACTTTGGTTTCACCATCTTCAGCTGCAACGATTACAAATAACATAAATAAGAAATAAATATTTATAAATACAATTTTGTACAATTCCATAAATTACTATACACAGTTTTATAGTATTTGATAAAGACACAATTAATACACAATTAGGAATTGTTAGCTTAACAAGATCTGATATAATTATCTGCATATAAAAAAAATGCTGACAAAATTAGTCATGCATTTGAAATGCATAATTTAGAAATTTAAACTTGTTTGCCCTTCTATAACAATAGAAATTAACTGGAGAGGAGCTCCATTCGACTTTCTCATATCAGAATCCATTTTAGGCAGTCTTCCCTCCCGCCCCTTAATTTCTTTTACAAGATAAATTTTGAAATATATGTATTGTTGTTCCAAATGATCACAATTATAGCATGTTATCCTTCATTTTGAAGATGTTGAAAAACCTTTCGATTGATACCAAGTTTGATAATATACCCCCAAGCACAGACTAATGATGCTACGAATACAAAGATTGTATCGCCTCTATTTGACACTACAATGATTGAAACTGTTAATCTAACTGTGATCATTGAGCTAAAAATACCTCTTTTTATGCATAATTATCTCATGCTTATCCTATGCTGCCATGTTATAAAATATAAAATTTCAAAGTTTTCGTTCGAATTTCAAAAAGTTCTATCTACTTCTAGATTTTTCGTTAACAAAGCCGAATAAAAATTTTCATGAAAATCCATTACTATTTGTGACATCTTTCATGTACACAAGCAATTGACCACAGACAGACGGGCATATCACTCCGAAAAGAGTCAAAACGTGTTCAGGAGGTCCTAAAACATATATTGATGATATTACATATAACAAGTGATGATCGCATGATATTACATATAACAAGTGAACATGTTTCTCAACAATTAAAATTTTTTTTTATTTATGGAATTTTTTGATAAATTTATTTGAAAAATGTGCAATGTCTCGAGAACGGTTCATGCAGCATTCTAAAGTTTATACCAATCGTTTTCTAAGGAATAATTACATAAGAAATGTCTATTTGCGTAACTTTATTAAAGGTCTTTTTTATGATATTTTCAAAATTTCACTCGAAAATTTAGGGGGTTCTGAACATTCGATTGTGTTTAAAAACAATAGGGTTCCAATATTCACAGATTGTTATTTTTGTGCCAAATTTCATTCGAATCGCTCCATTCTTTCGTCAGATATCGACTCCACAGACTCACTGACACCACGCACACGCACACACACACACATAGACATCACCTCAAAAATGTTCGATCCGTGATCAGGCATGCTTGAAACGTGCTCTCCCGTTGAAAATTCGAATTCGAATTTTCGATCCCGTCACAATACTTTCCTTATACATTATACTATGTATATAAGGAAAGTAATATTGAATTCCAACTTGCACATCATTTTTACTTTCCTTATATACATAATGTATAAGGAAAGTATTGTGACGGGGTCGAAAATTCGAATTCGAGTTTTCGACGGGAGAGCACGTTTCAAGCATCCCTGATCACGAATCAAACATTTTTGAAGTGATGTCTGTGTGTGTGTGTGTGTGTGTGTGTGTGTGTGAAAGTATGTGTGTGTGTGTGTGTGTGTGTGTGTGTGTGTGTGTGTGTGTGTGTGTGTGTGTGTGTGTGTGTGTCAGTGGGTCTGTGGAGACGATAACTGACTAACGAATGGACCGATTCGAACCAAATTTGGTACAAAAATCACAATCTGTAAACACTGGAAGCCTATTGTTTTTAAACGCAATCGAATGTTCAGAACCCTCCTAAATTTTCGAATGAAATTTTGAAAAAATCGTCAAAAAATCAAAATCAATAATAAAGTTACGTAAACAGACATTTCTTATGTAATTTTTCATTAGAAAACGATTGACATAAATTTTAGAACGCTAACATGAACCGTTCTTGAGATATTGCACATTTTTCAAAAAAATTATCAAAAAGTCATATAAAATAGAAAAAAAAAATATTTCCTATTGAGAAACATGTTCACTTTTCATATATAATATCATGCGATAAATTGGATGACATCATTCTCGTGGATTTAGCTCGTTCCATTCATGAAAAAAGATACTTTGAGTAATACTTTTGCATTTGAAAGCCAATTTATCTGCTGTAAGAATAACTTATTTTTCGTCCATAACGCTTGGCGAGATTTTGGCGACGAAATTGGCGGAATGTCGCCAACTTGGGGGCTTTTTGAAATGTTGCCAAATTAACGAAAATCTCGCCAAATGGATAAAAATGACGGTAAATCAATGAAAATGACGACTAATTGTGGAAAATTCAATATCTAATAAGTTATATCTATATAAATAAAATTGAAAATCTGTCTGTCTGTCTGTCTGTCTGTCTGTCTGTCTGTTTGTCCCATCATCACGGGAGAACGGCTGAACCGAATTTGATGAAATTTTGTGGGTAGCCTAGAAATAGCCCCACTTAAAATTTAGTCTATGGTTGGAATTTCTACGACCAGTGGTTCTCGAGATATTAGTAAAAAACGAAACTTTCGTTTGTCTCATCATCACGAGAGAACGGCTGAACCGAATTTAATGAAATTTTGTGGGTTGCCTTGAAATAGCCCCCCATAAATTTTGCCCAAGTTTCAAGTTTCTAAGACCAGGGGTTGTCGAGATATTAATGAAAAACGGAACTTTTTTTATAGGAGTTCTACTCTCCAACTCCGTGGTTTATCCAAACGCAAAGGATAAAAATCGTTTGTTTAAAACGTCAAAGGGAATTAAAACTTTATTTTTGAGTTTGATGCAGGATTTTTGCATTAAATAGTCACTATCTGAAAGCATGAATTGTTTGAAACATGAATTAAATGGAAAAATCTACCTCCATGTTTTGTATTTCACAAGCTTTTACTCAACGATTAGAAGTATAAAGATATTAAAATGGTTATTTAATTTCGCATTTTATCAGGAAGATTCTATCTTATATCGTGTTGCTCGGCCAAGGAATGAAATTAAATATGTTTGCTAATGATTATTATTATTTTTCGATTTGAATATTAAATAAATGGGTATTAAAATATATCTTATAAATGAACGGTTTGATTTTTTTTAATTATATTAATTGAGAACTGCATACACCACTTTCATTTATTTTAGCAAAGAGGTTTTAAGCTTATATATTGTGTTTAGCTAATAAACTCATATTTTGTTTACCCAATAAATTCATTTATCCAATTGTTTAAACAGAGAAAGAGTAGAATGGGTACATCTTCTAACAATATTTCAGTGTTTTCATTTAGTATATACAAACTGGATCACGATATTTTATTCAGATCTGCGAAGTTAGAGCTACGAATTTGGCTGGATATCGCTAACTTGGCAAATTTCATAAAAGTTACCAAAATGATTGAAATGTCCCCAAATTGATAAAAATGACGTAAATCAATGAAATTTATTTTGTTTTGAAAAAAGGAAGTACTGAAATGGTGTTTCGTTAGCATTTGTCAGTCAGTCCAACCGCCCTACTTAGTAACACATTTAGCGAATTTTTAAAATGTCACCAAATTGATAAAAATATTTATAAATCCATAAACATATTTTGAAATTGATAAATTGCCCTAAATAAACGAAATTGTGTTTTTTTAGGGGATAATATTTTGATGATGGTTCGTCAATTTATCGCCAAGTGGGACTGTCAGTTCTACAGTCCCACTTGGCGATAAATTTGGCGATTTTTTAAAATGTCACCAAATTGATAAAAATATTTATAAATCCATAAAAATATTTTGAAATTGATAAATTGCCCTAAATAAACGAAATTGTGTTTTTTTAGGGGATAATATTTTGATGATGGTCCGTCAATTTATCGCCAAGTGGGACTGTCAGTTCTACAGTCCCACTTGGCGATAAATTTGGAGATTTTTTAAAATGTCGCCAAACTTTCATTAGAAATATTCAGACGATATTTTGACCACCAATTTATTTGAAGCAAATCATAACATGTCGCTTAACAACGGATTAAAATTTAATGTGTTTATGAGGAAGAAGATTTTTATTAAATCTTTTCCGATTTTAATGATGAAGATATGTATATAAAATAAATTTCATTGCCATCGTATTTTTGACTGGATAATATCAATTACGATCTTCATGTTTAAACATTATTATTATTGATGTTTTCGGGGATTATTGATTCAGAGATTATTGATATGTTCAATTTCTTATGGCATTGTTTTATTGCGGCAAAAATTGTTGAAACTCATATATTGTACGTTGTACGAGTAATCTCCTACAAATGCACGGGTATATCTTCTAATCTAAGAGAATATATGTAGTACATGTATATTGGCATATATTGGAATCAAGCCTTCCGGTATGAAGATGGCAGGGATTATTGATATTTTTAATTTATTAAGTAATCTGTTATATATTGGTAAAAATTTTTCAGACTACATATTATAATACGGGTAATCTTTTACTAACACTAGGACATATCTTCTAATCTATGACATTATAAGTAGTACGGGTTTATCTTCCCATATAATTTTAGCACTTTCATTTGGGCACATATTGGAATTAATTAGTGCCTACTGATTTAAAGATTACGGATTTATTGATATTTTCAATTTATGTATGTAATCTACTAATACAGGTTATATCTTCTAATATTCGCGTATATAAGTAGTACGGGTCCCATACAATACGCTATTATTTTACATATATTGATTCAATTCCATACTTTTTATCAATTTGCTTACAAAAAGGCCAGGATATTTTATTCTTCAGATCTACCCGTGAAGATAATTTTGAATAACGAGAACAGCCATTTCTTAACTTCTTTTTAGGAGCATTATGTTAAATATTTTAAAAGAATATTTTGATTAAAAATGCCATTTAGTATACTATAGGAATTTGCACATGTTTGTGAATTTTAAGTTTATTTATATTATATACTCCGTACGAAGAACGGGTATGCTGCTAGTAATATATAAATATATAATAATAGTTATATAATATATGTCGAAAATTCAATATCTAATAAGTTATATATATATATATATATATATATATATATATATATACATATATATATATAACTTATTTCTTCGTCCATAACGCTTGGCGAAATTTTGGCGACGAAATTGGCGAAATGTCGCCAACTTGGCGACTTTTTAAAATGTTGCCAAATTAACGAAAATCTCGCCAAATGGATAAAAATGACGATAAATCAATGAAAATGACGACTAATTGTCGAAAATTCAATATCTTGGAAAGGATATTAGTATCTACTAGAAGAAAAACCTATTTATTTTAATGTAAAAGTAGTAAATTCATTTCATTATATAAGGAAAGTCATGTGTTGCCCACATCAGATTTTTTAAATTGTGAACTGCAGAAATGATTTAAACTGATTGAAAATGATATAGTCATGAAATTTAGTACACAGATTCAATTCATTCAGTACTGCTTCAATTCATTCAGTACTTCAGAACAGGGAAAGGTGCACCTCGATGTTATATCTTTAAAATTTGACTTATTTTTTGCCATTTTTAACACTTTACAACATAGTTGAAAAGTGTTTATGACTTTGTTCATTCTGTCTGTGTGTCTGTCCGTTAGCACGATAACTGACGTAAAAATGACTTTAATCAAAATGAAATTTTAGTATGTTGTTTAAACGGTCTGTGGGATCTATGGTAATATAAATGAATAATATCACCCAATTCGTTTTGGATTAACCCCGGGTTGAAAAGATGGAGTACATTGAACCTATGGGTCCTAATTCTTCAAACATTTTTTAAGCGAATTTAAAAATCACAAATTACTTCGAAAGTTTTAGGAAATATTCAAATTATCCCTTAAAATATATAAAAAACATTTCAGCGGAATATATTCAGTAGCTTTTTAAATAAAAATTAAAATAATAATTACACTCTTTATATTAAGAGATCACGTAACCATTATATGAAGAGATCATGTGACCCATTTCAAAATAAAATATGGCATCCATCTTGTGTCAAAATCGGGATTTTTAAAGTTCTATTTAATTCATATTTAGTGTTGTATCCGTCCTAAAACCGCTTTATTTTTGCTTAAATTCTGTGCATCTACATACTGAAACCACGCAATTACAATATATTTGAGTTTAAATGATCATCCAACTTTGATTATTTCTACAACGAAGTTTAATTTTTACTTATGGAGAATGTAAACACCAAATGATGTAGATTGAGTTGTATAAGAATTGCTGCATTTCTTTAACGCAAAATTATTTAGCTCATGGAGTCTGCAATATAGCTGATATGAATGAAACATTCATTGATTTTACACAGAGAAGAAGACTATTTATTCGATGAAGTTTTGAGCATAGAGTTAAATTGCTTGCACTTCTATGGTTTTAAATTTTTAAATAAAATAAATTATTATAGTGTTGTGATGAATAAAATGAATGGAAAAAAAGTTTACGAATGAAATGCTGCTTTTATAGAGAGAGCCAGGCAATTTATATTTCGATGACGTCATTTGAATAAAGTTCATTTGTTTTCAATGAAGTTTTCAAATATAATAAATTATTGTAATATTATGATAATTTTAAAAATATTACCGAGGAATGTATCGCATTTTAGAGATGTTTACACCAGGCAATTTACATTTCAATGCCGTCATTTGAATGAAGTTCATTTTTTTCGATGAAAAGATGATGATGATTTAAGTTTTTCGAAGATGATGATTTAAGTTTTTCGAAGATGATGATTTAAGTTTTCAAATATAATAAAATAATGTAGTATTGTGATACTTTTAAAAATATTACTAAGGAATGTATCGCATTTTAGAGATGTTTAAATAAAATTGCATTGAAGTTGGAAAGTGTTTCATAATCAATGCTGTATTCATTATTGAGCTTTCTTGTATATATTAGCACGATTTTGCTGGATTGTAAGCGAAATTCACATATATTGATTCTTTAATGACTGAAAATACTATCATAGAGTTTATAGTTTATATCTTGACACCATCAGAAAACCATAAAATTCTCTTTCAAACAAATATTGAACTGAATCCATACGATTAATAGAAGAATTTTCGAAAATATATACTTTTCGTGTGTTTAAACCGTACCTAATTTTTATATTGCGATATAAAAAAATTGGCTGGCAAATTAATGTTCGTAATTTAGCAACAGTTGTTTTAATTGTTACACATTGCTTCAATTAATTTCAGAATTCAAGTGTGTTAATCCGTAGCACCACCTAAAATGAATAACATTTGAAACTTTTTTTATGCTTGATTTTCAAACGACCCTTCTGTTAATTATTTCTTAAGTCTCTGAAGTATTTTTAAACATAAGTATTCTGTTCACTCAGATTTGATAATTCGAACATGTTTGTCTATGACATCAATATGAGTGCCATAACCTTTAAAATATGCGGTCTGGAAAATATTTAAAATATGCCTAAGGATTTCAAATATTCTCTGATACTAAGATATATAAACTTACAAATTATATGGATCTAAATAGGATAAACTGAAAGTACTGAGGGATTTTTATAGGATTATGTTCAATGGTAGGGATGACAATAGGATGGGTTCTAAGTTAACCGATCTATTTGAGGATTGAATCTATAAATCACAAAGCGTCTCTAATTTCTACTAGATCGACGACCATTTTTTTATACAATAAAGGGTGCAGTAAAATTTTTAAATTTTATCATCTTAAAGATGCATTATATGTTCAGATTTATTGCTTGGATGGAAAATCAGTTATAAACAGCATGACACTCTCGTAACTTCAGAATCTACAGTTTTAGGTGCAGTTTGCAGGCAGAACTTCTTATTACAGTAAAAACACTTATAAATTGTGAAGTAATAAATGTTAAATCAAACTTACGACAATCATATGAACAACATTCACTAGAGCTGTTGATATTTTGAACACATCCATCCTTTGGCAGTTTGCAAAGTATTCTAAAGCAGGAAACTTCTCCAGAGGAACAGTGGCATTTTTCACAAGGATCTTGAGTTACAATCGCTTGTCCATCTTTGTGGGATGTACCATTTATTAGGCAATCATCTAATAAAAAAGTTTCGTATGAATGAGATGTAAACTATGTTTTTATTTTATGAAATGTAAAATATGCTATGATTTTATGAAATGTAAAATATGCTTCTATTTTATGAAGTGTAAAATATGCTTTTGTTTTATAGAATGTAAAATATGCTTTTATTTTATGAAATGTAAAATATGCTTTTATTTTATGAAGGGTAAAATATGTTTTTATTTTATGAAATGTAAAATATGCTAAGATTTTATGAAATAAAAAATAAGTTTTTATTTTATGAAAAGTAAAATATCCTTTTATTTTATGAAATATATAAATATGCTTTTTATTAGGAAATGTAAACTATGCTTTGATTTTATGAAATATTTTATGGTTTCATTTTATTAAATGTAAAATATGTTTCTATTTTATGAAATGTAAAATATGCTTGTTATTACTAATTTGTAATAAAGTTATTAATTTATAGTACTCGTATTTATTATAATATTTTGGCGTATTTTACCTGTTTCTTCTGGAGTCTCTGTTGATAATTGATCCGAAGAAATTGTAGATATAGCATCAACTTTTTGGATTGAATCCGTTGTCACAATTGCCTTGGATGTTGTTGCTGTTGATGATGTTGACTCTGTTATAGACTCATCAGACGTTTTAGCATCTGTAGACATTGATGTTGCTGCTGCTTCAGTCACGATATCAGAAGTAATGTTTACTGTTGCTGATGTCGATTCAGTTACAGATTCATCCGTCATTCTCATATCTGTTGGTAGCGAAGTTGCTGCTGTTTCAGTTACGGTATCAAAGGTATCTGTTGCAACCGTTGGTGGCAAGTCAGTTACAGATTCATCAGTCTTTCTCATATCTGTTGGTAGTGAAGTTGTAGTTCCTTTAGTTACGATATCAGAGGTATCTTTTGCTGCCGTTGATGCCGATTCAGTCACAGATTCATCAGTCGTTCTTATATCTGTTGGCAGTGAAGTTACTGCTGCCTCAGTTACAGTATCAAAGGTATCTGTTGCTACCGTTGGTGTCAATTCAGTTACGGATTCATCAGTCTTTCTCATATCTGTTGGTGGTGAAGTTGGTGTTCCTTCAGTTACGATATCAGAGGTATCTTTTGCTGCCGTTGATGTCGATTCAGTTACAGGTGCATCAGTCGTTCTCATATCTGTTGGCAGTGAAGTTGATGCAGCTTCAGTTACGATATCAGAGGTATCTGTTGCTGCAGTTGATGTCGTTTCACTTACAGACTTATCAACAGTCATAGTTGTAGAAGCATCTTGCTCAAGATGTTCTGTGGTTGTCGTGCGCTCTAATTTTGCTTCTTGGGTGACGTTATCACTTTCTAGTGAAATATCAGAACTTTCAGATGATGCGAGCTCGGTAAATTTGTGCATAGGAGTACTTTCTGTTGTTGATTCACTCTTGAATTTTTCGACATCTTTCTCAGCTGTAGTGTCCAAATCAAGTGGAATTTTAGTTTCTTCGACTGCTTCTGTCTCTTCTTTTTCGACAATAGGAAATTGTGTGCTTAAAATTTCGACTGTTCCTGTAGCTGAATCCTCAAATATATGTTTTGTTGTTAGTTTATCAGTCAATTTATGGGTAGTCAACAAGCTATCTTCGGTAGAACCAGTTTTCGTTTCTTCTTTAAATGTTTCAGATGTAAGCTCAGTGTCTTCTGCTTTTTTGGTGAATAGTGGAGTTTCCGCGGTTGTTTCATCTTGTTTAGTTGTTAATAATTCAGTTTCTGAACTTTCACTTACTACGGGTTTTATAGTACTATCAGAGATTGTTGGTGTTTCTGTAGTTTTGTCAGAAGTGAATGCAGTCATTTTTATTGGAGTTTCAGTGGATGATGTATATTCTGTAGCAGTTGTATCTTCCGATTGCATTTCTACAGTCGTAATTTCTGTTGTTGGTCGTATCACTGTACTAGTTCTATCAAGCAATTCTGTTTCCTGATCTAATGTCAATGTGCTTTTGAATTCATCTGTTACAGTTGAAGTTGATATGCTAGGAGGTTGTAAGGTAGTGAATATGTCTTTTGTATGTAGAGTACTGTCTTCATCTATTTGCACTGTCTGTGATGTCTCAAAATCACCAGAGGTTGTTGTCTCTGATTTCACAATTGCTGAAACGCTGGACTGTGTTGTAGGAGAAGAAAATGTTGAATCTGTTTCATTACCAAATAGTCTGGTTTCAGTATCTGTATATATACCTTGTTCGGTAGTATCGCCAACTGTCACAGTTGTTTTCTTTTCTTTCTCAGAGATAGGAGCAAAAGTATCTTCTGCTTCCAAAGTACTTATTTCTGATTCTTTCGTACTTGAAATAGGTGTTATGGATGCTGTTTCTATTTCCTGCGATTTCAATGTTGAATATGTTGTTGCAACAGAAGCCAATTCATCAGTAATTGCGGGTGATGTAGAAGATTTTTCGGAAATTCCTAATGTTGTTTCCTCTTCCGTTGATGATACTTTATCTTGAACAGTGAAAGCTTTTTCTGTTTCAGTTACATCTCCAAGTGATGTTTCTGTTGTTGGCAATTGTCCCTTTTCAGATGGTGTAAATTCCTTTGGTTCTGTTTGGGAAACATCTACTTGTGTAACTGTTTCATCAGGCTCGCCTGTACTAAATACTGCCTTTTCTGTGGTCTTAAGAATAGTATCTGTATGCAGAAATGAGGTAGTGTCTTTGAAAGGTATTCTCGTAGAAGTTTCTTGCTCCATTTCAGTTATTTCAGATTCTGTTAAAGGTTTGATTTCTGTGGATAACGTTATGACTTGGGATGTATGCGGGAATTCTTCTTGGCTTGATAACGTCGAAGTTAAAGCTGGTACAGTTTCTAATTTGAATGGCACATCTATTACGTCCTTACTTGAAACATTCTTAGGTAATTCGGTTTCATTAATAGTTGTTTTGAAAAGAACTGTAGAAGGAGGAATCAATGTTGAAGTAGTTTCATAAATAGGCTCCTCAGAAACAGTGCTTCCGCTATCACTATCAATAGATAACAAACTTATTGGGGGCATAGGTGTGGTTTCTGCAATAACTCTGGAATCAACGGCGAAAGTGATATTACTAGATACTGTTTCTTCGGTTATTACTGTATGTTCAGTGACTGCCTTAAAGGGTGTTGTCTCAGCTTCAACCGTAGAAATACCAATTTCTGTTTCTGATAACATGGCAGGTGTGGTATCTGGTTCCCCGGTACTGAATATTGTACCTTCTGTAAACCTCTCTGTAGTCATTTTCTCTTTTGATGTGATTCGTGTTATGGGAGAATCAAGAATTTTCTCAGTAGTTACTTCAGTAGAAATTTGACTTTCTGTTGGTGTAATTGATGATTTTTCTTTATCATCCAATACGGATATATCGCTTAATTCAAGAGTTGTACTATGCATGTCTGATTCCATAACTGTTGGCTCAGTTGTTTTTATTAGTGTACCTTCAGTGGATCCTGTTTTGTCTATTTCAGATACTTTGAATGAAGGCGTTTCATCAGAGAAAGTTACTGTTTCAGTATATATATCGGTTTCTACTTCTTGTGTAGTATCCGATACTTTTGTCGTTGGTTTTGTTGAAATTAAATCAGAAGTTGTTTTGAATGTTTCTGCTTTGAGTTCAGTTTCTTTTTCTGTTAATTCTGTTGCCGTACTTGTACTGCTAATTGATTTATCAGTTGCTACATCACTCTTAATAGTTGATACTTCAGTCACAAACTTATCAGCTTCTACAGTACTCCTGTCTGTTACATTATCAGTTTCCAAAAATTCTTCAATAACTTTTGTAGATTCATCTTCAAATTTTGTACTATGTTTTATTGATGGAATTCCAGTCACACTTTCAGTTGCTTGTAGATCTGCAGATACAGCAGTAGAAATACTTGGTTTGTCAGTTATAGTAACATCCAAACTAGACATACTGGTTGATGGTGTTATATCCTTTTCTGAAGTTTCAGTGTCCTTAGTCGTTAATACTTCTGTAAATATATCGCTTGTTTCATCAACCGCGTCTTGAATATCAGAACTAGTTTCTGATTTCGGTGTTGTTATTTCCACTTGAGTTGTAATTTTAGTTGAAATCGTAGGTGTCTTGGTAGTGTCATCTTTCTGTTGAGTAATTAATAACATTTCAGGTATATATTTCGTGCTTGAAGAAATTGATTCAGTTTCTTCAGTTTCGGATGCTACAGTGGGCGTTGAAAATTGAGTCTTTTCAGTAACATCTGATGATTTTTCTTCTGTATATTGGTCTGTAGATTGAAGTTTTGTAATCTCCACAATTTCACTTGTGAATTCGTCATCTGTAATTGGTTTTGAACTGGTGACATTTTCGAGTGATTCAGTAGTAATTTCTGTAGAATCTATTTCACTGATCTTGCTCGTGATTACTGGAGAGTCTGAAATTCTTTCTGACACAAAATCTGGTGTGAAATCGCGTTCGGTTGTAGTCTCTTTTGATATAACAGATGATGTAACTGATACAAAATCTATGGGTTTTTCGGTAGATGGATGTTCAGTTGCTTCTGTCATGATTTGGGAAGTCGATTTTTTCTCATCTTGGGTACCGTCTCCTTCAGATATTGATGAAATTAACTCTGTTTCAGCTTCCAAGGTAAATACTGCAGTAGTAGTATTAAATGTATGAATATCTTCAGAATGTGTGGAAGGCGTACTTTCCAATTCTGTAGTGAGCATCTTGTCAGTGGACATAATTTCTGTAGTTTTCTCAAAATCTGGAAGTTCTGTTGTTTTAGATTCTATATCACTTTCTGAGAAACCTGTTATTGTTGATATAGGTTGGCTTGATTTCTGAGTTTCTTTTGTAACTTCATCTGTTGATTCTTTTCCTGATGTAGACATTGCTTCAAATGTGCTCATTGTGATGTCTGTCTTTCCAGAATCGTCTATTAAAGCATCTGTAATTGTCTTAACTTTTACAGTAATATCAGGTGTTGCATGTGAAGTTGTTTTAGTATCAACTGTTGTGATTTCGTCCATAAACACAGTTGAGTCTGTAATTGGTTTATGAATAAGATCGGATGCTGTCTGCATTTCCAAAGGTGTTGAAGCTGTAGAACTTTCAGAGTCTAATGCATGTGTAAAGGCTTTTCCAACATCAGCACTTTCACTTTTGTCCGTAATGTCTAATGTTGTTATTTTAGGCTCTTCTATACTTGTTTTTCTGACATCTGAAACTGTTTCTAACTCCGTTGTTTTAATTCCAGCTGCAGATGTTACTATTGTCGTTAGTTTAGTTAATTCCTCATCTTCAAATGTACTGGATTTTGGTACTAATGTCGAAAGCAAATGGTCTGTTACGGCAGTTACATTTTCAAGAACCGAAGTTGTTGAAGATTCTAATTCTGTTTCTTTCTCAAATTGAGTAACGGAGGAATCCTGAGAGGTTGTAAGATCTGATGCAATTTCTTTGGTCAATACAGTGCTTGTTTTTACATCTTCTGTTGGCACATTAGTTTCGGCTTCTGTGGAAATTTCAAGAGTTTTCAAAACTATTGTGGATGAAGTTAGTTCTGGTTCTTTAGTCTGAACGGTTGCTTTCTCTGTAATTTGATCTAGTTCTTCAGTCGTGATTTCTGGTTTAATTACCGTCACTGGTGTTGATATAGTCTCAAGACTTGGCTTTAATGTTATGGCATCAGTTGACTTTTCAGTTTGTGGTGAGAAAGTTGTTTCCTTAAAAGATATTGTTATATCTGAAGTTTTAATTTCTTCCGTAGGAACTTCAGACATATCACTAATATCAGTATGTGCTACTTTGGTGATTTCAACTGGCAGAATTTTCTGTGTTACTGTAACTTCAGCATCCAATTCTGAGGGTGCAGATGTAATTTTTGTTTCCCATTTTTCAGTTGTACCAAACACTGTTGAAGATACAACATCTTTCTTTTCAGATTCAGTAGAGGAAATTGTGCTGGATTGCGTTCCTTCAAATAGTAATGAATCAACTGTTGTAGCATTTGGTGAAATTTGAGCATCCTTTTGTGTTGATATTTTTTCTATTAAAGTGCTCATTTCAAATGGTATTTCTGTAGACTCAGAACTAGTTTCAGACATTTTTTCAGTTAATTCCTTTTGATCTGATGTTTCCTTGAAGGTAAAATCAGTTGTCATTTTATCTGTGATGTCAAAATGCGTTGAGTCACTTATTGTCGATTTCACTATGGAAGATTCAGTTGAAGATAAAGTAGTTTCCAACTTCGTTGCAATAGGTTCCTTGTCTTCAGTTGTTAAAACTAATGTTGAAGCTGGTATTTTTGTAGACATATGTTCTGTTAACATGGTAGTGCTCTTTACAAACTCTTCTGAATCTGTTGTGCTTGTGAAAACACTACTGTCAGTAACTGTTGAAACTTTCTTCTGAATATTTTCATCTATATCTGGTTCTGTCTGTGTTTCTGTATCTGAAATAACTTCTGTAGTTATGCCAATCGGTGTTGTGGTTGTTGTTTCAGATTTTGCAGTAAAGAGAAGTGAATCCTTTTCAGTGATCGTTGACAGTGTATGATCAGTTTTCGTGGCTTCTGATGTTTCTTGTTCAATAGCTGTTGAATCAGTTTGCAGTTTTCCTTCCAGAGCAGGGATTGAAGTTGTAGCTGGGAGTGTAGTTGTTTCTGATTTCAAAGTTGTTAGAAATTCCGGAACTAAACTTTTATCCATAAACGTACTTGTTTCTTGTTCTGTAGTAAATATGGAAGTAGTTGGTTTCGTTTCTGCAAAGGCTTTAGGTGACAACTCTGTTTCTACAGAATATGTTTCTTCCGTTTCATTAGATATTTGATCAGTAGGCAACGCTGTAACCGTTTTTGCATCTGCATCTGTGGAAGTTGTTTCATATCGTTTAGTAAATATTTCTGATAAACCTGTTGATTCTTCTTCAAGTTTTGTCGACTTTGAATCGGCTTCAAAGGCTGCAGTGGTTGTTGATTCGGCATCCGTTATGTTCGGTTGCATAGTTGTTAATTCTGAGTCCAGTATCGTAGACTCCGATTTTATAATTGAAGATGGTGGCAGTTCAGTTGATATTATATCCTTTTCGAACGCTGACTTAGTCGTTAAAGTTTCTATTGAAACTTCAGAAGTTGTCAATTTATCTGTAATGTCTGTTTTACTATCTAAGCTTATTTCTTCCGTACTGGGCATTTTGGTGGTTTCATTAATTTGTACTTCCGTTGTTGATATTATTGTTTCAGTCGGAATGTCAGTTTTTTCGGTGTGGGGCTTATCCGTTTCTTGTTCAGATGTTGAAAATTCATCAGCTGAAACTGATTCTATTTCAAATGATTCTGTTGTTTTTGTTGCTTCTGCATCTATTTGCTGAGTTGTTAGAGTAGTTTTTATCTTATCGTCTTCTCTAGGCTTTTCAGTAGTTAATTTTATAGGCGTAATTGACGTTTTATCATCAATCATTGTCGTTGAAACAGTTAGGTTTGCTTCTGTAGTGAATAATGCATCTGATATTTCGGAAGACGTTGCATCTTCAGTAGGTTTCGTAATAGTAGTGACTGGAGCATCAACTTCAGATGAAGCAAATGCTTTTTCGGTTTCTTCAGAAGACTTCGTTGTTAGAGTCGATGTACTAGTTTTAAAATCTGTGGTAAATATTTCTTTTGTGTCAGTTGATGTTTCTACTTCTGGTGTTTGTGTAGAGATTTTATCTTCTTCCGGCATTTTTGAAATTATTTCAGGAATAACATCTATTGGTTGAGATGTTTCAATTTCATCTTCTGTTACTTTACTAACTGCTGTTGATGCGTCGTCAGTGGAAAGCATTGTAGATGATGTTAAATCACTTAACAATGTAGTTAATTTTCCCTCTGTTGATTTATCTAATTCTACTGACGAAGTCGTCTTTTCGACTTCTGCAGAAGTACCTTCAGCTTCTGAAGTTGCACTCGAATCTGCAATGATTGTTGATGAAGCCGTAATGTCAATTATACCATCAGTGTCAGTAGATGTACTGATTTTTGGAGTTGAAGATATTGTTTCTTTTGTTGTCAATTCTTTTGTGATTTCTTCTGAATCTTGGGCATCAGAAGATATTGTTGACAATTTATCTTCGACTAAAGATGTGCTTGTTTCTATGCTAGGCAAGTCAGTTGCATTTATCTTTGGTCTCAAAGTTTCTTCTTCAATATCAATGTCTGCTGTACTCAAAATGCTCTCAGTAGTAAAAGAAAATTTTGTAGTCATGATATCTTGTTTATCAGCTGTTTCAGTCTCATAAGTCACAGGTGTTGTTTCCTTTTTGATATGATCTACGCCACTAACAGTTGGCTGAGCTTCTTTTGTTGAAAATAATTCCGTCTCTGAAGTCGTTAATTTTACATCTGAAGTCTTTTCAGTAGCAAATTCAGATGTAGCGGTTTCAGATGTTGTTTCTTGATCTTTCACAATATTCTCTGGCGTTTGAATGGGCTTTTCGTGATCAGTTTCTGTTTTAGCAGAGGAAGTAGATGTTTCTAAACTATCTGTCGCAGCTGCATCTGTTGTTTCAGTTGTATATGTTACTTTTACAGTTGCTTCTGTTATTTCTTTACTAGTTAGTTCTTTAGTTATTGTTGAAAGTCCTTTCCCTTCTTCTGTTGTGTCTGTTTCTTGTTTTTTGTCTGGATCGGTTTCTTCAAATTCAGTTGAGACCTCCATAGATGATTTTTGTGTAGTCATATGATCAATAGCATCGAAACTCGTAGTTACGTCTGGAACTAGATCCACAGATGCCTTTGTGGGTATTTCTGTAGAAGTTCTTATTATCGTCTTTTTATCCTCTGTAACTTGAATTGGAGTTTCATCGTCGATTCCAGAGGTTACTGGAGTATGAGTGGACGCTGCATACGTACTTGCTTCTGTTTCTTGAGTTTCAAACTCCTTTCCAATTGTAGTTTTTGATATAGTTTCGACATCAGTTTCTTTGGAGTGTGGACTGTAAGTAGTTGTATCTGTGGGAGTAAAGGCAGTTTTATCTCTTATTAGGGATTCTGGAGTATGTATCAGTTGTGTAAACACATTATCAGTAGCTATTTCAGCCTCTTGTGTAGATTCAGATTCATCCTTTGTTTCAAAAGTATCCAAACTATCGAAAGGTGTAACCATCTTTGTTACACTCGAAGTTTTATCAAAATCAACTGCAGTTACATGTGGAGTTGACACAGTCATTGATTCAGGTGTTTCTTTCGAAATTACATCTGTTTCCTTTGTCAAAATGGAAACGTGAGAGGTGATATCCTCGATTGGTGTAGCAGTACTTGATTTTACGGTTTCAATTTCAGCTGACGAAGTTATTGGTGTCGATGTGATTTGCTTATCGATAGAATCTTTTGTAATACTAGGTGTTGTGGCTTCTGTCTCGAACTTGGTAGCGCTCTCTGTCAAGGTTGTTTCAGTAATGGCCACACTTGCTTTGGGAGAAACGGTTACTTTTCCATCTTTATCAGTAGTTATTGACGACATCGTTTCTATTTTCGATTCAGTTGAAATGTCAGTTGGCAAATGTTCAAAAACTGTTGATTCAGTGGAAGATGGTGCATATGTTTCAGGTGTTAAATCGATTTCGGGTGTTTTTGTAGAAATTTCGGATGAAATACTGCTGGAAGATATATCTATCTCTGTTGTTTGACTGTCCTTTTCAGATATTGTGGTTGTCTCTACTGTTACGGAAACTTCGGAAGCCTTCGATACATCAGTTGCGGATTCTGTTGATGTTTTATCTTCAGGTTCCAAAGTACTTTCAGTAACTTTCTTGATTTCATCTCCATCTGTTTGTAATGAAATATCCTTAGTCACAGTTGGCATTTTGTCTGAATCAAGTTGTATAGTTGTTAATTTTGTCTCAGCCTCTGATGAAGTTACAAATTTTGTGTCTGTCTCAGCTGTTGTGGATGTGTCTGTCTCAGCTGTCGTGGATGTGTCTGTCTCAGCTGTTGTGGATGTGTCTGTCTCTGTCTTTGACGTTTCCTCTTCCATTTCAGGAATTTCAGTAGTTATGTCACTGACAATCAAAGATATCTCTTTAGTAGTATGCATTTCAACTTCTGCCCCTTGAACCGACGTACTACTATCTGTAACATTTTTACTAGATTCAAAAGCTACAGTAGATGCCATTGATTCTGTTTCTCCTTCAAAAGGCACTTCTGTTGTCTTAACTGAAGCTGTCGATTCCGATAACGTTCCAGTATGTACAAACTCTTCATCAGTTGCTTTTGTAAATTCTTTTTTCTCTATATCTCTTTTCGGAGTAGTGGCGTTTAAAAGTTCGAAAGATTCTGTAATTTTAGTAGAATCACCTGTTGGTGTAAGCTTCTCTACCTTTGGTGTAACCATCGTATCTTTAAAGATTCCATCAGTGGTTTCATTCTGATAATCGGTTGTCTGTTTTAATGCCAAATCCTCTTCTGTATCTTTCATTGAAGCAATTGTGACAGTTGAAAATTCCACAGTAGATTTATCAGTTGTGACCTTATCTTTCATCGTTTCTGAAACTTCTGCAGCTTTAGTGATTTCCGTAAAGGTGGTTTCGGATTCCAGATCGGTTGATACTGTAGTTTCATTTATTGCCATTTCTGTGTGTGTTGTAATTTGATCGTCCGCAGCAGTTGTAGTCTGCAAATCAAACGTTGTATCCAAATCCTTTGATTCACCTATTTCAGTTGATTCAAACGAAATTGCTGTAGTCTTTTCCTCATCAGGGATTTTAAATATTTCTTTATCTGTTGATACGTCATGCAAAGAAACAGAAGCAGTTGATAATTTTGGAGTACTCCATGTAAGCTCAGTTGAAACTGTATCGGTTATGTCACTTATAGGTGTTGACATATTTTTCTGTTCCTCGATAGTTGCCTCGGATTTCATTGGCTTAGACGTAGTTTCAAGTGTAGTTGAAGCTTTGGATACATCAATCGTAGTTTTTGTATGTTCTAAGAACGTTGGCAACTCAGTTTCTGAAGTAGAAGTTTCAATTTTCTCAATGTCTGTCTCCAATGTAGTAACCGGATCCTTTCCTTTTGGAGTTATCGTTAAAAGTTCAGATATTGTCGTTCCAATAGTCGTTGTTTCCACCACAGGGGATTCTGTGCTCTCTGAGTCTTCCATTGTTGCAATTTCAGAAAGTGTTGTTTTTATATCCAGACTAGTTTCTTTAATATCTGATGTTAGACTTTCAGTAGTCTTAGGGGTGGTTGTAAGGTCGGTATGAGTAAATTGTTCAATTTTTGAAGTAGTTATATTTTCAGTTTCAAATATTTCACTAGTTGTTACACCCGTTTCAGTTTTAGCGCCTTCAGCTTCAGATTCTGCTGTAGAAGTTATTATCTGATCTAAAGTTTCTAATGTCTGTGAAGCAAAATCTCCAGTAGGTGTAATTTCAGTTGATGGTACAGATTCTGTATCTTTGATAGTTTCTTTATCTTCGGTTGTAGTTGAAATTGGTGAGGATGTTTTATCTATGTCTAAAAGTCCTTTTTCCATAGTCGCAGGTGTTGTTGGTATAGTACTCACTGATTTCGAAGTTGACATTTCGAAAGAAATAGTTGAATCAGTTTTGGTGCTATCTGAGGAGCTAAATTCTTTATCTGTTGCTTCACTCAAAGAAGTTGTAGATGCTTCAAATATATCGGTTCCTAACTTTTCTTTTCCAGGTTGAGAATCTACTGTAGAAATCTCAGTAGTTGATTTTTCAGTTTCCAAGGAATGCGTGGATGGTTCTTGTACAGATGAGTCTTTAGTTGATTCAGAAAGAGGAGGTTCTGATGAGCTTTCTGCATCTTTTACTGTAGTTACATTTGTTATCACTGTTTCAACAATTGCCTTTTCATCTGTAGTAGATTCTTGTAATTCAGCTTCAGTCGTTAAAGTTGTTTTTATGCTGGATATTGAAGATACAGTTTCAGCATATTCCGGAGATTTCTCTGAAGTTGCTGTTGTTTCAAAAGTTTCAGAAACGGTTTCTTGATGAGGTACAGTTTCGGTTGTTGCTAAAATATCGGCAGGCGTTTTTGTCTTGAATGTTGTTGATGTTTCGTCTGTTGTCATAAGTTCTGGAGATTTAGTATATAAAGTGGAAATAGATATATCAGTTTTCTCTGGTCCCAACTTTTCGGTTTCAGGTGCTGTGCTGAATTCTTCAAGTATTGTGTGTTGTTCTTGTTCAGCAGTTACTGTTACTTCCGTAGGTTTATGTTCTGTGGAGGTTTCAAAGGAATCGGTGATCTCCTGTTGCTCTAATTCTGTAGTTTGCGTGGTAACGAATGCTTCCATTACAGTTTGTTGCACAGGTGTTTCGGTGTCGTTCAATTGCACAATTTCAGGAACATCTGTAAAATGTTAGAAAACATTTTAACTTATACAGGAGTTTTTTATACAGATGTTATTCAGTATTAGTATATTGAATAAGAGGTTGCAATTATGTCTAAGTACTATTTTTAATGCTTGATAAAACAAATAAAATAAAATTATAAAGTATTAAGGGTACTGGGACCATATATATTTTCCCAAATTCAATTATCAATTTTGATTAAAAGAAGCTGATTCCAAAAATGTTTTACATATATAGGTTTGAAACATTCAACAATAGAATAAATTTATATAACAAGATGCAAACACATAAATATGGTAGAGCGAGTTATGCGTTGTTTTTTTCTATTCATTAACAAGACATGGCTCGACCACATACTGCAGAACTTTCTCAACAAAGTCATTGATGACTTAATACCCTCCCATGACCATTCAGATCCCCAGACCTATCTGGGACATGCTGGGATTCAATTTCAGCCTTCTCGGGATACCTCTGCATTTGCTGCCCAGTTGCAACATTGGTGACAGAATCTCCAGCAGAGGGACATAAGCAACTTAATTGACTCTATGCCGTGCCGAATATTGGCTTGTATAGCTATGAGTGTAAGGTTTACCACGTACTAAAATGTCAACTTCTTGTTGCAGCGTTGCCACCATTTCTTAATAAAACGTTTTTCATTGTTCCCAAATTCTAATAATTATATATATATATATATATATATATATAGTGAAATTCTGATTTTCTTAAATATGTATAATTTAATAAAAAGTTTTTCATAATTTTGAGATGATATGGAGTTATGCCTACTATATCCCATAGTAAAATCGCTAAAAGAATGACACTTGAGATTTCGATTTAAGGGTGTACTAAAAATAAGATGCAACATTTGAATTTGTTACGTTATATTAAACACATATTTTGAAAATAGTTTTTGGGGTGATGTATTATATTTGCACCACTTTAGGGTCATTCAGCAGATATAATGACAGAAAGCATGATGACACAATTTGTGTCTACAGCTGTATTCCTATCCATTATTACATTCTCCACATCAGACGCGGCGTCAAATGAACACCATGTCACTCTTGATTCAGCCAATATAGATTAGTGTTATTGTAGTCAATATGGATGAATGTGGTTGTGGTTAATATAGATAAGAGACAATATGACGTCACGCTGTTTGACGTCATGCGAAATTCATCAATCTATTTAAGATTCCTAAATATACAGGCTGACGCAACCGCCATTTTGACTCCAATCGGTTTAGTCGGTCATCTAATGTCTGTGTTATTTAAATGGCGCACCCATGTTACATGGCTGATATTTGATACATAATTTAGTTGTAAAATAGGTGCTTCTGCTTTAAAAAATTATACCACTCATTCAAAAAGTTGTCTAGAATGTTCTGTATTTCCTCGAGATTTCGTGAAAAGGGCGGGAAAGTAAACTTCTTATTGCAATGTTCAGCCGTCGATTCAACTGGAAACCAAGATGGTCGCTGTTGCGGTAGCCGGCACATTTAGAAGCCATAGAGTTAGACCTATAGTACTCAAAAGATTCTAACAACATATATCAGTGATTTCCTACAGATCTTTCCACGGCTTAAAACAAATCTGTAATATCAGCTGTTTATTAAAATAATCTTTTTTAAAGCTTGAAATGTATATACGTTAGTATTTTCTTAAAACAAAACACACATAAAATTCCTAAAATCCCAATTTTAACGGCATATTCAATTAGAATGCCTTTGGCCATATACAGAGTGATTATAAGTAAAATAGCTCTTTTGACAAAATCAACCAAAAGTGCAAATACTCTTAAGAACATGCAGAAAATATTTCCTTAAGAATATATTCAAAATTTTTCGGTTGAGGTCAATTTATCACTGCGTTTTTGGTAAAAACAGCTATTTTTTGCTATAGAGCTTCAAATAGAGCTTCAAAGAGAGCTTCAAATGGGCAATTTATGAATTCACTCGTACTATTAAGCGAGTTTTCTGCTACTCTTGCTTAAAGGAAAATTGCGATGATTTCTTCATTGCTGAAAGTGATTTATTGAAGAAGTTGTTTCATAAAAAGTACGACAATTACGTTGCAATGTGTAGTGGAATTATCTTAAAAATATGAAAAACAGTAAAATTTATGGATTACATTTTGGAGTTTCAATTTCGGATTAGTGTACTTTGAAATGCTGTATACTGTAAAACTTTGCAATGGCATTTATTTCGCTGATAAAGACATTTACGGGAAAATTAGTCGTCTATTTTTAGGAAACAGAATAATTTTCGAGTCACGGAAACCAAGAACATTTTTATCTACAAGCAATTTTTTCACAGGACACTTTTCATGAGCTACAAGGCTCACCATTGGCTAAATGTGTCTGGCCATAAGATTGATAGGAACTATGTTTAAATTCTGACTAGGGTGTGAAGAAATGTATCTATGCAAACACTCCCATAATTGCTCAGAATTTACTTTAAACTTTAAGTCTCGGTCAAAGTCGGCGCTCACCTTGATATTTCGCCATACCAATTTCGGTTGCATTTGAACTGCAAAATATTTCTCTTAATAGCGTTAAATGGAGGTATTTTAATTATGACCACGTGGTAGTATTTAGATTTCATAATTATAACATTGAAAAATGCTGTTTTTTACTTACCGCAGACGTATTTTGGACAGCATTCACTGGCGAATTTCTTGACTTTGCAGTTGATACCAGACTGAGGAGGCACCAAGTCGCACTCTAAAATGTCGCAGTGTACGACACTGTTCAAGCACGTGCAGTTCACACGGCATGGATCCAAAGACTCCACGTTTTCTTTGTTCTGGTATGTTCGGTTCTCGTGGCGGCAGATACCTGGAACAAATCCTTGAATGAAACAATAGCTTGGTAGCTAGAATTTTATTTCATAATATTTTCACACAACCACTATTTATTGCTTATCAGGAGGCTTTTTAAAAATGTAATCGGTCTTTATTGCAGTTGCATTACAGTTAAACAAATTTGACTAAATTTACATTAGCAAAATTATGATTTTATAATAGTAAGTAAATGCAATATGGAAGAAATGTTTGCTGTTTATGTATCCCATGCGTATTTTTCTTTGGCTCTCGTTGTTGTTGTTGTTACTTATGACCTCCTGTTCGGAGGAACCGAAACAGGACCAGTGACGCAGCAAGAAAGAACAACATACAAGACTAAATATCAAAATTTATTTCAAGAAAGCATCACTGACGAAGGTCGGAGAGGGTGCAGCTCCACTTTGACGAGGACCCAGAAGACGGAAGTCTGGCTATATCCTCAAGAAACATCCATGCCTTATTCGGAATTCGAACCCGAGCCCCCCATGACAGCAGTCGAAGACGCTATCCACTTCGCCACCGGGGCGGTTTGGCTCTCGTTAATTTATTTGACACGCATTACTTGGTGAATGGAGGTGAAAGGAAGACGTCCATGGTGGAAAATCCCTAAAGTCGTTTGAAACGGTAATTCAAGCGACACTGAGGTAAGATAAGTCCTACTACATTGAATGCATTTAAGTGACTAAAGGCTAACGTTGAATTGAATATTAATCTTTATTTAATCTGTTCATTTTCCAAAAAATAAATTATTGGTGCAATTTAAAATAGATCTAAACATATATAATGAAACAAAATAGAACGTTATTTCATGATTATGGCCACCAATAAAAAATTCGCTCTTTAGGTAGCAATGAAGATATTTCAGTGTCATTCTATCCCAAAGCCATTTACTTCAAGCTGCATCTTCCTATCATGGCGAGTAATAACATTTTGGAATCGTGTTCCCATTGCAGAAAGTAGCATGCATATGAATCAATTCGAACTAATTATGCGCTCGTCAGCATCAAATAGTGGATACCTACTATGGAAGTAAAAAAAGTTGTCATGTATCATAATTTTACGGACCTTTTTGGGAATTATACAATTCAGTCTTATCACGGAGATGGCTCTAAATTTATTTAAAATTTAGCACATTATTCATATATCTGTTTGGTTTTCTTTGTCACTAGAGGGCAGAATATATCAGGGACATTGTTTTACAGGCATTTAAGAATGGCGACACTTGAGAAAACGTGATTAAACGCTAAGATCCGTGGTGTGATAAGATTTCTGAGAGTTCAGGGCATAATACTAGCTAAAATTCATCATCAACGCGTTATGGTGTATGCTTCATGATACTGCCAAGCCTCACACTTCCAACCGTACGAGCGAACTGCTATAGTGCTTCCCTTGGGTGATGCTTGAGCACCCACCTTACAGCCCTGATCTGGAACCTAGCGATTTTCGTTGCTTTATACCTTAAAAGAAGCACGCGACTCTGATGTGTAACTAACTGCCAAGTTTAAGAAATTGTAATAAAGCTGTTATTGCTAAGACCCTTGACCTAGAAAATGGTAGTTCAAGTCCAAAAGACCACATTTCCTATAAAGCAATGAGACTGCCCTCTCCTGGTTCTCTACTAGAAGACCTAATGGGGTTCCCATAATTGACTCTCGTTAATTTATTTGACACGCATTATTTGGTGCATAGAGATAAAGGGAAAGCATTCATGTTGGATAAACTCCAAAATCATCTGAGACAGTAATTTAAATGGCAGTGGGGTAAAATAAGTCACACTATACTGTATGCATTTATGTGACAAAAGGCTCACATTGAATTAAATAATATTTATTTAAGCTGTCTATTTTGCAAAAATAAATTATCAGTGCTATTTAAACTAGATCTTGAAAAAAAAATAGAATGTTTCTACGCATTCAAATTTTTTTTTTTTTTTGTGAAACTAGCGCTTCCAAAGGGAGATGCTTGAATACTCACCTTCCAGCCTTGACCTGGCACCTAGCAATTTTCGTCACTTCAGACCTTTAAAGAAGCACCTGACGCGGATGTGCAATTGACTACCAAGTATAACAAGTTGTAATGCTTTGCTTCGGCATTGATTTCTTCAAGCCTTGGATCAATGAAACAAATGCCTGGACTAGTAAGGAGATTGCTTGGAAAAGTAATGTATGTTCACATAAATAACTGTTTATCTTTACATTGATATCAGAATAAAAGGATTCGCACCGAAAGCCTTGTTTCCTCATTTAATAAAACGCCCTCCTATGTGAAAAAATAAAAATTTTCCCAGAATCCCATATTTCCCTCCTTTCCCTAAACTAAATTAAAACAAAATTTTAACTTTTGTGGGAAATTTCTCTTTTTCATGGAAATTTTCTCACCATCTAGGAAACTTTTAGGAGAGTTTTACCACAAAATATCACCAAACTTACCTTCTCCTGGTATAGGTCTGCTAGGATAGAATATGGGTCTTCCAGTAGTAGCATTTGGCACAACGACAGTTGTGACCATTTCATCCGGTATTTCTGTTCTCGTTGGCAGTTTAGAACGTGAAATTATATCAGTTGTAATTGAAGCATCTGAGTCAATTGTTGATTGTTCTGTCTCGAATGGTGCAACAGTAGGAATCAACTCTACGTCGTCGATTCTTCTCACTCCTTTGGTCGTTGGGAACATGGTTTCAGCTTCAAAAGTTGAAAACGTTTCTGGTTCTGCAGATGACTCCAGATCTTCATCCGTAGATGAGATAGAAATTGCAGTTATTGCTTCAGTCGTTCCTGTAAACTTGAGGAGTTCTGCTTCTGTTGTTACCATGTGTATCGTAGCAGAATCAGGGATTTCAGTACCAGCAGCTGCAAACAGAAAAAAAATATTTAAAAGAGAGCCATTTTTAAATACGTACGTATATTACAAACTTAAATTGATATACATTTAGAAACATGAATCGGTACGAATTGACAAATGCGAGTTGCTACAAATCTATAAAATGTGAATTGCTACGAATTTACTTATATAAATTGCTCAGAATAAAGTAAAATAAATGTTTTACTTTAGTTTCTTAGTAAATAAAATTGCATTTAAAGTATTACATAGTAGCTTTAAAAGACCTGTGTTAAACTTTATGTTACTTCACAAAGTTGATTTATAAGTAGTTGTTAGGTATTAAAATTTACTAGATAGAATAACCATGTAAATAGAAGTAATAAACATTATAATGTTTATTACATTTTCATATCAAAATATCTATTTTCAACTACATTTGATAATGTATAAGATTGATTCATTATTCATTTGTATTTGTTTTTCGAATTATAGAATTTCATCTAGAGATATTCATTTGTCGTTTTTCACTTATTATCCTTCTTCTTCTTCGACCCAGATCGTCCGACCTACCAGAAAGGTATAAGGTATCTGTTTGGACGGCCGGGAAGTGCCACCCAATTTAGACCGGAACCCAATGAGGGAGGCATCCACAGGGACCGTACCCTCCTTCCCCTACCACCAACCTCTTGGAAGGACTTACGGACCCACATGTTTAACGTGATCGTGCTTTGCGTGAACACGGCGGCTGTTTTGGCAGTGGCGGGAATCGAACCCAGGCCGTCCGAGTGCAATTCCCGCTTCCGAGTGATAACCACTGGATTGTCGCGCCCCCTATTATCTTTCTTGAACTCTATTTCTTTATTTAATCATATAACATAAATAAACTAGAAAAAAATGAAGTAGGCGTTGCTTACAAAGTGCTTCTTTCGAGACAACGGCTACGCATGTTCAATCATTGTTAGTAAAATATTTTAAACAAAATTAACATCTGAATGGTTATATTACAATTGCTATTTGAAATTTTTAAGATCGTAGTGAAGTACAATGGTATAATGAAATGAAGACAAATTTGATATATTCAAGACATGGCTTCCGTGTAAAATTAATAAATTGAATATTGAGAAAAATATTTACACCATTTAGAGCTTACAACTAAATTGATAAGCGTATTATATAAAATTTGATATGTTTGTTAATTAAAATAAGCATATCAAATTTTAGGAAATTCGCTGGTTATTTCGAGATTATTCCAAGTTAACCGCGGAAAGATATAATTTCTAATATTTCAAGAATGGTGTTACGTGGAATTGTACCACACGTCCTGTCCGGGACGTGAAGACTGGCAGTGATCGAAATAAAAAATACAATGAAAAATTAACTGAAAATGAGGACACTTTTAAATAATTTTAAAATATCTAGTATTCAACAATGATTGCCGGTATCAATGGCGAAAGACTAGTCGCTACATCCTTCATTGGAAGAATCATCTCTAATTTCCTGCGATATTTTTTAATTTGTTCAAGCATTCCATGTGGAGGGGAAAAAATTCTAATAGTTCGAGAATGGCTAGTGAAAACACCTAAACATTTGTTATTGTATAATCTGGACAGAACCATATCATTCTAGGTACAATATTTGTCATTTCGTGTTTATGAGTGAAAGAGCAAGTATAAACATTATAAAAGTAAATACTACTTTTATACATTAAATACTATACATTATAGTAGTATTACTAAAATAAATACTAATTTTATAAATTAAAATACAGAACATTAAAATAGTATTAAAATAAATACTATTATTATTTTACATAGTAAACACTATATAAAAAATAATACTTGTATCACTGAAACATTAAGTACTGTTTCTGTTATCATCGAATATATAAACGGTTTAAATCAAACCATACCTTGAAAGAGAAAAAAAATTCTTTTTACTTACGGCAATCATATTTTTCTGGACAACACTGTCCATCGGGTGTCTCCAGTGGTACACAGTTGGGGGCCGGAGCGGTGCACTTTTCGACAGCACACACTTTTTCGTGCTTCATGCAGTAACAATTCTGGCACTGGTTGGAAGATGGAATCTGTTCTCCGTCTTTGTAGAATACACCATCAATTTTGCAACCTGTAAAGATTAAATTTTCTTTAATTTCTTTTAAATATTTTTTCAATTCCTTTTGATCGTTTTTGAGAGAAATTTAAAAAGCATTGCTTTCTAGAATATAGCAAGACTCTGATATAACGAACTGTCTGAGATTCGATCATTTCTGCGCTAAAATTCGAAAGCTTGTTACATTCGTTCCACATCAAGAGAGTATATATATTGAGGAATTCGGAATAAGGGTGTGTTCAGGTGGATATGAGAATCATAAGTAATGCGAATGAATATAGTGTACAATAAACAGCAATCGAAATATCCCACCCTCCCCCTTTCAAATAAAAGGAAAAAATCGCATTTACATTCCTATAAGTAAGTGTTTTGGTTCATGCATATGATTTAAGTTCCACATTTTAATTTTAAATGCTATTATCTCATATTTTCCTAGGGGCATACCACTTTTCTTGGAATGTGGTTCTCACTCCCCTTCATCAAGATCATTAAAAGGAAGTCCACCCAATTTATTCTTTTCAACTCTCCAGCCATTGGGAGGAATACATTTTTCAAGGTGTTTGATTCTTAACTTACCACCTAACGAATCACCCCTTTTCCTTCTTCTATATCTATTCGTTAACGAAGTAAAAAAATAGTCTGGTTTTATTCTATTTGTATAGTTAATTTAGGTTTACAATTTCACTCGCTCGTTAAATCCTGTATACTTTGAATTTTGCTCGCTAAAATGAGCAAATTGGACTGTATTAATTTGATTGTTTTATTTGAAATGTCAAGGAATGCACATACAAATACAATAGACTCTCAATTCGATGACCTTCGATTAAGAAGAATCTGCCACATTGCGAAATCAATTTTAAAAGGTAATTATTAAATATTTCTTTATAAAAATTTCCCATCTGTGATTATTCAAGATATATTCAAAACAAAGTGTAATACTGCGTAAAATTACATAACATTTATTGTCACTTAATTCAAAAATATTTAAACAGCGTACAATCTGTATTTCTTCGGTAAATTTTATACAGAAATAATGAACAAGACTTGTGAGACTGGTAATATTTTGCTTTCACCAAACATTGAGAGAAAAATTAACATAAAATTATTTTGCAAATCATCGCAGATATCTTGCTTAACATGCTAAATATATTTATGATTGGAGAATTAGGTATATTGGAGAGCAAATAATCTTACAAAATATCATATTTGCTTAAATCATTTTAAACTAAATATTACCTTCGTAATCTTCAGGTTCCATTATACCAGGAGGGATGGTTGTAGCGGCTTCATCAGCTAAAAGTAAAGATGAGATGCTATAAGCTCCTGCTCGTTATTATATTAATGATGCATATAAATCACACAAAATAAACAAAGTCTGAACTATATCATATGACCATTGGCAAACTTTCTAATGGATCCATTAGATAGATTTATGACTATGGTGGTAAATTGATTGGTAGGCACAATTTTGGGACTAAAACTGATATAAGAATATTTTTTGTTCGAAAGAAAATAGAAATTAAATTGAAAATGCATTTAAATGAATACCAAGGAGTATGCAAAATAATGTCAAAACCTGTCTTGTAGGAATATGAAGTTGGAATTTCGTATTAAAGCATATTATGAATAAATTATTTGATGATATGCTTAAACGTCAAGTAATTTTGGGTTTCACAAACATAAGAATAAATTCTGCATGCTATTGTGTCACGATTAAGGTGACATTATTCCAAATGCTTCTGTGTAAAAAGAAACCTTCTCTGTGATTTGATGCTGAATCCATATCAGTTATTATCTATAGCGGATCCTGAGAAATGGATGATTTAAGAGAGTTTTTAGTAAACACAATATGGAAAAATTTTGTCACCAATGAATAAAATTTAAATAAATAATAATATATATAAATGTAAGTATTATTTATTTCAATATTATTTAAGAATAAATATTCCATGTTGTGGTTAATATTTAAATGAATAATAAATATAAAGATAAACATTATTTATCTTCATATTATTTAAGTATAAATATTTCATACTGTGGTTAATATTTAAATGAATAATAATAAATATAAAAATAAATATTATTTACCTTAATAGTATTTAAGTATAACTACTCCATGCTATGCATGGTTGTGAGTAAATAGATGATTCAAAAGAGTTACAAGTAAACAAATATGGCAATATTTTGCCACCAATGAAGAATATTTAAATGAATAATAATAAAATATAAAGTTAAATATTATTAGCCCTAATATTATTTAAGTATTTAACTATTCCATGTTCATATTTTCTAGTTATGCTTTAACATAATTAGTTTGAATGTTGTAGAAATTACAAATATTACAATCGTCGTATGTAAACTATAACTGCGATAATAGCTTTGGATAAAATATATATCCATGAACATTCTGATGAAGCAAAAACTACTCTCGATTTCTAAGTATCAAATGGCACGGGCATTGCCATTTTCAAACTGCCGATTACCGAAACTCCGCAAATAACAGCATATGATTTCGATGAGTAGCGGCGAATTGCGGAAGTCAAGCTGCGCAGAAAGAATGAGGCTCTCTTTGTGCCCAGGGCGATTTGAAAATGGAAAAATGATGATCCAGGGCTTTCCTCCTTTAATGGTGATCATTGGAACATACGCATAGCAAGATCGAACATGGAGGTTCTGAAAAAATTTACTTTTTCACCACTTCCTTCTAAGACGTATTGCTAACGGTTGTTTCGGTGAGAGTATGGAATTCCAATTTTTTACTTGCAATATTTTCGAAAAAAAAAGGGGGATAATATTCCGATATAATAAGAAACTAGTTATAGTTGTGTGTTATCCTTTTTATATCCTTAGGCAGGATTTTGCCTTTTTCATGCGTGGATCCTGCGTTGATTGCGAGTTAATACGCTGTTTATACAACGCACGGTCGTGAAGTTCCGGGGTAATATATGAGCTTTGAATGGTTTATTTACTTTTATTCAATATTAAGTTTTTATATGACTGAGGATGGATGCGTATAAAGTTCTGCTTTAGCCAAACATCAGGGCGATTTAATAAGACGCTTTTTTTTTTTTTTGCTGAAACGCGTCGCATTATCGTCCCATCAAATGTGCTTCTCTATGCTAATAACCTAACAGTTCATCAAGGTCGTAGATTCTGCAGTCTTCCTTTTTAGCTTCAAGGCTATGAAACAAGTATAGGATTCTAGGAATTAAAATTTGTTTTTGCGTTGGATGAAACCCGGAATGTACTGAGCATATGGGATTGAAACAATGTTGAATGTTTGATTGCTTATATTTGAAACCAGGGTCATGCTTACTATCCTATTTTTTTTCATAACAGCCCTCTTGGCAGAGTAATAAGAAATGACATGCATATGCCGGACATGCACTCCAATATATATATTTTTCATAACAGCCCTTTTGGCAGAGTAATAAAAAACATGCATACGCCGAGCGTGCGCATTGTAACCTCCGTATAATTTAACCCTCTTTTTAAAGAAAGGAATATAATATTAAATATAGATCTATCCAATATATCTCTTTGTCCCGTTCAGAGACAATTTTGGCGCAATATCGCAATTTGGTGACGTATAGAAGTGGCGGCATGTTGGCGATAAAACAAGTATAGGATTTTAGGAATTAAAATTTGTTTTTGCGTTGGACGAAACCCGGAATATACGGAACATATGTGATTGAAATAATGTTGAATACTTAAATATTTATATCTGAATCCAGAGTCACACTTACTCTCATTTTTCTTCACAACAACTCACTTGGCAATAAAAAAGCAATACACAGAGCAATAAAAAAGAGCAATAAAAACACAGAGCAATAAAAAAAGACATGCATATGTCGGGCATGCGTAAAAGTTGTATGTGAAACCTCCGTATAACTTAATCCTCTTTTTAAATAAAGAAATATACATAAATAACCAATATGTCTCTTTGTCATGTTTGACGATGAATTTGGCTCAATATCGCCAACTTGGAGACGTTTGAGAAATGTCGCCATGTTGGCTGCAATTAAATAACTCAAAAAATTGCATTTAATTTCTTGATAATCTCCGCCGCCTTATTTGAATTCTTAATTTAATATTTTTGATTCAGTTATAGTGAGTTTCATTATTTGTGGATTGGGTATGCGAGGGGTCGAATAGTACAATAATAATCTAATATAATCCAATAGTAATCGTTTACTGTGAAGCTAACGAAGCTTAAAATTTGTTCTCCAGCTAATCAAGATGCCCTAGAGATTCAGTTTTATTTGCGTTTCTATGTACAAATTTCCTTTATCCATGTGAAGTTCGGATTTTTAACATTACTTATTCTGTATTAATCATATTACTCGTTCATATTTTAACGCATTTCGAACTCTTAAGAATATTTAGTACAGGAAAGAGAAGAAGGTGCTCAGTAAGCAACAGACACACAGATATAGCAATACTGCCAAGGCATGATATCCTTCATGGAAAACATTTTGCAGAAACTGCATAATATTCACGTTATCATAGGAAAAACATAAACCAAGAAAAATGTATCAGAAATAAAAATAAATTCTTAATTTAATGTCAACCCCTTGATGCGCTGGCTGAACGAGAAGCATCATTGTACAATTTTCCTTATAATTCTTGATGTCTGGAAAGCAATGTAGTCATAGGAACCCTCAATGACGTTTAGCATAGAGCCCCTTAAATTATTGGCCTCTACAGATAGAGTATTTTTATTGCATTTCAAGAGCTTTATATGCCAACAGTGACTACAAAATATAATGTTCAAAGTTCAGACTCAGTTGAAAAACTCAGTTTTTCTATATTCCAATTTGAAAGTATCTGGTTTCCATGATGAAAAATTAATCTTGTATCAGATTCAGTACTCAAGTTGAATAAAAAGTTTGCTTCGGAGAAAAAGCTGCAATGCTGAAAAGTTTTAGCAAAATGCTGAAATAAATAAATGGTTAAAATCTGATAAACTTACGTCATTCATGACCTATATTTATTACTGTGAGTAAACTACTTTTAAAATAATTTAAAATTTCGACATGCCGTCACATATTTGACTAGCTATTAATTTGTTCTAAGAATTTATAAAGTGCATAAAGAATTGTACAGTCGTAAATTAACATTTGTAGCTACACCAAGCACCAGGGCCTCCTATATGAATTGTGGGCCCCCCTACAAGCATTTATAACGTGCTCCCCCCTCTATATATTTAATTTCCCCCTCTACATATTTAATTTCCCCCTCTACATATTTAATTTTCCCCTCTACATATTTAATTTCCCCCTCTTTGTAAATTTTTCTTCTCCAACCTAAAACTTTATTGGGGATCTAGTTCCCCTCTGGATCCAGAGGCCTCCCTACTGGATAAGTGTCCATCCCCACTATGGGGGGGGGGGGGGTCTTCCTATGAGCACGAATATCTTTATAGTTTAATATGCTACCTTTTTGTGTAAAATGGGAAAATGTGGTCACGACTTGTTGGGTTCAATGCAACGGCTTCGACTGGATACTAACAGAAATACTATTTGAATAAAATGAAAACTATAGAACATAATGAAATTAAATTTCAGATAATGTTACATATCTCATCCGTTTTCGCGTCTATAAGAAAATCGGTTTAAAAATATGAAGTTAAATAAATGGATACGAATATGATCATCTCCAGAGTTAAGTGATATGATCAATGATTACCTGTACAAGTTGGAATCTTACTCCTAATATTGATCCAACATAAGTGAGCGATTTTGCTTTTGATAAACGTATTTAACACCGAATTAAATACCGATGAATTCTAAAACAGGCGAAACCGGTCAAATGATGACGACGTTATATTGAAATATGAATACAACTTCTTTGCAAACTCTCTTTTTATGCGAATTTTATGATTTCTAAGAAAGTTTTTCGATTCTGTAATTGATATTATTTAAAGTTTTTGTATTTGAATTTTGTTTATAATTAATCCAGTAGATGGCAGCACCAAAGAATGATTCGGAATTTTTTAGGACTTAAAGAAGTCTTAACTCTAAAAGAAAAAAAAACAATTTTCGACAATTAAGGAAACAGTTTGTGTAAAAATATTGAAATGGAGAAAAAAAAAACATTTTTGTACACTCATGCTTATAAAGTGCAACAAACATCACAAAAATTTCTTCAATAATGGTTAGGATATGAAGAGCTTAACTCTGATACTCCGTGAAGGGCAAAGGGTGGTGCACTGTATAAGGCCCAGGGAAGCTTGGGGGCCCGAGCTAAATATACAGTTCAATAACTTAACAAATAGGGGTAGTATAGTGTACAGCGCATTCACTATATAGGGCCGGGATCACTGGAGATATGAGGTGATAACCTTAAACACTCTAGACCTGGCTTATAAATTAGTAAACAAATAACACTTCTAAGCGCCATACATTATTACGTAAAATCGAACGGATAAAAATTGCAATTTAATTTTTTAAGATTTCCCGTTTCCCGGTCTTTAATAGGCTTAAATACTAGTGTAACATAAAACAGATGAAAGCTATTAACTTACTGCAGTTGTATCTTGAAGGGCAGCAGCTTCCTGCTTTGAACTGCGGGTAACAGCCAGAAATTTCAAGCTCACATTTCTGGAGTGTGCACACCGATGTATTCCTGATGCAGTAACACACCTCACAGGGTTTCATTGGATCCATTGGGATTCGGGCTCCTTCATCGTAGTATCGGCTATCCAGATAGCAACCTAAAATGCCAAATATCCAGTTGAGAGATGCACATTTCTCCTTCACTACAATAAATATTATGTATTCAGTAGACGTAATGTAACGGGATAGAAAGTTTTCCGTGGATAGAAGACACCGGGGAAAGTTTATAAAGTAAATGCTGCGCGTGCAACAGCAATGTTATCTCTTTCTCAATGTAGTCTCTTTGGAAAGAGATAAATTTTTAACTTTTACCGTAGCGTTAATTTTCACGCCGTATAACCTTAACTAAAAGTTATCGAATCAAAGCTGATTTCGATAGTGCAAAGTAAATTTTTTGCTGCTCTTTAGGGTTTTCAGAAAAATTTGAATGAACTTTAAACCACTTTCGGTATGAGGCCTTATTTGGAGGCACTGAATAAGAAAGAGCAAGATGTGGGGAGATCATTTCGTAGTTGTTGATTACATTTGTTTACTCTGCTTTTGAATTTAGCTTTTCGTCTCTTAAAAATTGTTAAAATGTCAATAATAAATAAGATTGATGACGAAACTAAAATGATATTTAAACCTTATAAAGTTAATTCTTTTGTAAAACTGTTTTTTTTTTCTGTTTTGCTTATAAATTCATCAAATATGTCATTCAAATTAATTATGTTTTCATTGAACTAAACTTAGAGACTATAAAACAGTTCTGTAACATATATGGTCCTTCTCTTTTTTTCATTATTAATTTGCGTTTTGAGAATATTTTTTTCTCCAGAAACAGGCACATTTTTCCATTTATCCTAACTTTTTAAAGGCCTGCCTTGCCCCAATGAGTAATCCAGTTTCGAATATACACCAGGGGCGGATTTATCGATAAATGTACTAAGCAGTCTCTTTGGACCCCCAATTTCCTCAATACTTTGTTCCATTTGAAGTTATTACTGAATTCAGTACGAAGGTATTGCTATATAAGCTCTTGATGAGATTGAAAGAAGGTGTAATATTCTTTTTCGTGTTCTTCTATTCTTTTTTATGGTTTGATATACTTATATTTAAAATATTCTATTATGTAGACATTGGTAGAGTTTTTGTTAGTCTATTTTTTTTTTTTTACATACATGATGAAAGTGCTATTTATTATGTTATTAAACTTTTCTATTATCTATTTCTACATATTTCTTATTTCACCGTAGGCGTTGCTAACATTGGACGCCTCCCAGCTATTTCTGCTCACCGTCTGAGTTTCAGCTTGGGGACACACGTATTTGTCTTGCTAAGCATAGAAATTGAGAACAAAGTAGAATCAATATTTGACAATAGCGAAATATGCTTGAAGATTTAAATTAATATAAGTATTGTCTCATTTTGTATTTGTGTATAACTATTAGGCATATTCAAGGTTTGTTACGGAAAATACTTATTGTGTAATATGAAATTTTCTTGTCTCAATGAAAACAAGTGAAACTATTTCCTTACCTCTTATTGGTTCCGTTTCCGGTTTCTCAGTTGTTATTTGTGGATAAGCTGAAAATAAAATTATGAAATGTATCATTTGACTTTCATCAACACACATTATGATCAATTATAATAATGACATTACCTCAAAATGCCTTAAAGACTGTACTATGCTAATACACATCACATAGATATGTCATATGCTAATACGAGTATTAAAATTTTTTGTGAGGGATAATGTTATATAAAGATTAATCTACTTATAATACAATTGAAAGGATTTAAGAGAAAATTTTGTTGAAAGATACTCTCATACAATTCAAAATCTCCTCCCAAATATATATATATATGTATATATATATATATATATATATATATATATATATAAATATAAATTAGTAAATCCAATGTTAGAAAGTGTGTAGTAACTCATAATACACTATTCCAAAATTTTCTACAAGATACAAAGAAATAAAAGAAATTAAGACATAATGAGGAAATAATAAAGCGTAATGCAGGTCATAAAGACAAAGACAATCAACAAATTTCAAAAATGAGGAATGAAAATAGATATATATATATGTGGGGACCGCAAATCCCCTGATGGTGAGGGATAGGTTCGAAATTGGAACCTTTAGATCACTGAACCTGTACTATGCCATCTGGTCCGAAAGGATCCTCCACAATGGTGACCGGTGAACGAGATGGTAGCACTACAGTTGACGCACATTTTCTCCTCTTCTTTCTTGGTTGACCACGATTGACGTCAAAACGCCGCACGATGAGGTACGACTCACCGACTGAGTTTCAGCTTGGGGACACGTTTTGGGTTTTCTGGCCGGCCCCCCCTCTTCACTGAAATTTGACCGAGCATCTCGCCAGGAAGGGGAGTGTGAGGGGGCAGCATTACGTCACACATAGCTACGAAAGACTCGCCTGCTATTCCCTCGGCCTAGGCGGATCCTTTTGGACCAGATGGCATAGTACAAGCTCAGTAATCTAATGGTTCCGAGTTCGAACCTATCCCCCATCATCGGGGCCGCACGTCCCCGATGGTGGGGGATATATAATATATATATATATATATATATAATATATATATATATATATATATATATATATATATATATATATATATATATATATATATATATATATATATATATATATATATATATATATATATATATTGAATGTTGTTATGGTAAACGTTTCAGATAAACAGACTGTCAGGCAGATATAGATAGACAGATAGACAATATATTGAGATATCGAATATTGAGTTAACAAACGTTCCAAACAGACAAACAGAATTACAGATCTAGTTTATTATAGTAATATCTGTATATCTCACCTTCCTTGCACCAGTATTTTGGACAGCAATCTCCCACATGCAACTCGGACCTGCAGTTTTCGTCCAGAGGTTTGATGAAGGGACACACTCTCAAGAAGCACATGAGACTGCTGCCGACACACGTGCAATTGAGGCAGGGTTCATTTGTCTCTATTTCATGGCCACTGGGATAGTGTTTGCTCTTGAAGAAGCAACCTGTGGAAATAAAAATTACGTTAGCTTTCTAGATATTGCTTTAACACTATAAAACACAATATCACATTCCCTACATATATAGTTATAATGTATAGCGCAGTATTGTGACGGGGCCGAAAATTCAACTATGTATTATCGACGGAAGAACAAGTTTCAAGTTTCACTGAACATGAATCGAACGTTTTTAAGGAGATGTTTGTGTATTGCAGGTGTATGTTAGTATCTATGAGCATATTAGTATGTGTATCCGTAAGTTTGTGATAGTGATATTTCGCGAGCGAATAAAGCGTTTCGAAAGTAATTTGGTGCGATTAGTACAATCAGTGAATTCTAAAACCTATTGATTTTAAACACAAAAACAAATTTGAAAAAAAAAAATCATTAAAAATTCAGGACCGTCACTAATGATTAATACATAATCATTTCAGTCGCAAGTTTTTATTGGAAAACGAATTATACAAACGTCTGGACTCTTGCATGAATCGTTATAAAAATATTGCACGATTTACGAAGGAATTAAAAAAAAAATTAAATTTTGTGTGGCTCATCTAGGCTCTCTCATATCAGAATCTATGTTTACATGCCTTGTGATTTTTTTTTCTTGGCAAATTTTGCAATTTTTCTTTTTTTTTAAATCTATATTAATGGTCCAGATAATCACAATTATAGTCCATGATTAAGGGTAGCTAGCCTTCGTTGTAAAGGACTTGTAAAAATCGTTCGATTGATACCAAACTTGACAATGTACCTGCGGGGGCAAAATTTGCCCCCTCCTCCCTCCTCCCTCCAGATGGTTCCATTGATGTCCAGAACACAAAGTTTGTATCGCGGCTACTTTTCACTACAGTGATTGAAACTGTTAAATTTCGCAACCAATGTGCCATAAATAATCCATTTCATGCATGATTATGTCAACTTTGGTCTTAAGCTGCTATGTTAAAAAATTATAAAATTTTGAATAAATTTCGAAGTTTATGCTCGATTCTATCTAGTTTTGGATTTTTCGATAATAAAGCCGGATATAAAGTTTCTTGAAAACCCATTAATATTTGCGGTAGCTATCGTGTATACGAAAAATCGACACCAAACAAACAGACGGACATCACTTTAAAAATAGTTAAAACGTATTCAGGAGGTCCTAAACCATAACTTGGCATCGAAATCGAAAATTTTTGGGAAAGCATTACTTTCTCTATACTATAAAGTAAAAATCCTAATTTTCCCTACTATTAAATAAATGAGTATTTCATACGTAAATACGTTCTGATGAGGATTTTGCACGTAAGTATGAATAAATCACTCTATTTGGGACTAATAAATTTCCAAAATCGCCCAATTCCTATTCAGATGGTGATAATTTAATGCCAAAAACACTGTCTTGTGGATCCTGTATACATTATAATTTTGTTGTGATAGAAGCAAATTCGCATTATGTAGTGACAGTCATATGCTGCCCACATATGAATTTTTTCAGTTATAAATCCATGGTTCAAATAAGGAACTAATTAAAAAATATAATTATTTATTTATTAAATATATGATTATTTATTTAATATGCCGTAGTCGTTTATCGTTATATTTTAACCATTCTTAACAGTGAGAGGTTTAAGAATTTAATAATCTCATCGATGTGCCGGTAAAAAAATGATACTGAGAGAACTCATTTGATATTGAATGACCATATGATCATATGTCCTTATAATCATTTGGCTATATGACCTTTAAATTAGTCTAAAAAAATTGATATCGAGAAAAATGACAGAGAAAAATCTTCTGATAATAAAAGCCCAATTTTCTTTTATTTAGAAGTTTCTATTTGAACTCTGATTTATGACTGAAATTTCTTAATGGTGTCATGGAGGCTAAAATGCCCTACGTATTGAGAAATATTTGTTAATTATTATATTCGCTACTAATTGCATTACCGGGTAAATTTATTTAATACATTAGCTATTTATTTTCACTGCTCCTCGTGCAAGTTTTAGATGTGATGATTACTATATAGATTTGAAAAGTATGCTTTTTTTTAATAAAATCGATTCGGCTATGCATACCAGTATGAACATCTTACTTCTTTTCAGAATGCCGCAATTGAAGAAAGTATAGAAAAAGACGTGAGTAAAAATATAGATAAATATTTGCAAGATAAATGAGAAAACAAAAAAAAATCTGATGTGAGCAGCACATGACTTTCCCTGCAGACTCAAATTCATATTTTCTTTATTTCTTTAATAATTCGTCAGATTGAGTTTAATTGCACCAAATAAAACTAAATTTGCATTAATTCAATTTTTGTTTTTATTTGGGAATTGGACATTTTTTCCTAAATCGGCGTAATAAAAATGAAAGAAATCTCAAATATCTTGAGAACGGTTAGTCCAAAGCATAATGGAGTGTGTTATATTCTTTTCCTCGTCAAAAATCGCGTATAAAACAAGAATTTAATTGATACATTTAAGCATACGTAGTCCCTTTTTTTTAGATTTTTGCAATTTTTGCGGACCATTTCGTAAAAAAGGGCAGGTTGTTCTTTTCCAAATTGTACCAAAATCTAATCAGCACCAGAGTATCCCACAAGTAACTTATCTACCAAATTTTGTGAAATTTGTTCAATTAGTATTTTAGCTAGGGTGGATACATCAAACTTTTGCGGGCCATTTCGTAAAAAAAAAGCAGGTTTTTCTTTTTCGAATCATACCAAAATCGAATCTGCACCAGGGTAACTCACAAGTGACTTATTACCGAATTTTGTGAAATTCGGTCCGTTAGTTTTTCAGCTAGAGTGGATAAAGACAATTTTTGCGGGTCATTTCGCAAAAACAGGCGGGTTCTTTTACCCGTATCCTACCAAAAACTAATCAGCACCAGGGTCACATCCAAGTGACTCACATACCAAATTTTATGAAATCCGGTCCATTAGTTTTTGAGTTGGAGTGGATACATACATTGCACAGACAGACACACAGACACACACACAGACGTCACGCTAAAAATAGTTTTTCGTAATCCAGAGGTCTCGAAACGTGTAGATTCGCCGAAAACTCGAGTTGTGATTTTCGACATGATTCCAATACTTTTCCTATACATTACCATGTATTGCAGGGAAAGTAATAAAAAATATATATTTAATGGCTTACCTTTTTCATTGGCATATCGACTTACAGCTGTTTCTTGCACTGGAGCTGAAAAAAATAGAAATATAAGCTTATGGAAAAAGTTCAATGTTAAAAAATGATGATGCATTAAAAATACAAAACATATAAGAATTAAAACAAGGCTAGCAAATGCAGTTACTTCATTAGTGGAATGTTTGCAAAAGTACTTTTTCAGAAGTCCAAATTTGTAGATATCTTCATATAAAGATTTTATGCAAGTTTTTCACTTACAGGGGCGACCTTTCTGATAGGTCGGACGATCTGGCTCTCAACAACAACAACTTACAGGGGCGTTCCATTACATAATATATTTTCTATAAGCAGTCATTGAATTCATCTTATCGAGAACTCAGATGCAGCATGAGTGTTTTAACGAAAATTTGATTTGTAACTGAATTAGAATATTTTGAGAAATACAAAACGCTGTTGTACGAACCTCACATGACTGTTCAATGTTAATGCATATGGATGACAATCTTAAATGTTAAAAATAATTTTTACTAAATTATTTTCAGATACTACAGGCAGAAATGAAATTAAGAAAATCTATAAAATTGATCAAATGCTTAATAAGTTTTGGCGTATAGTATAGCGCAAACATTATTGTGTCGAAGTATTTTCAATATACATATACCCGATATTGCTTGCCAATATTTAGGCAACATTGAGTTGTTGTTGTTGAGACCCAGACCGTCCGACCTACCAGAAAGATGTAAGGTAACCATTTGGACGGCCGGGAAGTGCCACCCAATTTAGACCGGAACCCAGTGGGGGAGGCATCCACAGGGACCGTACCTTCTTTCCCCTGCCACCAACCTTTCGTAAGGACTTACGGACCCACATGTTTAACGTGATCGTACATGAACACAGCGACAGTTGTGGCAGCGTGCAAATCCAGCGCGCAAGCCACCGGACTGCCGCGTCCGAAATGTGCCAACAGCGCGTGGTGTTCCCAGGTGGTCACCCCCCCCAAGTACTAACCGCGTCCGATGCTGCTTGGCTTCGGTGATCTAACGAGAACCGGTGTTTTCAGCACGGTAGGGCCGTTGGCTCCAGGCAACATTGAGTGAACATTCTCAGTCAATATCATCTTTATATTAGATAAATATCTCAGATATTCTCAAAGAATATCAATGTGTTCAAATAATATGGATATCAAACATTGGATCGATTTTAATAATTTATCAAAAGTTTGGTATGGTGTGTAAATCAATATTATTGGCTTGATAATGTGGTAGACAGAATGAATATTTGATTTTGGAATAAATATAAATAAAATATGCAAACTATAAGATAGATAAAATGTAAATAAGATATATAATATATAAATAAGTATGAACAATCATCGCACTACAAATAAACTGCCATTTTTTTTTTTCATAATGAAAGGCGAAATTTCCGGCAAATCATGTGAAGGTAACTTACATAAAGACATGCAGAAAAAGCACACTTTTGGGCCACATTGTTTTTATATTAGAAATATTTTCAATATTTATTTAATATAGGCCAACTACTAAAGTCAAAATTTAGAGAATATTAAACACATATTTTTCAGATATTGTTATACCGGTATGTGCATAGTTAAATTTTATGAATACTTTGAAAACAAAGTCACTATTGGAGCACTATGATACATATTTTTGCGTAAAACTGTCTCAATATTAGTACTACATTGTAAAATAGTCCCATACCAACATTGTTTTATACTGCAGTAGGCAAAAGGAATATCAAAATCCTCTAATTATTAAAGTCAGATATCAAATTCCCATCAAAATGCTTAAATACTTTCACTTTATATATTCCAGGTATTGTGATGAAAGTAAAACCGTAGACCTTGATGAGGCGGTATCCTAGGGACGGGAGTTCCAGAGTCCCCCTTCTCATTGGTTGGACAATTATATTGGTATTGATTGGGGTTACATTGGCAAAACAAAACTCTGCACCCTAGACCTCCATTTTATTGTCTGATTATCTTTCCAAGAGATCCTGTATACGCCTATGACGTGACGACTACTGCATTCGCCCTTCGTTTCTTGGAACCTCTAATAAAAATTCCATTCCAAATCCTGTCCAGAAAATTCAAGACCATTAATGCTGCCCATCCTACCATTTAACTACAATGAATTACTAACAAGCCATCAAGAAATTTTGTTTTGATATTCAAATATGCCTTTTAAAAAAACAAGCAACTTGAGTGAATCCGAAAACGAAAGCCCAGCTACCATCATTTAGCCCTCATTTTCTTCCTTCCCCACATTCTCATATTGTTTAAATGCAATCATCGTTCCATGATGAGACTCAAGAAGCCAAAGAAAGACCACTTACACAATGGCATACAGAGTTGGATCTCTAATTGCAAATACCCTCCTGCTTAGGCAGGCCTCCACCTTCCACGACGAGTTATTGACCCTACAGAGATTACAATGTATCCAGAGTCATCTTTGCGACCAGAGGAGTCATCAGGACTGGATGGCCTTGCGACCTTCCCTTATTAAGGAATGACTCTGGGTTTTTATTTGGTTTCAAAGGATGGGGTTATGGTAAACAGTGGGCTATAAAATAGGCTGTCGCCACGTGTGGTCAAATATGCGCCTTGACCCTATGGGTGATCTCACAGGTCGTCAGCGAGTGAGTGGGTGTTACCATCCTTGGAGCTAGGGACCACAGTTGTCGAAGAATTGTTGGCAAGAGAAACGATAACATCATCGTAATTTTGGATTGAGTAATTGAAGGTTTTCTATCCCGGGGATAAAATACATTAAATAAGTATACGTACTCTTTTTTTCAGTTTAGATTTTTGTGGAATCAACATGAAAAGTTTAAAATCTGTGCTAAATAAGGTCCTGTACTCAATAGTAAATATTTCCGATGAAAATATTTATATTACATCATAGTATTTCATATTTTTAACGCATATTCTATATTCCAGGATAATAAATTCTACTTAATTGTTTTGCTCCAATAATGAGATTCCAATGGACATTTTTTGACAATTATTTTTTGGTGGAGATGGTGGTGATGATGGAAAGGAAGATTCATAGTAGGGTCTTCACGACTGTAAATCCGGACTTGCTTGGACACACAGTTTTTAATTCTAATGGTATTATTTCATATTCCATTAAATGATGTTCTGAAAAATTCTACAAACTCCCCTTCCATTTTTAGGCTATGCTATTTTATGTGTCACTTTGCTTGCTTGATAGTCATTTCATATCATCACAATGCACCCAATTGCAATATTCTTGGAAAACGATATATCATGTTGCCATTCTCTAAAATGTAATTGCAGCATGTGCGAAAGAGTCCGGCAGAAATATTTATGGAATGTTTAATGCATCGACAGAGAATGAGATCATTTTGTTCTGCCATTGTGTTTAATTATTCACCCTGTCCTGATAAAACGTGCAGAATTATTGTGTTAACATATTCGTAAATGTAATATGTCCTTATATCCGTAATATTTCCTTATATCCGTAATTTCCCAATATCCGTAAATGTAATATTTCCTTATAAGATTTTGTCATATGGAAACAACTAACATGTCAGAAGTTTCAACATGTTAAGTGTACAGAGCTGAGCCGTAACCAGAAACGAAATCCAAGAGAGGCTGGAGTGAATTATATACTATAATGTATCAAATACCGTTAGCAAACTTTTTATATTGTTTTTACGAATTTTTAAACATTGCTACTTCTATGCAATACATATTATTAGTAAAGGATACGTATTGTGATGGGGATGAATATCCAACTGCCACATGATGCTGGATCTACACGTTTTGAGCATCCTCGAATACGAGTAAATAATTATTCAATGGCCATGTCTCTGTCAGCACAAGCGATATTTTTGGAACAAATATATTAAATCCAATGTAATTTGGTACGATTTTATTTAATTGATGAACGTCAGAGAGAGGCCTATTGATTTTTCGGATCAATAGGCAAAGTGAAGGTCTTCATTTTTTCAAAATTCGAAAGAAATTTTTATAACAATATAATTACGTATAACCATGTTACAAAAATAGCTATTTAATATGAGATTTTTTATTCAAAAACAAGTGCTGTCATGTATAAGTCACTGGCGTCGCTATCAATATATTTTAATTTTTTTTTTATAAAAAATGAAAAAAATCATAAAAATATAATAAACTTACAATTTTTAAATGAGTGAATGCGTAGAAAAAACTTTTAATCAATGACAGAAATGAGGCCAAATAAAGCAAATTATGTTATTGAAGCAAATGATGTCAAATTGCGCCTTTTTACTTTCCTTATATACATAATGTATAAGAAAAGTATTATGACGGGGTCGAAAATTCGAATTCGAGTTTTCGACGGGAGAGCACGTTTCAAGCATCCCTGATCACGAATCAAACATTTTTGAAGTGATATCTGTGTGTGTGTGTGTGTGTGAAAGTATGTGTGTGTGTGTGTGTGTCAGTGAGTCTGTGGAGACGATAACTGACGAACGAATGGACCGATTCGAACCAAATTTGGTACAAAAATCACAATCCGTAAACACTGGAAGCTTATTGTTTTTATACGCAATCGAATGCTCAGAACCCCCCTAAATTTTCGAATGAAATTTTGAAAAAATCGTCAAAAAATTAAAACTGCTAATAAAGTTACGCAAATAGACATTTCTTATGTAATTTTTCATTAGAAAACGATTGACATAAATTTTAGAACGCTAACATGAACCGTTCTCGAGATATTGTACATTTTTCAAGAAAATTATCAAAAAGTCATATAAAATAAAAAAAAAATATTTCCTATTGAGAAACATGGTCACTTTTCATATGTAATACCATGCGATAAATTGAGTGACATCGTTCTCGTGGATCTAGCTCGTTCCATTCATGAAAAAAGATACTTTGAATATTACTTTTGCATTTGAACGCCAATAGTCATTTATCTGCTGTAAGAATAACTTATTTCTTAGTGCATAACGCTTGGCGAGATTTTGGCGACGAATTTGGCGGAATGTCGCCAACTTGGCGACTTTTTTGAAATGTTGCCAAATTAACGAAAATCTCGCCAAATGGATAAAAATTACTCTAAATCAATGAAAATGACGATTAATTGTCGAAAATTCAATATCTTGGAAAGAATATTTGTATCTACTATAAGATAAACCTGATTTTGTACTGTAAAATTAGTAAATTCATTACATTATATAAGGAAAGTCATGTGTTGCCCACATCAGATTTTTTTAATAATAGCAACTCGAAGATTTTTCTGATAATTTATTACGAAATACGTTCTTAGTTTCTTACAGTTATATTTCCACGAATCCGACCAAAATGTATCAATCAACAGATTTATACAGTATTGATCGTGCGATGCTGGAAGAACAATTCATTGAGCATACACAGACAAAATGTTCTCCAGATTGTGGGATATGCTGCTGAATCGGAAAGATTTTGCAATCACATAAATTCTATGGTCAATATGCATCAGACTAGCCATTTGGAAATATATTTAACTATCTACGAAAGAATATATATCTAGCATTTAAAATCCATTTTTGCCCTTTTTACTAATAGCACTTACATTTTTGTACCAGATGTATTACATGTATTACAGAATGCAGATTATAGAATGCATCGTTTTTAGTAACTCTTTCTTTTCAGAATTACAAGCTCAACAATAGAGATTATATTGAAATGATAATGTCAGTAAATTTATATTACTCTTTTTCAAAACTATTCTCATCTTTCTTATTGCGAAATGTGAATGGAATGTCACAGAGTACAAAACGCAATTTGAAAAACGTTAATCATTTTTCCTGTGCAATTTCAATACCTTTTCCCCCATTAGGTGCACGGAAAAGCAGAATTAAATAAGAACAAAACACCAGACTTCAACAGCACATTATTCTTTGATCCTTCATACCCGGAATCTCAAATAAATAACTTTGGCTATCAGGAAAAACAAAAAAATAACTTCGATGAAAATTCTTCACCTCATAACTAGTCGCACGTGGAACAACTTCCACTATAATCATTTTCAGATTGACCATTCCCCTCAACTGGACCTTAATAGCCGAATCATGGATTTCTTCTTGCACTATATGGGTGGTGACGCTGATATTGGGAAGGGGCTGTCATTGCAGCATCCCCCCCCCTCACAGTGAATTTGTTTCAAGCCATTTTCTTTTATTTCAGGTGGGGGTGATTTCTTTTCTATTGAACAGGACATTGAACTTCAGAGGTCATATGGTATCTTCGGGCTGGTTGGTAAAACAGCTTTACCTTCGATATCAGACAATATTTTTTGTTTTGTTTTTTTATGAAGGAAGACGGGACCCCAGGCCTGAGGGCATAGGATGAGGTCGATGGGTTGGTATGGAGCCTGATCTTGGCGCCTTATCTGGGCTTGTAATATATGCCACTGTTCCTTGCATGGATTTGTGGTGTGCTGCTGAAAGTTGTATTTTATGTTTTAAGGAGATAATTAAAAAACATAAGCACACAGATATGAGTTAGAGAGAAGTTCTAAATTTTGCTGAGGTTGAAATAGTCTACATCAGACATATTAAATGCTGATCAAGATTGCACTTGAATGAATAATCCATTATAATAGCAACGTTTTTTTTTAATTCAATAGTTATTGTTGTTTGACAATCAACACTTTTTTGTGGAGATGTAATATGTTTGAAATTAGGCAATATTTATTTTTCTTACGGATAAAGAAGGGCATCTAAGTATGTGGGCATAAGATGAGATCAGCTGGCAATGTATATGCCACTAACCTTTACGTGAATTTATGGTAATGAAAGTTGCAGTTTATGTTTTAGTAAAATAAGTGCGTAAAATTTTTTAAGCACATATGTAGAATGATTTAGAACGAAGTTCAAACTTTTATTGAGATTAAAATATTTGATACTAGGGGGATAGTTACTGCTGCACAACATTATGCTTAAAAATATGAATAATCTATGATAACTACGTTGGGCTGTTTCATCACATTAGTTATAGAGGATGCAATAATCTTTTTTATGTGATACAGTAATATATTCGAAACACAAGATTTGTTTCTCTTTTTGAGAAATAGGGAATCTGAGGCTTGATTGCATGAGATCACTGGGTTGGCAAATGGCTGATTTGGGTTTGTTATTTCTACTTACCTCTTATAGAGCATCTCTTTTACTATAATCAGTTTCAATTTATGTTTTAATGAGATAATTGATATGCCTGATTAAAAAAATTATATGATACAAATTACGTATTTTCCTTTTTTACATTATTGTTGAGTTTTACAATGCACTTGAATTATTTCATTATTCTGTTATAATATATTACTTTATTACTAAATTATTCATCTTCTTCGTTTTATAAAATTATTCTTTCAGTTCTTCCGTTCCTGTAGATATATAAGAGCAGACGGTTAATTTTTTAAGTTAAAAAAAGGAAATATTTAAAAATTAAATGAATATTTGCTCAAGTGATTTTGATAACAAACGCAAATTAAAAAAAATATTGTAGTGTATAGATTTGATTTTTCGAATCATCAACATCAATAATAAGTAAGCATATTAATAAAAGTTTGTTTGCATATCTATATAAATAAAATTGAAAATCTGTCTGTCTGTCTGTCTGTCTGTCTGTTTGTCCCATCCTCACGGGAGAACGGCTGAACCGAATTTGATGAAATTTTGTGGGTGGCCTAGAAATAGCCCCACTTAAAATTTAGTCTATGGTTGGAATTTCTACGACCAGTGATTCTCGAGATATTAGTAAAAAACGAAACTTTCGTTTGTCTCATCATCACGAGAGAACGGCTGAACCGAATTTAATGAAATTTTGTGGGTGGCCTTAAAATAGCCCCCCATAAATTTTGCCCAAGTTTCAAGTTTCTAAGTCCAGGGGTTGTCGAGATATTAATGAATAAAGGAACTTTTTTTATAGGAGTTCTACTCTCCAACTCCGTGGTTTATCCAAACGGAAAGGATAAAAATCGTTTGTTTAAAGCGTCAAAGAGAATTAAAACTTTATTTGTGAGTTTGATGCAGGATTTTTGCATTAAATAGTCACTATCTGAAAGCATGAATTGTTTGAAACATGAATTTAAATGGAAAAATCTACCTCCATGTTTTTACATGTATTAACCTCCATGTATTTCACAAGCTTTTACTCAACGATTAGAAGTATAAAGAAATTAAAATGGTTATTTAATTCCGCATTTTATGAGGAAGATTCTATCTTATATCATGTTGCTCGGCAAAGGAATGGAATTAAATGTGTTTGTTAATGATTATTATTATTTTTTCTATTTGTATAATAAATAAATGGATGTAAAATATATTTTATAAATGAACGGTTTGATTGTTCTTTTAATTATATATATTGCGGACTGTTTACATTACTTTTATTTATTTTAGCAAAGAGGTTTCAAGCTCATATATTGTGTTTAGCTAATAAACTCATAATAAATGAACGGTTTGATTGTTCTTTTAATTATATATATTGCGAACTGCGTACATCACACTTTCATTTATTTTAGCAAAGAGGTTTCAAAGCTCATATATTGTGCTTAGCTAATGAACTCATATATTGTGTTTACCCAATAAATTCATTTTGCCGATTGTTGAAGCAGAAAAAGAGTAGAACGGATGTATGTATCTTCCAATACAATTTTAGTGTTTTCATTTAGTATATATACAGACGGGATATGGATATTTTATTCTTCAGATCAGCAAATTTAGAGCTACGAATTTAGCGGAATATCTCTAAATAACTTGGTAACTTTTCTTAAACTTTACCAAATTAGAGGAAATATCTGCAAATTGATAAAAATGACCCAAATCAATGAAATTAAATTTATTTTTTTAGAATAGAGTACTGTAAATGATGTTTCTGTAGCATTTGTCGGTCAGTCCATCCATCCTACTTAGTAACGCATTTAACTAATTTTTTTAATATTACTAAATTGATAAAAATATTTGTAAATCCATAAAAATATCATGGAGACGAAAATGTCGCCAAACCTTCCATGGAGATCACATTATTCAGACGACATGATTTCCATCAATTTATTTGAAGCAGATGATATCATGTCGCTTAGCAACGGATCCAATGTGTTATGTGTCATACGATTTTTATTAAATTTTATAAAAATATGTATATAAAATAAATTTCATTGACATTGCATTTTTGACTGGATAATATCAATTACGGTCTTCAGGTTTAAACATCATTATTATTGATATTTCGGGGACAGTTGATTCAGGAATTATTGATATTTTCAAATTATTATGCCATTGTTTCATTATGACGAAAATTGTTGAAACTCATATATAGTACTTTGTACAAGTAATCTTCTACTAATGCACGGGTATATCTTCTAATCTACGAGAATATAAGTAGTACAGGTATATTGGCAAAATTTTTATATATATTGGAATATATTGGAATCAATTACGACCTTCTGGTATTAAGATTACGGGGATTTTTGATACTTTCAATTTATTACGTCATCTTTTTTACTTTGGTAAATATTTTTAAGACTCATATTACAATATGTTTAAGCTTCTACTAACACACTGGTATATTTTCTAATCTGCGACAATATAAGTAGTACGTGGGTGCATATATTGATTCAATTCTTTTTTTGTGTGAATTTGTTTACAAAAGGGGCCAGGATATTTTATTCTTCAGATTTGCCCGTGAAGATAATTTTGCATAGTGAGAACAGATATTCTTAAACTTCTCTTTATGAGCAATAAATTTAATATTTTATCAGAATTTGCACATGATAGCGAATTATAAGTTTTTTTATATTATATACTCCGTACGAAGGACGGGTATGCTGCTAGTTTGGAATAAAAAATGAATTTGTGGAAATAATGTCTTTTCTGTATTATGTATTGCATGAAGAAGTAATATGACCCATAAGCAATATTAGTTCCCGGCTGAAATTTTTAAAAAGAATTATTAAAATTTTAAATTACAGAAATAAGTTTTGACAAAGAATTTTCCAAAATGATGTATTAACAAAGAATCAAAATAATACCTTGGATTTAAAGAAGTTGCAATACAAGTAATTTTGTTTCTTTTTACTATTTCTTTAAAGCACGTTTCTTCATTGTAACAATCTACTTTCAGGTTTTTATCCTTTCATGGTGTCAGTGTACTAACCATCCTTGCATACCCTTACTCTATTCACATTATCACTAAACTTAGTGACCACGCCCGGGAGCCCCGGCTGAGATTACTATAGCGTGTCTTCTAAAAGACCGCCTAGACTCATAACCATGGTTCACCAATGTGCTCAGCCATCCCCACAGTGCATTCGTTTAAGAAGGTGGACGTTTGTTTCTTAAGTCTGCTGAAGCAAGAAAGCGTCAGTGTGTCATTGAGATTCTAAGCAATTAAAAGCGCTAGAGTTGGAAGTCATTATATACTGCTTTTTCACTTTCTCTACAATGCGTGCGTGAAATATTATAATGGGATCGGAGATAAGAGATGTTTCGATAGAATTACAAATTTTAGGTTAGAATTAAATATATTTTTAAGCCTGAGTGTTTGTATTTGAGTGTACGTCTCTGTATGTCTGTGATTGTATCTCTCAGTGCACATGCGAGTGTGTCTGCTGACAACATGACACATCAACTTTTGAGAGCAGAAATCCTCCGTCTGATTGAAATGGAATTTGTCATCGTGTCTAATTTAGCTTCTTTCTGTATGATTTTATATTTTATAATATGGTAGTCAGTTAACCTGCTGCAATTAGATTTTTTTTTACAAATCCGAAAGGTAGAAGTACCATTTCCAAAATGGCCAGCAAAACGAATGAAAACGAAAAAATATGTTTAACTATATTACTAAAATAAGTTGTATATGTAATATTTAACAACAAAACAAATGAACTAACTCCTAATAAGCTAAAACAAACTGTAGTGCAACGGTAAAAATGCAACGAGAGAGAGTTTCTTACGTTATTAAAAGATGGACAATATCTAACTTATGTTATAGCGAGATAATCCTTGGGTAAAAATAATTTGATACGTTTCTAAATTTAAGAATATAGACAATGATTAATACGTTATAACGAGGTGTTATTTAAATTGTAAATATGCCGAGAGGTTTTAAAATTCAAGAACATACGTAATAGATAATAGTGTTATGACAGCATATCGCTTTCAGAGCAAATACCCCAAGAGAGATTACAAAGTTCAAGAATATGGGTAATGGGAAATTGCTTTATAACTAGGTATCGTTAGAAAATACAACTAGAGAGGTTTCAAAATTCAAGAAGTTGGACATCAAACAGTGGCAAGTTGGACATTAAAAACAGTGGCAAGTTGGACATTGAACAGTGTCAAATTACGTTAGAATGAGGTAAAGTTATCTAGGTAAATTTAATGAAAAATGTTCTTGACTTCAAGAATTCAAGAACATGGACAATTACTATCTACGTTATAGTAAAGTACTGATTTCAAAAGAAAAGCAACGAGAGACAATGTATACAATATTCCTTCTCAAATTTCACAGTTGGGCTGAATCAAAGCATTTACAGTCACCCTCAGGTAAGACACTTGCGAAACTTCAGTCCCAAGGCTCTCATTTTCAAGATCTTCCTTCCTTGTTGTGTTCCTGATACCAACTCGTAAATACTCATACATCATATCAAAAGTCGTCTGCCAACAGACGCGTTTACGATCTTCAATAGGTCTGCATCGGTTTTTAATACGCTTTGAATGACGACCTCTTCTAAGTCACGGGTCGACAAATGGAAATGCCACGGCCACCGAGGTCGCGAACTTTTGTCTCGAAGGATAAAAATGAATGAATCAAATTGGCTGATTAGGAGGAAAGTGTGCATTGAGAATTCCGCAGAGTGGGCGTTCAGGTCGGACTGAACTTGAACCTCATACGTTTTCACTTTCAGTTTAATTCTAGTTTATGTATTTCTGTATTATATTGTATTAAGTTACGAGACTTGTGTTACAAAGTACAGAGAATCCATGTTCAAATGCTGCATGGTAAGTATAGGTATGACCAGGACATTATTTTTTAAATAAATCAGACTCTCGGCTTTTTGATAGATTTACAAGTTTTAAGTACCTCCGAATACAATGATGTCTGTGTGTACCTGTCTGTGTGCCTCTGGCATATTCCTGCACACAAGCGTAGGCTGTCAGACAAGACTTGGCACGATTATTTCAGTAGGTAAAAGCAAGAGGAATTTTCCGAGAAATTGGCTAAAAGAAGGCTTTCAACTTTTCAAATATTTCATCTCGATAAATAAGAAAGCATTATAAGTATATATATTATGTTCAAACTATATATTTCGCCCCCACTTCGCGCGAGCAAATATTTAGCGCCCACTAAATGTGACGCCTACACACTTAACAGTAGATAAAAGTTTGGAATATATTAAAAAAAATTAAAATTTAACCTTAAAATGGCGCACATTTTACAGTCCTATTAACATGGAAATTGCGGTATATGAAACAATATTTCACCCCAGATCACCGTGCAGCCATTTCTTCAACAGTTTTAGATAAATCAAATAATTACAGTATTTTCTTTTTAATTCTGTGATTTAAAAATGGCAACAATTGATTTCGGTATTTAAAACGTAACTCGGTAACCATAGTTACCACACTTAAATCGACTATAAATAAATTCATGGATAAATGACTAAAAAAATTGTCTTCTGTAACTAAAATATCTCAGGAACGGTTAGTTACAGACTCATAGAGTTGATTAGAACAATTTAAGATATTGTTTTTTGCGCTGAATGATATAAAAACGAATATTTTGTGTATCTAGTCACTTGCAAGTTATATCTGAAAGAATGTTAGAACAAGAAAATTGCACGATTTATAAATTGTTCAAACAAAGTTCCACGAAAGGCTGAAATAAACCTTGTAATTACTTAAAAGCTCCGTTAATATAAAATTACGAGATTTTAGGTTTTAGCTATAAGACAAATTCCACGTGTATGCACAGTTTCAAGTTTCTAGTAATTGTTTTGGCAGTGTAATTTATAGCTTAGTTAGCCAGTCTCACCCAGCTGTGTGTATATGATTTTTAGACAAATATTTGATATAGAACAGCTCTGTTAAATACAATGCATAGCGAAATACTTGCCCCACCGAATTATTCGGAATAGAAGTTGTTCTTGTTTTGACTTTGAAAAAAAAAAGAAGTCATAAAAAATGATCTATGATCATTATTGAGTAAAATATTTTTTGTATGTACTTTAAACCAGAAATGAATTGAATGTAATTTCGGGAAGCATCGTTAAGATATTAGAAGTTCTATTTTCCTCATAGGGAGAATATATCTCATTGACAAATATTTGATATAGTGTTTTCCATATCTGCTTTCTTTAAGGAAGTGTTAGAAAGTTATATTAAAATTGTAGTTTTAGAGTGGAGAGACATGAATTGCACAGATATGAGCACACACACACACATACCCAGCAAGGAGGGGGGGGGGAGGGGAGAAAGTCATCAGGCTGAAGGTGGTTGATACGTGTTTATAAGGAATATATAGAACTCATGCGGTAGAAAGAAGTCAAACTACAGATCTCTTTCTAGACAAAGAGCGTACATACCCATTGAACTGCTGGGAATATTATATTTCTTCCTATATCTGAAATCCCGTCAGATTTAAGATACTAGTACAACTTATTATCGGCATGATCTTTTCATTTATTTTATTTTTCACAGGATAACATTCCGTTCGTTGTAACTCTCAGTGAATTGAACCGACTAATGATAGAAACTCCTTAAATGGCACAATGATAGAAATTCCACAAAGGATGCAACCAATCATAGAACTCCATAAATGATAGGGCATTCGACATTTTTCAGTTTTGGAGTTATTGAATTATTGAATTACCCCATTGAATTACTCAATATTGAATTACCTCAAGTTATTGAATTACTTCAGACGTCCATTGAATCGATTCTGATGGGAGTTTAAGTTGCTACGCGTCACTTCAAGAACTAATGTTTCAGAGGGTTGTTTAAGGGACGATCTTCGATTGTCGATCGGAGATCGATAATCGGCATCGACAATTTGTACTATCGACAGGATCGGAGATCGTATCAAATATACCTTGATCTGCAGATGACAGACATGTGACTGGATGCTACACAGTATCAAATAAGCCATGTCGTACCCATTCCAGTCATTAATATTTTAGGTTGAATGATGGTGAATCAATTGAAGAGTGAGCCAGCGTCCGTCCCTTCACATAAAGAGAAAAAGTCCGCGCAGATGTGGAGAGACGTGATTGGTTCAGAGCATTCACACCAGTTGCCACTCCGCAGAATACAACCTTGCGCTTAACCATGCAGATTCTCAAGTGAATGACAGACAGATATTTCGGCATGCTAGAGTTAGCTTGAAAACCGTTACAAATTACAATTTAATATTATTGGAGTGTTTTAATGAATAATTTAGAATAATGTAATTTGGAATAGAATAATTTAGAATAATAATTAAAGACAAAATTTAAATAATTAAAATGAAGATAAAAAATATTTAATGATTTATAAAATTGTTAAATTTTGAATAATAAACGAAAGTGCTGTGATTTCTCACAACATGAATATTCTGAATGCAGCAGCAAAATCGGCGGATTATTGCAACGATTAAAACACGACGCAATTCACTAATGATTTTAAGGATAACTACATGCCTCTAATGACTTGTCGCTATAAACCCCCCCCCCCTTATTCCATTTATATATAACTTTTAGTGCCATATAAAGATTCCCTTATTCCAGCATCACAAATACTCACATATATAGGGCAATGAAAAAATAACTCTGATATAATTTTCAATAAATGGACATTTCTAATAAAGTTAAAATGGTAAATATAAAAGTGGCGATCCGTCAATGACATCTCTCGGAAAACTTCTTTTCCACCGCACATGACCTTCTGAATGAAAAATCACTATTGAATGAAAGGTTTTTTACTTTTCAGTACTCCTCCACTATTTACGCTCTTCGGTTAATTTGTTTACTAAATGACCGCATTTACGCACATAGCAGGTCTCCGTGATCTTGAACTAACGGAGGTTTACGTCATTAAACGGCGGCTAACTGCAGTTATTATCTTAAACATCGTTCTGAGAGTAGCCGTCTGAGATAGCTTATTGTGGGACAGGCAATTATGCTGTTAATGAACGGGGAGGGGGCTATTAAGAAAGAAGAATTCTCTGTATGGTTAAACTCAACTTTATCTCCTTTTTAATTCTGTAAACTTTTTTAGATTCTGATTTTTAGAGAGTTTGATTGAATGAACTGTTGCTTGAAAGTGACTCAGCGGGAATTCTCAGGTAAGAGTAGGAATAAATGACATCATATTAAAAAAAAAATCTGATGTGGGCAGCACATGACTTTCCTTACATAATGGAGTGGTCTTACTTCGTTCACTGCAAAATAATGATGTACAAAATGTACAAGTTTTTAACAGCGAATTCTACATTAACGTTTGGCCCATTTCTAGATGACAACGGGTCAATAGATTTTGAAATGCCAAATTCACTTGTATTTCGCACAAATCTAACTTGACAATTTGATATATTGTTAATATTCACTAAGCAATGTAGCCAATATATTAAAATATTTTAATAATTAATTCTTAATTTGTCTTCAATGTCGTTAATTTGGCGTTATTTTTGGTAATTTGGCAGTATTTTTGGTAATTTGGCAGTATTTTTGTCAATTTAGCACCATTTTCAGAATGTCGCCAAGTCTGCAATATTTTACCAAATTAGCTACTAAGGTCACAAAATTATTCGTCAAATATTGCATATGGAAAGCAAACATATTACACAATGTATACTAATTTTTAATTTTATGTAATTTTTTTAGATAAATTTATATGAGAAACTTGATTGATAACTTGAGAACGGTTCCAGCTAAAGTCTGTATCATTAGTTTTTTAAAAAAAACTAAGTACCAAACATTTATATATTTAACATTATTTTGAATGTTCTAATTTTTTTTATAATTTTTTAAAAAAATCATTTGTAAATTGGGGAAGCGGAGGAGGGGGTCTTTTGAATGTATAGAGTTTAAAATCAATTCAATTATCCACTGATTGTAAGAATCTTGCCAATTTACTTTTAAAAATATTTCAGCTATTCGTAAGATAAACAGTCGATCATAAACATCTCACACATACACAGTACACAAACACATACACATACATACAATAGCATATTTACACACGCACTTGTTATATACAGACAGAACAAACCCAAGACCACTGGTCAAGGTAAAAGAAAAAAAAATGCAGCTTCTGCTAGTCTTAAAATCCAGGCACACCATGGAATAAGTTTGACTTGGTCTGATGCCATTCAATTCAGACGAGAACTCAATGGTAGCAGTCACAAGGCCCGTACTCTCGTCACCTGTAGTATAAAATATCGGACTTACGGATTTATCGTGCCTGTTTTTCAAGCATACACAGGTATAGCTTTAAGCGGCGTCAAGTATCGAGCCTGGGACCAAGTGTTATTCTCTCGCCTTAACTGCTGAACTATCCCTACCTATACTCATATTATTGGGTTCTTCAATAGCCTCAGTAGTTCAATGGGTAGAGCATTATCCGGCCCGTCAGGGATGTGTGATTTGATTCCTCGCTGAGACTTTACTTCGTTACGATACTTCCATCTTAGCAAAATGGTTTTAACTAGAAACACAGCTATCCACAGCTTGTCGACATTTCCTAAACGTCGTCACGTTGGAAATATTTCGCCAAATTTGTCGCCAACTGTGATAAATAGATGACAGAGATGTTAACTTTTCTTGTGTATATAAAAATCAGTCCATTCTCTGCATATAATAATATTAAAACAAATTCACACTCTTTTCTTTCATATCTCCAATAATTTATTTGATTTTGATTTCGGAATTTTTTTCCTTTTTCTAAAATTTGGATCTGCAGAAAATCATGAGTTGCCTCCACAATGAATATGTTTTGGTACAAATCAAAAAAATATAACTGGACCTTTGTGTATTTGACGAAAATGGCACACAAAAATCGCAAAAAATCAAAATGAAAAATTACGCTTAACTTTCCCTTAAAAGTAGTTATTTTTAAACAATTTAGGATAAAATTCCTAAGATAGTTTAGTTTTTATTCTTTTGAAATTTTGGTGACAGTACGTCCTTAGTCGTCGTAGACAGTAAGTCGTCAAGAGAGAAGTAAATAATTTTAAAAGATAGTTTTAGAGGGACACTCCATTCTTAAAATCATAAAAAAAATCATTTTTTTATTATTCATTTGTAAAGTCTAGTCATTTTCAAATATTTTGGCACCATTGAAATATCTGGATATTAACCTTTTCTGGATATATTAATCGTCTGCTGGATATTATTCTGATCAATCTGTTGAAACTATTTTTTTGTAAATGATTGGGATTGAAAAATTAAGATGTAAAAACGTAAATGTTGTAACGTAAACATAAAGTAAATTTAACATAAATGTAACGTAAATGTGTAGTAATCGGTGGTGAATATTGCTTTATATACCGCAATTTTCCTGTCAATAGAACTATAAAAATTTGCGCCATTTTTATGCATTAGTTTGAAACGGTTATTGATATTCAGAACTTTATTAAGTCTATTGATGGTACATGTACTAACCACTAGCCAATTCACCCGCGCGAAGTGTGGATGGAAATGGCTAATGCAACATATTGACATATACGACGTTTGTTCCTATTATATGTCACTTTTGTAAAAACGTTTGCTTCCTTATCAATATATAGACAGCCTTTCAGCACTCTACAACTACTGAAGCGTATAAATATGCTTTCTTTTTCATTTCTCTGAGTCAGGTGCATCACCTATAGAGTAACGACACCATATGTAGGATTTTCTATATATCTTGTTACTTACGTGATAAACCACTTTTTTTATACCTGTAAAAAGTAGATAAATCACGGACGAGTGAACAAGATAGACAGACATTCTATTCCTTAAATAAGAACATGTTACAAAAATCAAGGACTTTATTTATGAAATATTAATTTGTATGGTGAGTTGAGAAAAAAAAAGTAGAACATTGCTTTCATCTTTAAAATCAAATTAAACATAAATTTAATAAAATGGAAGTTAAAAAAAAATTGACATAATGCGGACGCTGTAAATGAAAATACTGCGCATAATTTACCGTGGGGCAATCAAAAGTAAATATTAACAAGAAAGATCAATCATGCTTAAAGCATTGATTATGAAACACTTTCCAACTTCAATGCAATTTTATTTAAAAAAGTCGAAAATGCAATACATTCCTCGGTAATATTTTAAAACTTATCACGATACTACATTGATTTATTATATTTGAAAACTTAAACCTTCATTGAAAAAAATGAACTTCATTCAAAAGACGGCATTGAAATATAAATTGCGTGGTTTAAATATCTCTAAAATGCAATACATTCCACGGTAATATTTTTAAATCTATCATAATACTACGATAATTTATTATATTTAAAAACTTCATCGAAAACAACTGAAATTAATTCAAATGACGTCATAGAAAAAATAACACGCCTGGATCTCTCTATAAAAGCAGGATTTCATTCATAACTTTCTCCATTTCATTCATCACAATACTATAATAATTTATTTTATTTAAAAATTAAGACCATGGAGCTACAATTCATAAACTTTATGCTTAAAACTTCATCGAAAAATATCGTCCTTCTGTTTATAAAATCAATTAATATTTCATTCATATCAGCCATGCAGACTCCATGGACTGAATTATTTTGTGTTAAAGAAATACAGTAAATCTAATACAACTCATTCTACATATTTTGCTGTTTACATTTTACATAGGTGAAAAATAGGCTTAATTGTAGAAATAATCAAATTTGAATGAGAATTTAAACTCAAATATATTGTCATTGTGTTGTTTTAGTATGTAGATGCACAGAATTTAAGCAGAAATAAAGTAGTTTTAGGATGGATACAACACTCAATATGAATTAAAAAGAACTTTAAAAAATCACGAATTTGAAACAAGATGGATGCCATATCTCATTTTGAAGTGGGTCATGTGATCGTTTCATATCAAGGTCACGTGATCGTTTCATATAAGATGTGTAATTATTATTTTAATTTTTATTTAAAAAACTACTGAATATATTTAGCTGAATTTGTTTTATATATTTTATGGAACAATTTGACTATTACCTAAAATTTTCGAAGCAATTTGTGAATTTTAAATCCGCTTAAAAAATGTTAGAAAAATTAGGTCCCATAGGGCTCAATGTATTTCATTTTTTCAACCCGGATTCAATCCAAAACTAATTGTGTGATATTATTCATTTATATTCCCATAGGTCCTACAGACCGTCTGAACAACATACTAAAATTTCATTTTGATTAAGTTATTTTTACGGCAGTTATCGTGCTAACGGACAGACAGACAGACAGACAGACAGAATGAACAAAGTCATAAACACTTTTCAACTTTGTTGTAAAGTGTTAAAAACACAATATTATGAACACTCATCATATTTAACATCTCTTCCCTTCTATAAATACTAATATATATTTCGTGAAATTTTATAGGATTTAATTTCAAAGGATTTAATAATGTAATTTAGAAATATTTCAGAGGATTTATGATAAGGAATCCGATTTTTTATTCATTTTACAAATGCGTACTAAATTTTGAAGCCAATGAACGAAAGCAACTCATAAAAGCAAAAAGAATATCAATCACTGCTCTAAGCGTTTAAATTCCTAGCATCATATCACTGTATCACCATTTATAGATTTTTAATTCAGTCCAGAGCAAAAGGTAGCACAATATCACTGTATTAAAATCTATAATTTTGCAGTCCACCAGAGCAAATATGTATCAGACCGCTGTTCTAAGCTACTAAATTCAAAGCATCATATAACTGTATCAACATCTATATTTTCTTGAATGCAGCCCATAAGAGCAAAAAGATAGAATCATATCACTATTTCATCATCTATAGTTTTTGAATACAGCTCATAAGAGCAAAGCGGTAGGTTAAAAACTGTTAAATTCCTAGCATTATATCACTATATCACCATTTACAGTTTCAAAGCCTATTACTTATCAGTTTTTTGAGGCAAAGAGACGGCTTATTGAACTATGTTGGTTGGATGATTAAAACAATTATTTTAAAAGTATTCCATTCCTTTTGGAGGAGGGGGAATCACCGAGCAGGTGAAAATCAAATTTAGATTTTTATATTTATAATTGTGATGCATCTGATGCATTCTTTCCTTTTTCTTTTGCTTTAAAACTTATCATGATGTGATAACGTCTGAAAAGTTCTTTAGAAGATCGTAGTACAGATGAAAGCACAGGTAATAACAGCAATTTAGCAGAAATTGCCCTATCTAGATGCAGGAACTTATCCACCCAGCTTTGTTGTTTTACCAATTTGTCATCACCTGAAGTTATGCAAAGGGGAGAAAAAGAGGAAGGAAACTCAGAAATGAATTAACTGTAATGCATCACAAATAAAAAAATATTTAGAGAGGCTGATGTTATTAAACACTCCTAGCAATGTCACGATCAAGAGACCGAAGAAATATAAGCTACAGATTTAAAACACTTTTTTTTTTCACTGAGAGAATGTTTCGCAGATTGGATGTTAACGTTCTCGTTGTAGAATGCCGGTGATACGGAATGGGCAATGCACTTATTTTACTTTCCCTTCTTATGTACTTTATAAACGTACATTTGCGTACTTTGTAAAACATTTTTATAAGATTTCTTTGCTAGAAAAGGAAACTTTTAAGTCAACTTTTAGGAAACGTAAAGCTTTTTGAGCCAAGAAAACTTTAACAAGACTCTCCTTAGAGTCAAAAATACAGATATTCTCCCCCATCGAGAGCTTTTCTCGAACTGCAAGGTCCAACTGGGGACAAATGTTCACACATTGGCTAGTAACATAACAGATTATAGAATTCTGGTTATGAGTAGAGAGATTCGTGTAAGTATACGTGTTTTAAGTGGTTTGGGATCACTATCATTGTTGTTTCTCTATATGTAAAGAGACATCTGTGTTTTTTACACTTCATTACGAACAGACGGCAAAACGTACAGTTAAAAATTTTACATATAGACTAATATGAACCTGTAGATGTGTAAACCAAACTTAGAATTTTGATTTACGTCTTAATTAACTAAATATTAATTAATAATATTTTGCATTGCAAATACGAAAAAATATTTAATGGGTCGAGCCGAATTCCAAATTCTCTGTGATTTGTTGCAAGTAGTAACGTCACAAATATGGCTGCAGACAATAATATATATGCCTTATTGTATACACCTATTGTTGTCATGAGCAATTACGATTAAGATGCAATTATTATTGCAGTTAACAATTATATGTCTTATATAAACAATTTTAACTTATATAAACTATTATAAAACAATTTATGACTTTTTGTAAATAATCAAATAAAGAAATTACAAAACTATTGCTTATGATAATAAACGTCAGAACTGTTAGAACGGTTGGTTCAATTGAAATAATTAAATTTATTAATGTTTTAAATCACGTACATTGTGCAATCAGTAAAATATCGGATTAAATGTTCATCTGGTTTAAATACAGCTCAGATTTGATTTTTTACATTATTAGAAAAGTCACCAAAGCGAAAACGATGTAAGAATTAGGCGCACTAGGTATAAATAAATAAATAAATAAATAAACTTTTTCCACACACTAATTTCATCTTATAAATGAATGTATAACAGTGGGGCAAAGAACTGCAGAAAAGGGAGCTTTAGTTGGACCACAGTCCCCATGAAATTCGAAAACGTTTTATAGTTACTGGTAGGCCTGTGCTACTTTAAAACAAGCAAATTATCAAATAACTCAAAAACGCCAGCTTAAAATGAGTAATTGGTACAATAAATAAAGAAACTAGACAGCATTCATTTCAAGCTATATAGTAAAACATAAAACCAAAAGACATTCTAAGTTCAAACATCGCGCCATACAAGTGCGTTGTTTACTGTGAAGTGCCCAGCAGTGCCATCATGCCCAGCAGTGTCATCATCCTTGACATCGTGAACGATTGAGATGATGTCACTAATTGAGACTTTTTCCTTCTACTAGGAAGTCCAACAATGGAATAACTTTCCTTAAAAGGAAATCTGACCATTCTAAAGACTACCATAACTGGCAGCACAGGTATAACAAATTTCTACCAAGACAGAAGCAGCGAGTTAAAACGGAATGAATTGAATTCCGATCGCGATGTATCACGTTTCAACATAAAAGGTCTTGAACCGGAACTTTCACTCAAGGCAGATAATAAGCCGCGAAGAAAAACTATTAGCTTGCAGGCCTTGTTTTATGCATTGCGGTTCCAGTGTATTCAATAAAGGGCTATTTAAACTGGAACTGGGGACATGATTATAAAATTTGAAAAGTTATTTGAAGGGCAATAGTCTTGAAAGTAATAACTTTAATATTCAGGTACTGTGAAGGTCAGAGACTGTGGTCATGAAAAGGGCATGTTTAAATAAATGGAGCTGTTTGAACGGAAGTTGTTAAATGTTTGTTCTTTAGCTCATTTTCGAAAAGCCATTAGTAACTATGAATAACTATCACTAGCACTTCCGTGTTGAGACGGTTTGAAATAAAATTGGATATCTCAAAAGGACACTAAAAGATAGACCGTGGAGTGCATAGATTTCAGAGTGATATGGAATTTTTTATATCAGTTCTAGTCTATTGGATTTTCTGTTATCAGTGCAGATTTATAATTTTACATGGGCAGTTTTATAGATTGATGGTTGTATAGATTGACATCTATGTATATGCAGTGTGTCCGGAAGAAAAGTATATAAAATAATGAAATTATATTTCGAAAAATATTTATTTTAACCTTCTTCTGTTCTACACTATTATGACGGAAAACTATCAAAAGCTTTATTTTAATTAATTGTCTTAATGAATTTTAATATCAGCACCATTGATGTCAGGCCAAACATCCCGACAATAAATTAATAGTCAAAATACGCGATGACAGTCGACGCTATTCCACGTAACTTGAAGCATGTTTGGGGCTACTGTAGCCACAGCGTTCGTACTGTGGGCTTCTAAACACTAAATATCGTTGAGTTTGATCTGGTACACAATGTTTTTGACATAATCATACAAAAGAAAATCCAGTGGTGTTAAATATGTTATTGAACTCTTCTACGGTCACTATATGGTACATGAGTCTAAGCGGGTGCAAATTGGCATATACACTTTAGCGGTGCATGAAAAATTTTTTGAAAAAATCCATTTGGGGCAGCGCAAATCAGAAATTTATGTATATAATAAATATTTTCCGAGATGAACCTTCATATTTTTGGATGCCTTTCACCCAGACACCTTGTATATTCTGTATTGGACCAATTCTTAAAATTTAAAACTTATAGCAGAATAAGTATTTTTGAAAAGTTCCAGGTTTGATTTTTGGTCCCTACGATTTTTGGTATTCCTGGTTTGGTGATCTTAGGCTGACTAAAATGATAAAAATACTCTTGATAATACCCGCAACGTACTTTTATAGGACATAATTGCATGTCTGCTATCTCGGACTCCTGGGATTTGAGAATACCTAGAAACGATTAGAAAGTCAAGACGGAGGACTTTTTGATTGGGTACATAAAGACCTGGAAGCTTAGAAACCTTGATATATAGAGACCTTGATGCTTAATGATAGTGAGAATAGTCAATGTATCAGTGGAGAATCGAGCAACCGACCTCAAGATAGCTAAACGACACCTCATCCAGTGAGTTCCTGGCGATTAACTTTCCTAATGTATTCCTGGAGTAGATTTTATACGTCTTACTTTGAAGATTTTTAGTACTCTGTGGTCTCCTCACCGCTTTGTTGATGATGCGCTGCAAACATAACAAAGCCATAGTCCGATGTCTATAAAGAGATGATCGAGATGGTGCTAGTACATTATTGCTTAAACTTAACATTTGTTCTAAAAATTTTCACTTTTTTTTTATTCGCAGTTAATTGAGCATTTTTTTACTTTCCCTGCAATACATGGTAAAGTATAGGGAAAGTATTGGAATCATGCCGAAAATCACAACTCGAGTTTTCGACGGATCTACACGTTTCGAGACCTCTAGAATATGAAAAAACCATTTTTAACGTGACGTCTGTGTGTGTGTCTGTGTGTCTGTGTGTCTGTCTGTCTGTGCAGATTTTGTATCCACTCTAACTAAAAAACTAATGGACCGAATTTCACTAAATTTTGTTAGTCACTTGTGGGCGGGGCTGGTGCTGATTAGTTTCGGGTACGATTCGGAATAAAAGAACCCGCCTTTTTTTGCGAAATGGCCCGCAAAAGCTTGTATCCACTCTAGCTGAAAAACTAATGAACCGAATTTCACAAAATTCGGTAGATGAGTCACGTATAGGTTACCCTGGTGCTGATTAGATTTTGGAACGATTCAGAAAAAAATAATCTGCCTTTTTTTGCAGAATGGCCCGCAAAAATTGTCAAAATCTAAACTAAAAAGCAACGTATGCTCAAATATATCCATTAAATGCGTGTTTAATGCGTAATTTTTAACGAAGAAAAGAATAAAACCAACCCCATTATACTAAGACTAGCCGTTCTCGAGATATTTTAGTTTTTCGTACTTTCCCTACACCACCTTTGAAAATAAGCCCGATTACCGAATGAGAACGAAAATTGAATAAAAGTGAAATAAATTTAATTAAAATAAAGAGAAGATTGCAGGGATAGTCATGTGCTGCTCACATCAGATTTTTATATTTATTTGCAAATAAAAATATCGTTTTAATATTAATAATCCTACGTATTAGATTATTATAGATCTCTTCAATTATGTGGAATTTACTTAATTCTGCTTACCTTTGATCCGGTTTTAATCAGAGAAACGAGAAGGTGCAGCCATTAATAGTGGTGTAAGAGTTTCACTTTTATAAGAGCATAGTCTATCTGGTGATGCAGGTACGACTGTCTCCAGTGAAATTCAGAAACGTGCACCATTATAGGAAAGCCGTTTTATGTAAAACAATATGATGAACGTAATTAGAGCTTATCGGCACTGAAGCGTCGCTAACTACACTTGCAGCAATAACTTGTTATTTGCCACAATTTTTCAAGCGTATGTGGTAACCAGCTGTGTTACTAATACATGATGAAGACCCAGACCACACGACCAACCCTAGGATTTACGGTAGCAAGATGTGTGGCCGGAGTGTTACTAATGCATGTTGTTGATGTTGAAACCCAGACCGTCCGACCTAAAGGTAACTGTTTGGACGGTCGGGAAGTGCCACCCAATTTAGACCGGAACCCAGTGGGGGAGGCATCCACAGGGACCGTACCCTCCTTCCCCTACCACCAACCTCTCGGAATTACTAATACATGTGGAGTAGCTAGGCAGGTTGTAGTGAGATTCAAAAGCCATATACCATCGTAGATGGGCTCTTGTTGTACGTAAATGTAATGTAATGTTATTACATCTCATCAGAATTGATACGTTGTTAACTGCATTGGTAGGGAGAGCTTACTATTAGCCGCAATTTTTCAAAATTCCGCGACTACCACAGATGTGATTAATACAGTTCGGAAAGACTACTAATACCATTTGTGTTAGTGGATAAACGATATTCAATGGTTAAAATCAGATTTCAGATTAAATTTGGTAATCTTTAAAAGGAAAGAAAGTAAGAAAACGTAGCAAGAGAAGTTGATAGTTATGTTTTGCAAATAAATTCTATGAAGTAAGCTTGACAAGGCAGCTTTAACCATTTTGAACTCTGCAAAGGATATTTTTGAAACGTTTTGAAGAATATAAATACGTTTTTAAAAAAATAAGAGGAAAAGCAGAGGATAATATAGGAATCAGAAAATACGGGCTCCATAGAAGTCATAGATAATATGTCACACCAAGGACAAACCAAATATGGAAATCAGACTTGTATTTTAAGTCACAAAGTGACTGTAATCAGTTTGTTTACATTATTTTGTTTTAATTTTTCTGTTTTGAGTATTTTATCTTGATTAATTTGTTTTGATTATTTTGTTTTAAAGAAATATAATATGATATGTAAATATGGATAAAATTAATATTAGATTAAAGGTTAAAGTTATTAAAAGTGTTAATTTAGGGTCAGATGCACACTTTTCGGAGCAGAAAGCAAAGATTTAGAATATGACCATTCTACCTCACTTAAAATATGGTTGTATTCATTTAATATTTATAATTTATATTAAATGAATAAACAGAATTTACGACCTATGGTGCAAGATGGTTATAGGTTGAGCATACGTTTTAGATTTTACGAAAACAATTATTTAAGGAAATTAAAGCCAACAACCCAGTAGACCACGCATTCAAAGTTTTCAATCTTTTAAAGCAATGTGGATATAATTCTATTGCTTTCGATTTTAAAACCATTAACAGCCATGGTTTAGACCCAATTACATCCAATTAGATCCAAAACACTTTCTTTCACGTGCATACATTTATTTTGAAAAATAAGCAATGTTTTAGATTCTAGTCACAGAACTATAAGATGTTAATAAAAATTCTAATAATGCAATGAATTTGGTAATTTTTCCTCTTTAACCCAGACCGACCAATCTACCCGAAAGTGTAAGGTATCTGTTTGGGCGGGCTTGAAGTGCCATCCAATATAGATCGGAACCTAGTGGGGCCGGCATTCACAGTTGACCGTACCCCTCCTTCCTCTACCACCCTCTCGGAAGGACTTACGGACCCAAATATTTTAAGTGTTCGTACTCCGCATAAACAAGGGGTCAGTTTGGGCAGATGCGGAGCCGAACTCGAGTCGTCCGAATGCAATCCACTGCTAACCACTGGACTGTCCCGTCCCTGTATTTAGTTATTATTATTCTTCGACTCAGACCGTCCGACCTACCAGAAAGGTATAAGGTATCTATTTGAACGGCCGGGAAGTGCCACCAAATTTAGACCGGAACCCAGTGGGGGGGGGGTATCCACAGGGACCGTACCCTCCTTCCCCTACCACGAACCTCTCGGAAGTACTTACGGACCCACATGTTTAACGTGATCGTACTTCGCGTGAACACGGGGGCAGTTTTGGAAGTGTCGGGAATCAAACCCGGGCCTACCGAGTGGAATTCCCGCGCGTTAACCACTGTGGTATTTAGTTATTGCAGTTTCGTCCAGTCTCAACTCAATTTTTATTATTCGGTAAAATTGCAACCGGCTGACTGAGCCGTATGACTGACCAGTCGTATGACGCCAATGACCACAATTATTCCCAAATTGTGTCTTATAGCTCAGATTTATTGTTGCCAGTGCAATATTCAAATTTCGACTCTAAAGAGCGCTAATAAGTGAGAAACCGGTCGACTGATATTAGTCACTGCCCTAAGCCTCAGTCAATTCCAAAGAATCCCTGCCAAATTTTGTAGCTGTAATCTACATTTGGATACGATCCCTTATAATGTCCCAAGATAAGATGAACAATTAAAGAGGCTATCTATGATAAACAACTTGATTTGTTTCAATATGAGGAGATAGGATCTTTCGTACTCAATTGAACCTGCCTCCTGTCGGTTCAAATAAATGCCTTTTCATTATAGATAAAGACGTGCCGCTATTGACAGAGTTGATACGGCGGCTTCATATAATTAATGTTTATGTATTAACGCATGTTTTCAAACAATTTTACGGCTTATAGACATGGCTTCGATGAATAGTAATGGTATGTGCTTGTTTTTTGCTGTTTACTAATTTTAATACAAAGTTAATACAAAAATTGAATTTTGGTAATAAAAACTAAACTTGTTCTTTTTGTGGCAAGTGTTAGTAAAGTAGTCGGTGTTGTTAGTTGACACAACAGAAAGGCGTAGTATTTATAATAAGTATTTATTATTTTTTTAATTAAGGGTTATCTAATTATAAGTATAATTAACCAGTATCTTTTCATAGCTGTAGGATAGTATATAAAATATATTGGAGATAAAATAAATTGAAAGGTAAAATCATTTTAAATACGTAGTAATATTCTTTATTGTTTCAGTTCTACTTTGCCTTGCGCTAATAATTTATTTCTACAAAATTGACTGTTTAAATAAATATTTTAAACCTTTACCCATAGAAAGGTATACAATACAGGTTATCTGACACCAGCGCCATCTGAATTAGTGTCTCAAACGATATTGGTGTTTTTTTAATATGAAGTTTTAACTTCTTACTTTTATCTCGATGAAAATAGGTAAACTGTCAAATGTATTGTTTAAGATTAGAAATAGATGATAAATTCTAAATTCCGTATGTTACATTAATAAATATATTTCCATTTTCCCCTCTGTAGTGGAAATGGATGTCCTATTGCGTTTCCCCTGTAAATCGATTACACAGTGCGGAGGGTATTGATGCAGGGAAGTTGCACTTCGAAATTTCCACCACGAAAGTCTGTCTTCATGATTCGAACGGATTGTAAGCAACGTCCACATAAGAAACTTCTAAGGTTATTTTATGAAGGGAATGTTATTTAATTAAAATATCATATATTTATATTTATAAACTGATGTTTCCAACCATGTGACTTTACCTACATTTGTAAGCATGTTACTAAAAGTTTCAGGGGGGGGGGGGGGAAATCAGCTGTCAATCACAAAAATAACGCTTCGACAGACGATAACTAGCTGAATATTTCAGAAATGAAGCTGAAATTTTCATGAACGCCTGTAATTGTTGATAATTTCAATTTGCCGAAATTATCAACAAAGTAGCTGAGGAAACTATAATTAAAGACTCCTATAAATTTCCTTACCACATATTGACATCGCTTAATTTTTAAGGAAGATTTATGGAACAACAAATATTAAGGAGGATATCAGCCTTTAAACATAAAAAAAAATCTTTATTTTTTAATTTTATATATTTATTGTGTAAAATGATAAGAATATTTAAAATATATACATATAATAATTATTAAAATATTCCATATACAACGCGCGTTTATAATAAAATTGGTGAAGCAATATAGGCAGAAATCAAGCTGCCAACCTGACTTTGATGTATATAGTTACTCTCAAAACTGTTATTTTCAACTTTACTTGCATTTCAGTAACAGACCTAATTAACCCCGAATCTTAACACTTAGTGAAACAAAACATTCTAAAAATTTGGCATGAGTTGGGGAAATAATGACAGTTCCATAAAATTTTTAATATCCCACTACAAGCAACGATTTGAGTTGGTAAAAGTAGTCAGTCTCTCCCTCCTTAAGAAGAGTTATGAAAATTTGAAAACAACAAATCTGGTGTTTCATACACATAAGACTCCTTGTACATATTTAAAATTTATTTAATTTGTATTGTATTACTGAATGAAAAACAAAATCTCACCAGCTGTGTTTGGCGTAAGGCAGTAAATGAAGAATATGGCAAGTCCTAATGAAAGGCTGTTTTGAAAAGGCGATAGGCGGCCCATGACGGCCGGTATCGTCTGCTTCTGAAATAGAGAAAAAGAAAGTAATTAAAATAACGGATTATTATACAGTATTAAGTGTATTTAAAGTAAAAAACAATTATGATAATCAAAACAAAGTAAATATTGATAGTCTGTCATACTTTTTTGATAAAATAATTTTTAACGCTGAAAAATACATTTCCAATTTTTTTTTTCCAGAAGAAATTTTTTTTCAGGAATTCAAGTTAAAACTAATTATCCTTTACAGTTTTGATAGTAAAATTACACGACGTTACTCGGGCCAACGGCCCTACCGTGCTGAAAACACCTGTTCTCATTAGATCACCGAAGTCAAGCAGCATCGGGCGTGGTTAGTTCTTGGGAGGGTGACCACCTGGGAACACAGCGTGCTGTTGTCACATTTCGGGCGCGGTACCCCGGTGGTTTGCGCGTTGGATTTGCTCGCTGCCATAACTGCCGCTGTGTTCATGAGGATTACGATCACGTTAAGCATGTGGGTTCGTAAGTCCTTCCGAGAGGTTGGTGGTAGGGGAAGGAGGGTGCGGTTCCTATGAATGCCTCCCCCACTGGGTTCCGGTCTAAATTGGGTGGCACTTCCAGGCCATCCAAACGATTACCTTACACCTTTCTGGTAGGTCGGACGGTCTGGGTCTCAACAACAACAACGACGTTACCCGAGAATAAAATAAAATTAACGTGGTTCAAAACCCGCAATAGTTTAGTCATAAATTTAGTCTCTTTTAAGATTAACAAACCTGTCAAAGAAGTACGTAAATCGGTTGAGCCATTTTCGAATTATAAGAAAGAACCAAAAACCAGGCAATTTAATCAGGTTCCAGTATAAATTTCTGCTGTGTAGAAAACTTATATGGGAACATTCTCTGATTCCAATCTCATTCTTTGAGTACCGTTTCACCAAATTAGAGTAAATATATCAGGGCGATATTTAACTTGGGAAAGTATTTTGGAATTTTCACTTTCATATAAAGTTTTATAAAATCGAAAATATTTTAAGCATAAACCTAATCTTTATTAATTTTAGTAAAGCAGTGAAAACGTATGATAAGGTAATCCGAACTTATGTATAAAAGCTCAATGGATCCACTATTTGTGTCTGTCATGACAGTCAGACAGAAACATCTCTAAAGTGTTGTTTTTCACTTGAATGTTTCATATTTGTAGGGTGCTAATGCTTACATCAGAATATCCCTGGACTTAGCCTCATTGCCTGAAAAATTTCGCTAAAATCCATTGCTTGGTTAAAGACATATTTAAATAAAAATCGTACATTTGAATATCGCCTCCTATATATGGTGTCCCATCAAGACCGCCCAAACTCTGCACAGCCAGATTCATCGCTTGGAATACATAAAAATTGATGAAAGAACTGTACCTCTACGACCCATGGTTTTCGAGAAAAATGCGAGAGAAAAGTATGACGTCATATCCGGTGTACGAAAAAACAACTTTATTGGAAACATGAACATCGGTATTTGCATATGTTTACATAGGACGATGTTCAAAATGTTTACATAGGAAGATGTTCAAAATGTTTACATAGGAAGATGTTCATATCGAGGCACGCATGCGTGCGCATAAAGTACATGTCGCAATATTCAAATACGGAATACATTAACACCATGCGAAGATTACTGGTATCTACTAGAATCAGCTTTTTAAATACGATTCAAACGACAGCTTGACGTCATTCCATGGCGCGCGCATGCATGCCTCGATATGCGCGGTGGACATTTTGAACATCTCCCTATGTAAACATATGCAAATACCGATGTTCATGTTTCCAATAAAGTTGTTTTTTCGTACGCCGGATTTGACGTCATACTTTTCTCTCTCATTTTCTTCGAAAACTATGGGTCGTAGAGGTACAGTTCTTTGGTCAATTTTTATGTATTCTAAGCAAGGAATCTGGCTCTGCAGAGTTTGGGCGGTCTTGATGGGACACCCTGTATATCACATACTGCAAAAATGTCCATACATAGTGCTATTAAAATTTATTAAATTAATCCACAAGTTATGGCAAATAGTGTTTAAATTTTTTCATAATTTATCGATGATACACAATCGATACATCGTCGCACCGTAACTGCAGAAAAAAGGCCCATACATCCTCTAACTAAACAAGGGATAGGTGGCTACTAATCTGAATACTAATGAGTTCCTGATTTGAGTTATCAGATTCTTTATCGCTGTCCCTATCAGCATAATTTCGATCTCAATAACAATTACTCTAATATCTTTCCTTCATCTTTGATTAATGGCGAAGAAATGAAAGGACAAATCAGACTTTGTTTTTTTGTGTTTCTTAGAATTGAGTTCCTTAAAGAGACAACGAACTCTAAATTAATTTTATCCTTAGGACATTTTGTTTTCTTTCTTAAATGCCGAGTGCGTTTCATTATGAAAATAAACACCGGTAAATAGAGATAAATATTAAAAAAATAAAATAGATACATGGGTAATTGTCAGCAAATACGAACGACTACATTAGAGATCTGCATTATAAAACATTTTCTTGTGATTTTACTTTACTGATAATAAAAATTTCGGGAAATGCAGTCGTTTTCTTTTAGGGCAAGGGAATTCTGCACTCCCCTTCCTTATCACCGCAGCTCATTAACCGCTGGAGTTCGCTTCATAAACTTTTTCGACATCCCTGCTACGTCTTGCTACATTATACCATAGATATTCTATAGTATAATTGATGGAGAACAGAAGCCTGAAAAACGGTCCAAAAATGTTCCTTGGGTGGTTTGAGTCTAAACAGTAGAATTTTTTTGGATTAACCCCTACTTCCGCGAAGTAATTAAGAAGGGGTATTGGCACTTATGACAAGCAAGGGTGGTGAACGCTCAATTTCCATAAACGTAGGAGAAGACGTGGACATAAAGCAATTAACATTTGACGAGCAAATTGCCAAAAATGTGGCCAATCAGAGAAGAGTTTTGACACGTCCTCGTCAAAATCACGAGGTCAAACTGAGAGTTTAGAGTGAGAAGCTATTTCCGTAGTATTGTTTCAGTATTGTGAAAGATAGGAAGACTACGTCTAGTTTCTCTGGATGAGTCGGACGATCTGGGGTTTCCACACCATACCACGAGAGCCAACGGCCCAACTGTGCTGAAAACACCGGTTCTCGTTAGATCACCGAAGTCAAGCAGCATCGGGCGCGGTTAATACTTGGGTGGGTGACCACCTGGGAACACCGCGTGCTGTTGGCACATTTCGGGTGCGGTAGCCCGGTGGTTTGCGCGCTGGATTTACACGCTGCCACAACTGCCGCCATGTTCATTCGGAGTACGATCACGTTAAACATGTGGGTCCGTAAGTCCTTCCGAGAGGTTGGTGGTAGGGGAAGGAGGGTACAGTCCCTGTGGATGCCTCCCCCACTGGGTTCCGGTCTAAATTAGGTGGCACTTCCCGGCCGTCCAAACGGTTACCTTACACCTTTCTGGTAGGTCGGACGGTCTGGGTCTCAACAACAACAACACCATACCACGAAAGTCGAACGCTTATTAACCCCTGAGGCTCACCAATATTATGTTTAAATAAAATCAATTCCCCGTAGAGTTAAGTATAGAACAATTCGACGGAAAAGGTAAAAATAAATTTAGACGAACGAATTGGAATAGATAAAAATGTAAATTTTACAATTTACAGGAGCTTCCGTTAACAAATGCCGTATAGCAATTTTTTTCTATTCTGTCAATGTCAGTTAAGTTGACAAATTGCAAGCACTTTACACATTTGTGTTGACAAACATTCTATAAATATCGGATTTATGTATAGCAAAGTACAAATTATATTATCTTCCCTCTTAATCAATAAAAATATTCACTGTGAAGTACTTATTGTGTTTCCAATTAGGTTCGTCCCCTTCCCCGTTTGGCTAAACAAATGCATTAATATTTCAAAGAGACTATATTGAAGTATGGAATTTTGCACTTTAAATCTTCTTCAAAAGAGGAGGGGTCACTGACCCCTCCTCTTTTCGAAATCCTAGCAACGCTATTGCTTCCCAAACATACACGTATATACAGACGAAAAATCATTCTTAAAGCGTTCGAAATATTTTCAGAGCGTCTCAAAATCTTCTTTTTTATTAAAATATTGCTATGAAAGTTTGGAGAAATATAACACTTTATTCAATGACTTAGAAAATAAAAAGAATGACGTTTTTAACAATTTTTTATAGAAACATTTCTTTATTTAGTTTGTAAGCCAATAATAATCTACATAATAAATATCTAAGGTGCTTTTTTCTTACCAGATCCTACAAAAGCCCCTTGACTTACAGGGCTGAAACATTGCACAATTATAGTATAAGCAACGAAACAGAACCTAACGGGTTTTCTTTTCTATTCAAGAGAAATATTATCCACGCGAAGCTCCATGCATTATTAAATAAAATAAAAGAAATAAAAAAAAGTTGGAACTTAATTTTTTAAGAACATTATTTCTCCTGTTATTTGCAGACTTAAATATTAGATGTAATGTATACATGGAATTATAACCATCGCTCATAAATATTTAAACTTGTGCGCACTGATTTTCTTTCAAATTTTCTGTTCTGTAATTTTCTTTTTCTAAAACTAATTTTGTCCGCACCATCGCTCATAAAAATTTAAACTTGTTTAAATGTTAGCACTAGTTTTTGTTAGCACTAATTTTCTGTGAAATTTTCTGTTCTGTAATTTTCTTTTTCTAAAACTAATTTTGTCCGCACCATCGCTCATAAAAATTTTAACCTGTTTAAATGTTAGCACTAGTTTTTGTTAGCGCTAGTTTTCTGTCAAATTTTCTGTTCTGTAATTTTCTGTTTCTAAAACTAATTTTGTGCTCACCATTGCTCATAAAAACTTAAACTTGTTTAGATGTTAGCACTAGTTTTTGTTAGCACTAATTTTCTGTCAAATTTTCTGTTCTGTAAATTTCTTTTTATGAAACTAATTTTGTGCGCACCATCGCTCATAAAAATTTAAATCAGTTTAAATGTTAGCACTAGTTTTTGTTAGACAAATTTTCTGTCAAATTTTCTGTTCTGCTGGAGTTGTTTATCGCATTATATTGGATCTGTTTCGCCATTGTTATAAGTAAAATTAGCAAAAGCGAATATTGGTGAGAAGAAAATAAATTATATTTTCTTCTCACCAATTTTCGCTTTTGCCAATTTTACTTTTAATAATGGCGAAACAGATCCAATATAATGCGATAAACAACCCCAGTATCTAGATACGAAGAGATATACTGTGCTTTTTAAATATGCAGCAAATACCATCCGACCATTTAAAGAAAGAAAAAAAAATTAATGGCAACATTTAAATTCAGGGCAACATCACATATAAAACTAAAGCCAATTCATAAAAAGAAAAGGGACTGTCTATCTTTCGCGCGTATCAACAACCTGTAATCGAAATTTTATAGGTTTGACTCGGCAGCGTTCACTTTCATTTTCCTGCTGCGAACATTAAAAATAATACAATGTCAGATACGGAGGAAGACGGTTTTCCGAGCTATAACTTTCTGGACAGAGGTCGTGGAGGACGGAGTGTTGTATCCCTAGGCATGCAAGCGGGCTTCTTATTCATTCTGAACACCACACTACACATCATGATTGTGTCTGTTCGTGGGTCGTTGGGTTGAAAGCTGGGGGAATTTTAAAAAAATGTTATGGATTTAATTCCTCCATGACCTCTTAGCTTGCATTGACCTCTGAACTTGACGTTCAAGGTCAAACATTTGAGTGCCGACAACATAAGATATGGTATTTATTAAGTAATCCTTAGAAAGAGGAGGTGGATGCGATGTTGTGAGAAGGACGCGTGTGGGTTCAATTAGAGAATAATTAGTATTTGAGATTGATTAAAAGTGCGTAAGACTGTTTTGTTAAAATGTGTTTAATTATTGTATGAAGTCGCTAAATAAGGGAACAAAATTCGTCAACCGTTTATTATAACAATGTATTAATTATAAATAAATAAATGTTAATACATCAGAACTAATTTTTTTTAACAAATTAACCATAAAATATTGTACACACTCTCATAACATCAGCATATATCCATTGTGGGCTCCTCGAATCGCCATCATAGAGAACATGCGAGCTTTGAACGTCAATGCAAGATATAATAAATATGATTTGCACACAAGTGGAATAGAGAAATTTTGACTACGTCTTTTTCCCATGGGAAAATATTGGATTTAAAACGATTGAATTATGTTTTGGAGCAATAGAATAGGAATTGTCAACCCTTATAATTGGCAATACTGATATAAATTTATTTACATTTTTAATGTACATTAACTCGTTAAAATTAGTAGTAGAGTTAGAATTTGTATTTAAAGTAGAGCAAATTTAGTCGATTTATAGAATATAAATTCTTTTCATTTAAAATAAAGTAGATTTTTAAGAGATTTATACAGTTAGAATTCTCAATCTAAAATAAAACAGATTTAGTGAAATTATTGAGCTATAATTGATAATATAATATATCTTCCCATATGATATAAAGTAGATTTAGTAGAGTTATTGGGTTAGAATTATCTCCCTATTTATATAGAACAGATTTATTAGAGTTATAGAGTTAAAATGTTCAATTGAAAATAGAATAAATTTAGTAAGATTATAGAGTTAGTATTATCTCCCAATTTAATAGAGTAGATTCAGTAAGGTTATAGTGTTATAGTTCTCTATATATGAAATATAATACATTTAGTAGAGTTTGAGCTAGTGTTCAAAATTTTATTTAAAGTATAATAAATTTTGTTAACTTAAAATTAGAATTAAAATTAAACCATAATAAATTTAGAGTTAGAATTGCATTTGAAATAGAATAGATTAACTAGAGTGGAGGTGGATTTAGAATTCCATGTAAAATAGAGTGGATTTAATAGAGTTAGAATACATATGATAAAATTATATATTAATGTATACTAAAGGACAATTTGAAATGAAAATATAACTTTTCTTCGGGTTTTAAATTTGCAAATTATTCCATAAACAATTCAGAAATATTAGGAAAAGCATAATTTAATTCGACCCAACTTTCCTACTTTCATTCCGTTCACGTACATTTCTAAGTTACCCAAATTACATAATAACACTATTCACAAACTATTTTGAAGGGTGTGAAGCTAACTCAAAACACCATTTTGACTCTGGTAGAGCGTTCACCTTCAAGAGGCTACCACTCCCTTGGCGAAGCCTAAAAGATATGGTCAATTCGGCCAAAAGATTTTTTCACCAAACAGGAGATCGTTAACCTGTACTGACCTCTAGAATGTGTCAAAGGTTAAAGAGAAATAAAGGTTGTGGGCTGAGAGAGAGATAGCTAGCTATACGGATGTCAGAATAGTATACAGAAAAGTCGTGAGAGCATTTTGATGTGCCCTTGTTTTTTCTACGAAGCATATGCCTCTGGAAATTACTGGCATTAGTTAGAGTTGGTAAAGATTTTAAATTGATTTTTAACGATGTTCGATTGATTTTTGCTACGGTGGAGAAGCTTTGTTATGAGAGTTACAAGTTTTGGACTGACTATTGAGGTAATACAACGTTAAGAAACCTCTTATTATACTAAATATTCCAGCCTCGTTTCCGACAAAATAATTCTTGTAATGATTCTTGTGCAGTAAAACATCCTTGGAAACTTGATAGTGCACATAACTTTCTCATCAGACTCAAATTAGTAGTTTTATATTTTTACTTTCCCTACATACACAGTTTGAAAATTAAAATTCGAGCATAGGTCGAGCACCATATAGAATAGGTGGCTATGCAGTTTTTTTTTTTTTGAAAAATAGACTAAATTTTGCTTCAATAACCGATTTATGCTTTTAATCAACTATATGCTATATAAGCAAAATTTTAATTTCCAGTATGTGTCTCATCAGTTCAAGTGAAATTTTCATATATTTATACATATTTGATCTTTCAATTTACTATCTTTTCTTTTTTTTTTTCAGTAACTAAAGGAAAACTTGGGTCAGTTCGATTTCTCAGTTTTGTATCAAATCATATGAAGTGACTTAATTAACAAATTTGATGAAATTTAGTCGGAGAGTTTTATCAACTACAATGAATACAGAACTATAGCATTCACACACATACACACACATACAGGTGTTAAGCCAAAAATAGAGAATCAGTGTTCATATGCCGCAAACGTGTCAATCTGTTGAAAAATCGAATTCCTATTTTCGGTTCCATTTCCATATTTTTTACAGAAATTTACTGTTATAAGTGAAAACAGTTCTTATCTATGCCTGTCACTTTTGGAGATAAATTTGACCACCATGACGACTTTTTTGACAATAAAGTGGTGACCGCGACGACTAATCTGACGATAGATTTGGTACAGTATCCGATATTTGATAAATGCTACCAAAGTAACAATGAAACAATGATATAAGATATTTGAAAATTAAACTGAATTTATTTGATAATCAATGTCATATTGTTAGAATTATTAATTTAATATTTTCGATTTAAAATATAGTGAGACAAATACGTTTTCTTGGGGGAGGGGTATTCCAAAAAAATCCGTTTTGTGTAGGAGATCCTAAAGTGAATGTGTTTTGTTATGTGTCATGTAGTGATTGGTATATAATTAAAAGAAGTCATAATTAAAGGATTACATGGTAACTAATATATTGGTTTTAAAAGCTCTTATGTTATAGACGGTCACTCGAAATGAAATTTTCACTTCCATTTATATGACGGATTTCACATCTAGCAGAAAGTATAATGTTTTATTCAGGTCTTTAGCTTAAAATTTTACAAATGGTTCACGGTATGTTTAAAGTATTGTATGATTGATTACTAGACATACACTCCATATGTAATTTTTCTTCAGCGCATACATCTTCTTCCGCATTTCATCTCTTCATAGAGAATTAAAGTAATAAAAGTGCACGTGTGTATGTGTGCTGGTGGTGGTATGGGGTGAGGGGCTGTTTACAAGAGATGTTTTATCTCCTTTTTCTTGTCTACACCTTCAAGACAACCTCTTTTGTATGGGTCAGACAGGTTGAGATGCTTATGCTATTAATCAAATACCAGACAGAAATGTTTGTGTCTCGACTTGTGAAGGTATCTGAATATTGTAATCTAAGAATAGCTGGGTAAAATTAACATATAAATGATAGTGTATTTTTAAGTGCTATTCAGTGTTGATGAAATGAGTTAATGTACACCGTTTTTAACTAATAATTTTTAACACTTAACCGTTATAAGTCAAATGATCCTAAAAAAAAAACAAATATAGTGAGTAATATATAAATTTTATAACTTTCTTTACTGTATCTACAATGTATAGTATGTGTAAAGAGTATGTAGGGTCAAAATATTTCAATCTATTGGGTCATTAATTAGACGCTTGAACCTTTATGAGCAGCCCTGGAAACGAATTAATCATTTTTCAGTGATATGTGTGTCTATTTTTAAGTGCAATATCTCACAAATAAATTGGTTAAGACGAATGACATTTAGTACGATTAATTCAATTTATAACCGTCAAAGTATTTTTATATTCATAAAGATTAGAATGAAATAAAGTTTCCTAAGAAAATTTCGATCCTTTATAAATGTTAATCTGTATGCTATACGAAGCTAAAAATATCCCTTTTTTATGGAATTTTTTTATTTAAATGCAATTGGCATCATTTATTAGACGCTAACATGCATCATCATTATCAATGGTTTGACAGCTGGCTCACTGTGAATATTGGCCTGCCTCAGAAGATTCAAGCTGTCCCCCTGGAAGCAATGCTTTTCCAATTCTTAATCTTTAACACTTAAAAGTCCTTCGCCATACAGTTGATCCATCTCAATTTCGGTCATCCTCTAAGTCTTTTCCCGATAGGTGTGGACATAAAATTTTTCTTTGTGATGTTGTTGTTATCCATTCTTAGCAAATGTCCCGACCTTTGCATTTTGTTAATTTAAATATTTTTAATTATGGCAGAATTATTGTATAATTTGAATAGGCCACAAAATTGTATCTTCTTCTCTACATAACGTTTTCTCTAATTCCACCAAAAATACCGCGCAAAAATTTCTACTCAAAGATACGAAGAGCTTTTCATCATGCCGTGTGAGAGTCTAGGTTTCTGAGGCATAAATTAAGGCGGGTCCAGTAAGTACTTTATAAAGCTGAAGTTTCGTTCTTCTCTCAATCACGCTAATCTAATCTCTCTTTTGTTCTTTCTTCGGAAAAATCTAAATCATACACAGTGTGTATATAAACTGATGGTCAGAAATGTAAGGGATCATAGAACTCACCAAAACAAACAACTTCCACAATACAATGTGGGGTCGGAAAGTAACCGGTGAGTCGCGAGAGGGCGCTTTCTCTGGAGTGGATGAAATGTTGCGTCAAAACGGAGAACACAGTAAATCCGCCTGCTACACGTTCCAGATGCCACCAGCAAAGGTTCTCCATGAATGTGTGGGCAAGGATTATCCACGACCAATTAATTGACCCGTATCTGCTACCAGACCGCCTAGACGGACAGAAGTACCTCACCTTCCTCCAGCAGGTACTGCCATAGTTACTATGTGTTGTACCAGCAAATCATCGAGCCAGCACGACGGAGCGTCAGCACATTACACCTGCATTGTGTGTAACTACCTGGACATTGCTTTTCCAGGATTGTGCGTAACTACCTGGACATTGCTTTTCCAGGATTGTGCGTAACTACCTGGACATTGCTTTTCCAGGATTGTGCGTAACTACCTGGACATTGCTTTTCCAGGATTGTGCGTAACTACCTGGACATTGCTTTTCCAGGATTGTGCGTAACTACCTGGACATTGCTTTTCCAGGATTGTGCGTAACTACCTGGACATTGCTTTTCCAGGATTGTGCGTAACTACCTGGAAATTGCTTTTCCAGGATTGTGCATAACTACCTGGACATTGCTTTTCCAGGATTGTGCGTAACTACCTGGACATTGCTTTTCCAGGATTGTGCGTAACTACCTGGACATTGCTTTTCCAGGATTGTGCGTAACTACCTGCACATTGCTTTTCCAGGATTGTGCGTAACTACCTGGACATTGCTTTTTCAGGATTGTGCGTAACTACCTGGACATTGCTTTTCCAGGATTGTGCGTAACTATCTGGGCATTGCTTTTCCGAACAGATGGATTGGCCGTGGTAATTCCGCCGCGTGGCCTCCCAGATTTCCCGATATGTCCTGCCTGCATTTTTTCCTCTGGTGATAGCTAAAAAGTGCCGTTTACAAGACGTCCATCGAGTCGCCAGAGGACCTTGTCGCCCGAATTAGCATCGCAGCTGCAGACGTTCGTGAAATGCTGGGAATCTTCCAAAGTGTACGCGATTCACTCCGTCGCCGCTGTGACGCCTGTCTCGCAGTTGGTGGTCGTTCATTTGAGCATTTGTTCTAAACATTTTGTCACTAAATTTCCATTATTCATCTTCAATTCGTCTTCACTTCACTCCATTATGAAGCGACGTTTCATCGCGCCCTCTCGCGACTCGCCGGTTGCTTTCCGACCCCACATTGTATTGTGAAAGTTGTTTGTTGAGTTCTATAACCCCTTATATTTCTGACCAACAGTTTATATACACCCTGTATATTCATCCATATCATTCAGCAACATCTAACTCATAAAAGTAATTTCTAAATTTCTTAATTTGCAGTGAAAATTATTTTTCGGGAATGGTTAAATTTTAACTATAAAAACATATGCATTGAATTCGTGCTGGTTATACTATACTAATCATCCGAATTTTCCCCAGTTTTACTAACAGCTCCACAACTCCTGTCATGTAAGAAATCCCCTTAAATCTCTCTTACAATATCATGCAATTTATATTTCCTATTACAACGTGATTACTTAGCTTGTGTCCTCACTGTCAACCTTGAATTTTCAACTTTCACACGCATTTTTCAATAAATATTTAAATAAATGCGTTTCGAACGTACATGATTTATGAATGCGACTCCGGAAAAAGCCTTTCACTCAGATATCCATCACGGTCTCGTAGGAAAAAGGCTAAATCAATCACGGATCGAATCTCAGGTTGTTGTTTTTTATTATCTGTAACCGCAGGCAATGATTCGGAGCGTAAGAGAACCAAACCTTTTGCGCCTATGTTTGTTTGCCCACCCCCCGTCTCCGAGCGTGAGGGCTGGTGTATCAATCATTTAAATGACTCCCGAACGTGGTTTGCGTGATCGTATTGAAATTGATTGGAGAATATTCTTCCCTTTTATGGAGTTTGAAATCTTGAAGGTCGCCGAAATCTAGAGAAGGAATTAAAATGCTATCCTTCACTACGCACTAGAAATTTATCAATAAATACAACTTGAATAAATGAGGATAGGGCAGCTCAGTGGCTAGCGAGCGGGGATTGCACTCGGACTACGTAAATTCGATTCCCAAACTGTCTCCGTGTTCACACGGAGTATGGTCACGTTAAATATGTGGGTCCGTAAGTCCTTCCGATGGGTTAATGATAGAGGAAGGAGGGTACGATCCCTGTGGATGTCGTTTCCACTGGGTTTCGGCCAGAATTGGGTGGCACGTCTCGGCCGCCTAAACAAATACCTTACGCCGTCTGGTACGTCGGACTCTCTGGGTCGAAGAATAATCACTTGAATAAATTAACAAGTAAAATAAATAAAATGCCCTTTTTTATTACTTGCATGTAGCTTAAATGCATGATAAATGCATTTATTAAAATGTGCGCAACCTACTTGTATGAACTACATCGCCCTACTAAATTTATACATTTTGCTGGTCCGGTCATTGAGCTATTCTCCCGCTCAAGAAGAAAAAAGGGTGCATTCCTATGGCGGGCCCTTAACGGGCTGGTGAGGTTCAAATTCCAAAATATTGCAATATACTACGAAAGACAGCTATACGCCAAGTGTGCTATTTCGGATCTCTATTTATTTCGTAAATTCAGCCCATTATTATATCCCAGAACGTGCCAGACTGCTAAGATTTCAAATCCAAAAAATTAAAATAGTCAACAAGACAGAGACACACCAAATTTGGACTTTCTAGCTGCTCCTGTAATCGAGTTATTCCCCAAAACGAGCACATTCTTATGGTGGGCCCAAGACGGACTAACCCAATAAGATTAAAAATGCAAAGAACTATATATACAACGAAATGTTATGATGTATTGAATTTGGACTTTCTAGCTGCTCCTGTTATAAAGTGTTCTCCCCAAAACCGGTCCATTCCTATAGCGGGATGGACTAGCCCGAAAATTAACTAGACTATAACGTACCACATGAAACCACTACATGCCAAATTTCATATTATGATTAATGAGACCTGTTTAGTTAGTACTTCTAATATTTGAATCACACTGACAAACACCAGATAAAGTTAATAAGTATGTAAAAAAAATAAAACTTCGTTATTACAGCAAATCATTTTAAGGATAAAAAGACAAAGCTGTCACAACAGCTAAAGCAAGAGCGATTTTTGGTGTCAGAGAGTTACACACGTGATCCAGGAAAGATAACGTTGCCATACAATAAATTGAAATTTGAAAGAAAATAAAACGGGGGTGGTTTCAGTCCGATGGAGAAGAAACGGTTTATAATGCATTGTGAAATAAAACACCAATACAGTTCAAGAAGTGTATTCGTTGTTTTCAGTTTTATGTGTTTTATTTAAAACAGATAATATGGTATGGGGATAGGGTAATTAAAGCAAGATGCATAATTTAAACAACTTAATATTTCTAAGTTGCGAGCGAATATCAAATCCAGACAAGTTTGACAGTTCGTAGTACATTTTACAGGATCTAATAACAACTGTATTTCGAAAACTAAAATCCCGATCAAAAATTTAATCATATACCCTTGTAGGGCTCTCAGAGGGCTACAAATTACTTCCAGATGTCTTTACTGTGAAAAAAAGTTTTATTTTCTTTTTGGAACCACAAAACTACTATCTAGCTATGCTCTAGAATCATTTTCAGAAAATGTACCAAATAATCTATACTATTAAAATAAGTCTTCGATGTACGGTCTTCAGATTTTGTAATCGTGAAGTCTCTCGTGAAGTCTCAGTTCAGCAAAACTTTAATTAATTTTGTTGTCCCTTTATCTGTAAATATTTTACAATTAAATTCAGGATTCAAGAACTTTAATCTGGAAAGTCCCTGTCTGGTTTTCGACTAATTGGATCTTTATGATTTTTTATTACAGGGATTTTCGCTTACAGGAATTTTCGGCGGGTAAATGAAGGGGATTATGAGAGGATGGGGGCTTATGCGCCCACGTAAGAAAGGGGAGATGAGAAGGGGCGGGGAAATCAAATGAAGGGGACTGTGATAGAGAGCTGGGAGAGCTTTAACGCCCACGTAGAGGGTACAGAACTTGCTATAAAAACTCATTGCAATAAAGTTATTGGTTGGTATTTTTAGCAACCGCTAGAGAAACCACAAAGCTCGCTAATCATTACTTAGTACATGTCACTTGAGTGCATTCACTTGGATATGACCTCAAATTCAAGTGAAGGTGACTAATACCAAAATAGTTCAGATAAAGAATTGTTAAACAGGAAGAAATAGATAAACAGACATAGTTTAAATTTTGTTAAATAAAGACTTGTTTCTTTCTTTCCTTTTGCAATTTCAGTTAAACTCGTTAATGTCTTTGTAACATTATAACAATTTTTATCTTCAATCTTTCCGACTAAAAGGACCTGAAAATAACAAAAAGGAATAGTTTTGCTATTTTTGCATGTTCTGCCTCAGGAAAAGATGTTTTACAAGCCAAAGCAGCGAAATTGTGCTCATAAGAGTGTGAAACAACTAGCAATATATTCATCTAGTCGCGTGCACATCACATTCATCCGTAACGGTTTGTGTTTTTGCATTGTAAGGCTTGGTTTTGGCTTTCTGTCTATAAAACATAAAAAGCTATAAAACTGCTGTGACTTTGGGTAAAAGTAAAAAAAGGTTTTGCTTCGAAGATATAATATTCGAAATGTGTAGTTTTTGGTATTTTGTTCCCAGGATATTTTGCAGAATAAGTGTTTTAACAAATGCCACAACTTTCCAACAAAACGTTTTGCAAATTATACATGTTCTATAGCAAAGTCCTCAACCAAGCTTGAAAAAGAAAGAAGATTTAAAAGAAAACGAGTATATTCTTTGGGTCCGTCTTGGGTCTGGCTAGAGCGGTCATACTCGATCGAATTAGAGTGGTTACAGTCTTCCTACAGAATAACTATTTTGTTAGGATCATAAACTTGACGAAAAAGCGAGGTAGACGAAGAAAGCCAAATGGAAAGTTGTGGAACATTATCTAAATGACTAATTGACAATAAAACTATTACAAAAGGCATTTATTTGACACAATATGGTCAGTATGGTTATTGATGTACTACTGGCCTTTAGGGATAATGCAATAAACAACTATCCTTTAGGAATGATACAATAAACAACTATCGTTTAGGAATGATATAATAAACAACCATCCTTTAGTAATGATGCATAAGCAATCACCTTTTAGGAATGATACAATATACAACCATCCTTTGGGAATGATACAATGTGCAACCACCCGTTAGGAATGATACAATAAACATCCATTACATGTACGGAAATCTAGTGTAACGCCTGTTTAAAATACCCTCTATCAAAGACAATGTGTTGATGTTTTAACCCCAGAAAAAATATTACCCCGCACTGTGTTGAGTCACTGGGGTTTAGGACATTTATTCCTCTTTTTGATAAGTGTTGTGGCAATACAAGTTAATGAAATAACCCTCGTTTTATGACTTGATCATGTTTCAGTGTTCATTGTCGTACCCACAAGGCAAAGGAACTGCTAGATGTTTGCCACAATTTCAAGATTTAAAAGTGTTTCTAAAATGACATATAGAATATTGTATCGAAGCAAGTATTTAGAGCACCACGTTGTTGACATCACGATGATGGGCTTTATAGTTCCATTTTTACTTTAGGGGAAACTTGTTCTACTAATTGCATAGAGGTGGATGTACATGCTTGAGGATCCTAACCGAACCTTTCCTTGGAAGCCTCAAGAACATTATTATATTCTGTGTCTTCATGACATATAATTTTAAAAGAATCATGGTTACGTTACATTGATATATCGAGGAAATTCCATACCGTCAGCAATGCATATCCTCTGCAATAGGTCGTATGTGAAAATTTCTAAGCATGAGATCAATAGAACTGTTTTCTGTTGTGTTCAGTAGCCTCTGATTAATTTGACCAGTTCGATACATTATCACAGCATTAGTTGTGATCACAGTGACTTCTTGTCAAAAGAATAACTAATTTATTTACTATATTTATTTACTTTATTTACTATAGTTGTGATTTATTTACTATATTTATGATTTATTTATTGTGTTTACAATTTATTTAATTTATATTAAATATTTCTTTTCTTTAAAAATAAAATCGTAGTTGCCGAAAATATGCTTACGATATATTGATGCAATAAATGGTGAATTGTTGTGATAAAATGGTGAATTCCTGAATTAGGACAAAATTTGCGCCAATCGGCAGGTCGAGATCCTTCATTCAAAGATTATTCATGAAAACCATCGAAGTAGATTTTAGGAAAACGCTGCTTTCAAGTGGAACCAATAAATGGCCGTAATTCAAATTTGAATACATTCACGTATATTAATCTGCAGTCCAAGAACATTTAAAAAACACTTATAAATAATGACTAAGTAGATTACAAAAGCTTGCCAGAGAGAGAAACCGTTAGAACTTAAATATATAGATATGCAAAATTACTTTAAAAAATCTCAGTAACAAATTAACCACAGTGTTTCAAATTATTTAGCAAATTATAAAGTCACCGTGCTTCTGAATGAAGGGGTACATACTAGTATGTAATCTACTCCAATAAACTATTTTATCTAATTTAAAATTCAGAAAAATTATTATTAAACGTGATAATTTACTTCAGATTGGAATTTTTTTCTACTTTTTGAGGGCTCAAAGATGACTACTGCAACGTTCAAGCAAGTTCGTATTTAGCAGACAAAAAGTGATGAACTTAATCATCTCGTAGTTGAATGTTTTCAAAAAACACCCATAATGTGCAAGATACTTTGCAAACTCTCAGTAAATACTTAAGCGGACACTGACGTTCAATATTGTGTCTGGAAATGGAGTCATTGCCACTGAGATGCAGGAAAACTAGCAACACCAGAACTGACCATCGCTGCCAATGATATGTCAAGTCCACGGAAGTCGGGATTTTTTTTTCTGAACCTGCATTGCAGGTGTATGTGCACCGTGAGAAATTAATCAGTCCTCCAGACAGGTTGTTGACCTCTACAGCCTCCCACCTCGGCAAACACTTGCTCCCTAAATTACATAGCATCTTTCTGTCCTATGTCCTCAGCTCACACCCATAAAAATACGCCGCCCCGAGGCTTTAGGCGGAAAAACAAACCAGAGGCTTCACTGTCGACGACATGCACAAAAAAGTCAAATGGTGAGAGCATTTTTTTTCTTGTTGTATCTTTCTCAAGAATTCCCATTCTCTGCATAATTACAGACCACGCGCGCTATTACTTTTCGCTGAAGCTGTGAGGAATGGAACGACCAAAAGATGCCATTGTCTTTCGTGCATCCGAGGAAATTGCTTCTGTCGGGAAGGGGGGGGGGTCCTTCACCCCCAAAGAGTCTTTTCGATACTTTCTGAATTGTTTTTATGGGTTGATAGTTTTTCTGTTAAAAGTAAATTTTATGAATGGTCAGTACTGTACAGAAAGGGTTGGTTGACCTGCAGGAACACACAGTTTGGGAATAACCAGCAGGTGTCAAATTGACGAAAACATGGGAAAACAGTTTCGCGGTTTTGCACAGATCTAACAATGAAACAATATATGTTGCAATATGCGCCGCTTTTGTTATGTAAAAGCATGCTTCAGGTGGTAGAGATTTGGATCAACATTTGGGAAAAGTCTATGGGAAAGTCAAGATATTTTTATATACAACAGTATTAGAAAGTAAAATTGTTTGACGTCGGACTCCCACTAATTGCCCCTCCACCACATTCCCTCTCTAAATTCTATCGAGGCGGTTGCTTTAATTCTCGCACGTAAGTGAGGCCCATACAAGGGTACGGGGCCCCACAATGGGCACTCATTTGACACATTGTGAAAAACTGATGTTTATGATCGAAAAATAATAATCTATTAGATTGTTGACCTTTCGTTTTGAATGGAACAAAAAAAAAATGCCGAGTATAAGGGATCATTTCTGGTTGCGCAAGTGACATTTTGAGACTTGAATAACGGCTTTCGCACATTTTCATTGCACTTGAAAATTATGAAACTTGCCAAGGGGTGCTAGCTGAAGAGATTTAGCTCCCCTCTCGTCGTTTGCACTTTTTTATCAAATGTTGCAACCTGCTATTAACTGCCAGTCAGACAAAAGAGTAATATAGGAAAATTCCTACAGTAAATGGGTGATTATAAGGGGAAAATTGGAAGTTCTATGAAAATGACAACTCTTAATGGACAGGCTTATATTATATAAAACGCATGACACGAATTATAATCGCCACTATTGTATTATGTGTCATACATTTTACATGCTGAATATAAAGAAACTGTATAAAAATGATTCTTTATATCCATTCAATGTACAACCGTCTTGATATACAATTGGATCAATTATTAACTTCAAACCGTTCAGTAAAACCGAAAGTTTTATATGAATGACGTTTTTAATAACGGTGGCAACAGCCTGTAGGTTTTCATTGTGTCAAGTATGTCTCGAGTAACAAACTCTTGGATAATGTTAGACTTGGTTTGATTTTCTGGACCCGTATGTATTTTATTATGTATTTTTCATAGGGTTAAGGATTCGGGGATTCAGGGATCCCCCTAACTGGCTAACCAGAGCTCCTGATTTTGTTCGGGCGAAAATTGCGATGTATTGAACTTAATTTTAACTCTAAAGAGCACTTAGACGCAGTTAGAATGAATTACTGATGAATTGGAATCACATTATTAAAATTAGAGTTCAGCAACGATTTGAATTGTAATCAAAGGCCGAACTGTTTTACAGTTGCAACCAATTTTAAACTTATTGTCAAAGGTGGCGTAGCGAAAACGCGAAAAAACTAGAATATCTCAAGAACGGCTAGTCCTAGAGTAATGGGGTTAGTCTTATTCTTTTTGTTGTCAAAAATCACATATAAAATAGGAATTTAATTGATATAATTGAGCACACGTAGTCTTTTATTTTTATATATAACGATTTTTGCTGGCCATTTCGCAAAAATAGCCCGTTCCTTTTTCCCGAATCGTAGTAGAATAACCTACAAATGATTTATATACCAAATTTTGTTAAATTTGATATATAAATCACTTGTAGGTTATTGAAATATTATACTCCAAATTTTGTTAAATTTGGTTCATTAGTTTTTAGCTAGAGTGGATAAAGGCAATTTCTGCGGCCATTTCGCAAAGAAGGCAGATTCTTTTATTACGAATCGTACTATAATCTAATGAACATCAGGATTTCCCACAAAAAACATACCTACCAAATTGTATGAAATTCGGTCCATTAGTTTTTCAATTAGAGTGGATGTAATATCCACACAGACACACAGAAACATACACAGATACACCCTTACACACACAGACGTCTTCCTAAAAGTAGTTTTTTCGTGTTCTAGAATTCCCAAAACGTGTAGATACTTTGAAAATTCGAGTTCCGATCTTCGGCATGATTCCAATACTTTGAGTACATACACATACACATATATATTATCTGTGTATTATCTGTGTATCTAAATTCCGTGCAATTACAATAGTTGTGATTTTAAATGATCCCTAAACTTTTATTATTTCTTCAAGGCAGCCTAATTTTAACATATGCAGAATGCAAATATCTCAAGCGATTGTAAGATGAATTACATAAGAATTGCTGAATTTTTTTCACACAAAATTATTTAGCTCTGGAGTCTGGAATACAAGTTATATGAATGAAATATTCATTGATTTTGCATAAAGAATCAGATGATTTATATTTCGATACAGTTTTAAATATTTAAGTATAATAAATTACTGTAGTACTGTGATAATGTAAAAGATATTACCACTGAATGAATCACATTTTAGAAATTTTTAAATGAAATTACATTTCAGTTGGAAAGTGTTTCATAATCAATGCTTATGCATGATTGATCTTTCTTGTTTTTTCTTATTATCGATTTTCATCGAAAGCCTGCCTCTACGTTCTCTTCAATCAGTTAAAAACCGCAGGTGAAACCAATTCGCACTTGCTTATCAAATGAACACGTGACAGATCAAATAATAAAAAGAACAAAACACTCTTTTCCTTCAGGCCATCAGAATCGGTGGCATTCTTTGTAAATCAATGTGTAGTAATCTAAGCCATCAACCTGTGAACGGCGACTTTCCGTCTATTACTTGTTCCATCAATGCAAGCATGTAGCCAGCATCTCCAAGAATCTTTATCTCTCACCTTGTGTGGTATGTCAACAAAGTTTGCTATTTTATGACCACTTTGGCTTCAAATTAAATTTTATGTAGAGGAAATGGAAAGTGGAATGGCAATTTGTGGTTTTTACTGCTATCATCAAAAATTGCGAAATGGAGGAAATATTGTGAAGAACCCGATACAAAGGGTTGTTGCTTTATATTAAGGTCAATGATCAGAGTCTTTTAATTCGCATCTTTACGTTTTGTGTTTTTTGATGTTTCTTGAGTTGTTCTTGAATATTCACAAACATTTAATTATATGTAGGAACACAGAAAATGATTATTCTAAGATAGTAACTCGACTTTAACATTTGAAATTAGATAGATCTTATTATGAAAATTTAAACTGGCGCTGGAGGAGTGTTCTTTTAAAATGTGAATACTTTTAACGATTCTTAATTTTTCTTTTATGCTAAATCGTTAAGTACGATTATCTGCCTTACCTAATTTTTTTTTTGTTTTAAATAATTTGTTGTTGGTTTAAACAGAAAACAGTCTTTAAAAATTGCAAAAGTAGTATGTAAATGTATCAAAATATTAAATAGAACAATCAAAATATTTCTACATTTGCATAAAGTTTTAAACTTCGAACTACTTAAAATGAATCTAATCTTTAAAAAGACATCGAAATTCTCTCAAAATAAATTATATATATATATATATATATATATATATATATATATATATATATATATATATATATATATATATATATATATATATATATATATATATATATATATATATATATATATATATATATATATATATATATATATATATATATATATATATGTATGTATTGTAAAAACATCAGAATATGAGTTCTCTGTACAACTCTTTAAATATACACTCCCTACAGAAGCCTCAAATTATATGCTCTCTGTAATAACTCTCAAATGCAGAGTTTCTAGGTCTGCACCCCCAATAACTTTATATGATAAATGTCCACGAGTGTAGACGTTTGGTCTACCTATAGTAAAGTGCCCATGCCCGTTGAAACAAAAGTTACATAGCGCCCCTAGCGGATAATTTAAAAAGTTAGAGTAACTAACTAAGAAACAAAGCGAGACAGACGAAAAAAGCCAATTACAAAGTTGTAGAGCATTTATCTAATGAATATAAACAAATAAAAGGCATTTATTTGACACAGTATGGTTATTGGCGAAGTGTTGTTATATCCAGAAATACTAAAATAAACACTTATATGCACTGAAATTTAATGTACAGTCTGTTCAAAATTATTTAAAGGTATTTATTGCCTTTTATATACGCGTTTTGTACGTTCTTGATGCCGATTCCTACTAATTAAACAATTCTGTATAACTTTATAATCGAATTTTCCTTCTACTCTCTCCCCTTGTTTCTTAATTCGCTATTCTAACTTTTTAAAATATCCACCAGGGGAGCTGAAATTACTTTTATTCGATCAAGATTGGCCACTTGGATTTAAAATGTACATTCCTTGGACCTTATCTTGCAAAGTTCTTGACGTCCTGATGGACTTTGCTAGGAATCCCCAATCACTATAAATGCCATCAAAATGTATGCCCCCACTTTCTATAAATACCATCAAAAGGTATATTATCTATAGAAATCTTTGAAACTATAAGTAAACGTAATTGGAAGGGAGGAGGGGGCGGCTCTTGAACCTCTAAAGACTATTTTGTAGAATTTTCTAAAGAAATTTATTTGGTTAATATATCAAGACAAAATTCGAATCACATAAAGGTGTTGAGTCTTCTTCCATATCTCTCCCTGCGTGCATCAGTGTTTGAAACAAACAGGAGAAGCAATCACTGAATATCGTAACTGTCTATATGTATTAGTTCATCTAAGGTCAATCTGGAATTCATTACCATCGGCACAATAATGCTTCGACGGTACGACAACCACCCCACCAACGGCCTACGCAGCAATCAGCTGTCTCGGAAGAGCTATTTATAAAAACATCACGTTCGCTTTCCATTTGCAATCCGAGTGCAATAGGTTTTTCGGTGTCTTATGTAACCTGATTATGATGTCATTTTATTTTCTAAAGTGCTTTTGTCATCTTGGAAACGGTGATGATAAAGTAGTAATAGTGGTGATTCTCATATAAGTAAACTTTAAAGTTTAATAGAGAATTTATAGGAAATTTGTGCGTATTTGAATGTGAATGGAAGAAATACGTTTGTAAAGTTGCATCATTCAAGCCGTAATAATAGTGGTGACGGCAGGGGGAGGGGCAGAATCCTCCCAGGCACCCATGGGAAACCATAGAATTTCAGAGAAATGATATTTGGAAAAATGGAGAACAATATATTTGATTACACTACCCCCTAAAATAAATTCTTGGCACACTACTGCGTAAGAAGGATGTTATAGTATAATCGTATAAGCTTTCGAGATCCACAAGTTTAATTGAAACTTTTATACATGTAGGAATTAAGTTAAGAGATCATTAAGTTAAGAGATCATCAATTGCACTGAACTATTTTTAAATAAAAACATTTTTTTCGCTAAATATGTAAAGTTTATAATGCCTGGAAAGTACAATTTCTAAGAAAACTCTGATCAGCACACGACTTTTCCTACAAACTGAAATTCATTTTTGTTTTTTACTTTAATTATATTCAGTAAAATTATTTTATCCCACAAGAAGTGAATATTTATTGAAATTACACAAATTTTGCAATTTTATTTATTTTTGTTTTATTTGGCTAAAGCGTTTTTTAATGACGCAACCCACCATAATTTCTAAGAGAGAAAATATATCAAGAATATTTTATCATAGGGAACTGTGGATGATTTTGCCATTAAGAATTATGTAGAAAATAAGAAATGAATACTCTCAGGTCAAATTTATTTCCTCCAAGCTCCCTACAGAGTCTTTAATTTTGAGGAAAAACATATAAAAACAAATATTAACAAAAAAGTTATGATTAATTTATTTTTATTACCATTTTTACATATCTTATCATATTCCAAACCATCAACTTCACTATCATTTATCCGGCTATCCCTTTCAAAATCAGCTGAAACATTGATAATTTTATTGGATCTCAACATTTTCCTCGTTGTAGACGCCATTTTGAAGGTCAAGGAGTGAAGGGTATAAGATTTAGTTCATAGATGACGTTTGAAGTACAATAATGAAGTAATTAGCGTTAAAAAAGGGAGTGCAAGTTCACTGGAACTAATAAATTGCAATATCGGAGTTCATTTAACATTTGACAGGGCTTAATAATTTTCAATATCGAGGTTGTCCAGACATAGGGCCGTGAAGAGTTGAAGTACTATAATAAAGGTTAGCGTCGAAAAGGGATGTGCAGGCTCATCCGATATCTGACTGGAACTAATAGTTTACAATGTCGGAGCTCACCCGACATCTGACTGGGACTAATAATTTTCAGTGTTGGGACTATCCAGACACAGGACCGCGAAGAGTCAATGGACATATTACAGTATATGTTTTCTTGCTTTTATCGTTTCTTTTTACTATTTTTATGGCCATTTTGAAAAGAAAATAACCGTTTTAATATTATTTATATTAAATATCCGATTTACACCAAAAATCTAATCCCCACCATGTAACTGCGAGAAACAGCAATCTCCAGAAGACAAACACATAGAGTTGAGCTATTAAATTTGAGCTATTGACTATTGAATTTGAGTTGAGCTATTAAATTTGAGCTATTGATAAAAATTTATCAAATCTTTCATGTTTAATTTTTCCCTTTTTGTGAATTTCAGGCATCTGTGGCGCCTATACATCCACGTGAGTTGCTTTCCCCCTACTACAGACAACCTTGCTCGAATATATAAATCGCTCTATAGTCGTATTTTAAAGCACCCCAAAAGCGTAAATCCATTAAAAATTCGATTACAAATTTGGACTCTTTCACAGTATTTTCTCTATATATTCTATGCAAAACAGAAACATACGTATCATATACACTATTGAAAAAAATAACATATTTGGATGTCAAACAGTCATTACATCAAGTAAATATCCAATTTTCTTTCACTTTCATCGCACTATCACTATTCAGATCTTTTTGACATCTTCCGCCCGCGTAGAAACAACAACCTACAGACTTGCTTTACTGAGATACTGACATCTGCACTTAAGATGTCCAAATCTGCATGTCTTTCCTTTTGCTCGAAAAACGAGAAATTGACTACGTGATCGGAAATTATACAGTCATTGGACGGAAATATATGTGACAGTTAATGTTGCGTTTTTTAGGCGATTGCCGGTGATTGAACCTCGGGTGTGCGTGGCGCGATTTAACAATTGATTGGCTCTGTAATCTTTATGCTCTTTTGTGGGCTCTGAGTATGAATGTTAAACATGCGAAGACTGTCGAGTAATTGAAGTAAGGCGTTAAAGGCGGGGTGTAGAAGCAAAACGATTAATGTAATGTCTTATTGTGTTAGCAAACGATGTGCCATTAAAGCTCTGTAATAACATTTATTAGCCAGAGCTGTAATAACATTTATTATTGGTATCATATTTATAGTTTGAAATGTAGTTTATTATATTACGTATGTTATAGGTAATGCTTGTTTCAGTGAGTTATGGAAAAGTGTTGCGAATGATGTTTATTTGGAGGAATTTCTAGTTTTTAGCAGGGGCCAAATTACGAAAGAATTTAGAAAGACATGTACAAACACTACTACAAAAACAATTATAACACAAAGAATTGTTGATTGTCTCTCTAACTCTCTATCCATATCTTTCTACTTATCTGTCTCTCCGCTCCTCTCTTTCTCCCCCCCCTTTTCTTATCTCTCTACATCTTTCTATCTATCTCTTTCATCCAATTTATATTTCCGTCCCCTCTCCCCCTCTCTTTTTACCTGCGCGTGTGTGTATGTGTGTGTATCGGTGCAATGTCTATATTTACTTTATCGTTCCGATTTTTTAGAAATTTAGCAGTTAGATAAATCATGCGTTACTCTGGTCTTAAGTATAGTTTGAATGTAAATTAGAAAACACAGCTCGCTTTAAAAAAAATTCCTCGCAAAGATACAAATAAAGGAAATAAAAAAAGAAATATACTTTGCTAAGCAATTAATTTTAATATAATTTTTACCATTTATTCTCACGATATTTATTGCAAAATTTTTTATTTTGGTAAGTTAAGGTCATTTTAAATGCGCTAAGTAAGCAAGTTATTTTATTTTTCTTTCAAATCTGAAAATATGATGCGATATGTAAAACATTGATTGCATATTTATTTTATATTTTAAAACTCATTTTGAAGAATACATTTAACGAAATTGGGCAAATATTAACTTTAGTTTGTAGCGAAAGCCTCTGCTATCCACATCAAACTGTTATGAGCAAAATCTCATTTATCCATCAATTCATTGCATTTGGTTGAGCAATGTGAAAACGCATGAAAAGTTCCATAGAGATTTATGCATCTGGAATACTGCATAGAGATTTATGCATCTGGAATGTATGTATCTTTCCGACGAGCGGCAATACCTTCCCAACCGATCAATTGTTCATGATAAGATCAATTATTATGCATCCAGCAGAAGAGATTTCTTGCTTATTTACATCCTTCGCTCATGAAACAAAGTATAGCTCCATTGCATTCTGCTATTTTAACCAGAAAGTATAAAAATATGAGAGAAACAGAGATCCTTCAAAATACTATTTCATTTTCAACTAGTAACTTCATTCTGTACTCCGTTAGTGTCCAATTCTTCCCAGAAGATCCAAAGGAAACTCTCCCCGACATTTTTTTTCGATCTGGATGCACCTTTGACCCTCGTCTTCAAGATACCGCGGCCAGATCAATTGTGCCACCTTCCGAAACCATCCATTACACAGAGCGTGTAAGGTGTAAACGCTACTTGACTGCTAGGGGATTCTGCAGAGGGGGTGGTTCTCCCATCTGTTTACGCACTTTCCGAGAAGGCTTCTTGCGCTGCTGCAGACACAGAAAGTTAGCATTGTGAGGAAGGTCTCGACCTTGGTCTGGAGGAATTTTTCCGGCGAAAACAGAAAAAAAAAATATATTCCTTGAGTGTTAGTTTTGAGGTTCCTGCGTTAGTAATGTACAATTTATGTACGGTTGGTAATGACACTCTATGTCTGGTTGGTTGGGAGGATTTTTTTTTTATTATTATTATTGTCTTAGAAAAACAAAGCATGCCGATGGAATATTCTTCAGTCGGTTCAAACGCGGGAAAACTGGAATGTGGTAAATTCTCGGGTTTGTTTCAGTTATTTTTTTTTAACTGTGTTTAGGTGGAATGTTTCCTCTTTTATTATACAAATTGGTCGAATATCCCCAACGGTATTTAAGTATTTTCAAAAGTCGAACATTACAATTAGTGTCATGTAACCGCAAATTTGTTCACAGTCTGGTGTTAAAATAGATATGTATGGAAATATAATGATAGTAATAAAATGAGTTCCATTTGAAAAATGAATTGCTCCTGTTATGAGTGCTATTATCAGTGGCTCACCCAGAAGGGGTACATAGGTTGCAAATTTTCGCTTCCTTTATTTTTCTTAAACTTTTAAAAATTGCTATTCTCATAATGAAAAAAAAAAACCTGTAATCAATTACCCTTGAAATTATTTCAATGTCATTTATTTATTAAATTTTTAAAAAAGAGATGATAATAGAACAGTTAGAAAAATATATTTTCTACTAGCCAGGGAAAATTCTGAAGTATACTGTACTTCAGAATCATTCGCAGGCATCTAGCACCAGCTGCAGTAGGAGTTAATCAATTGGCTTGAATTGCATTTTCTTATTTCTTATCAATATTTTTCATCTAAGAAAACAAAAACAACCACAAAAAAGAGTTTAAGTCTTTTTTGAAATAAGTTTTTCAGCTGAAAAATTATTGGTGCCATTGGGAGAATAAAAGCTCTCTAAATAAAGCTAAAGTTTAAATCTTCCCGACAATCACATGTGTCCACCTTTTTAACATGCAACAAATATAAAGAATCTTGAATTCTTTTATTGAAAATCAAATGGATGTTGATGTCCATTGAATTGACTGTTTGGTATGTATTATGCCAATTAAAAAAGGGATTGGATACTTCCGAACTAATATCAAATTTTTGATGTTATAAAGTGATTCCAAAACTCTATATTTAAAAACTAGTCATTTCATCCGCGCTACGAACGTTCTTAATGGCTAGTAGTCATTAAATGTGATACACATTTAATCAAAGTTCTTGATAACTAGTTCATTAAGCATAACGTTATAACTATAATTTGTTGGCAGTAAAATGATATAAAAGTCTGTATTTATTGTTTTTGAGAGGTAAAGTGGTGTCCTTTCTTTGCAAATCTCTTTAAATCGCCACCCCTAATTCGAATGTTTGAAATTTTAGATGTTATCACTTGGTCTCGTAGCTAAGACGAATCGAAAGCCACCACAACAAAGATTATATATCTATAATGAAAGAGATCGATAATTTTCATACATCCTCCCTCTCATCCATTCAGTTAGTTAGCCAGTTCAGTGTATACTATATTGATAAATAACTATCAATTTGACATTGCTTTTAAGCAGGGAGACCACACTTAAACAATTATTATACCCTATAGCTTGTACACAAGCTTGTACACTACAGCTTGTATTCAAATAGATTAAAAGACAGCTGAATAATTTTGCAGAATTGTATGAGTTAAATTGCATCAATTTATACCATAGTACTCTGGATACTTTGGATTATTTTATATTTGTAAATCAATATTTATTTCAATTATAATTGCACCATGTACTTAATTCTAACAGCTGCAGTTAACTTTTAACAATATTTTCTTTTAAACAAGAATATTTTTACAGTGCACTGCTATGATCATTTGTAAAATGCTATGACCATTTGCACTGCTAACGAACATTTGTAAAATTAGGTATTCCAAGAGTCAATTTCTAAAGTAAGATATTATTAACAATATTTCTAGAACTAAACATTTCTAAAGAATATCTCTGAGAAAAGCCCTGGATCAACTATATCCTAAAACATTTTAACAGACAAACAAGGCATTCTGAGATATTATGCATTATCAGCAAATGGCAAAAATATTAAAAAAAAAAAAAACTTCAATTGCAAACATCAAAATCCATTTCTTGTTATTCATCTTTTGAAAATAACTGTTGACCATGAGGCATTGTCTCCTCTTCCGGTCAAATTAAAAACCCCTGATTTTTTTTTTTAAATTTAGCAATGATGTCCCTTCCGTTGCAGCAGTTGAGGAAGATCTTTTCAAGAAGAGAAGCCGATTAGAATCTTTCCGAGATCAAGGTCTTTCGTCCAGGTAGGGTGAGTCAGAGAGTTTGACGTCGCATACGAAATAAGCCTAATGTTTGTGATCTCTGAAGGAAAAGTTGACCTTCGTGCTTCCGTCTTCAGAAGTTTAATTGATTCCAGCTTTGATAAGACATCAGAAGATTTGGTTGCGAGTGTTTATTATTGGATGCATATTTGCTTAGGTGTGTAAGAGTTGCATCTACCATGAGAAAGCGGATTCCATAACACAAAGTGGAAATTATGACTAATCTTTTGGATGTGGAAGTACAGAAAGATTAGACTTTAAATTTTGAGATAATGAAATATGGCGAAGTGATTGATGCTTGCTTGAATACCTTCGATGTATACACAATAATTCATGAAAAAGAGATTGAGGATCGATGATTGAAAACCCTGAAATTTGTATATAATGAAACTTGAAAAATGCATTGTGGATTCAAGATCTTTCTTTCATTCTACCCAGGCCGTCCCACCTACTCGATGGGGTTTGATATCTGTTTGAATGGTCGGGAAAGAACCAACAAATTTAGACCGAACCCAATGGGGGTGATGGAAGTGCATTAATGACCTGGACAATTAATGTAATGTAACATGAATAAAAGAACTTGTGTAATTTATCAATCTCCAAATATTTGCAGTTAAAAATGATAACTATCTAAATATGAATTATGGTACTTTGAGTGCTTGGCGTTATACTCTACGTCCAAACCAAATCTCTCAATTTCGGCACATGCCATCATTGAGTTTGCGGAAGTTATTTTCATTATAATGCATAAACCATGGAGTTAGAAAGAGGGAGATAAAACTCCTATGGATGAAACGCTTGAAAATGCTATAAGACTTTGAGATTTATATCTTGGTGTCGCTAGTGTTAGTAATGTAGCTGCTATTGTTAGTTGATACAACATAATGATATAGTATTTAAGATATGCATTTTTGATTATTTTTAAATTAAGAGTTCCTTAATTATGAATTTAATTAATCAGTATGTGTTCATAGTTGTAGGATAGAGTACAGAATATAGGGAGATAAAAATAAATTGCAAGGTAAAATAAATTTTCATACGTAGAAATATTCTTTATTGTTTCAGTTCTACTTTGCATCAAGCTAATAATTTATTTTTACAAAATTGACATTCCAAATAAATATTTTATGCTTTCCACCATAGGAATACATACAATGCAGGACTACTCGTCTTACCCCAACGCCACCTGAATTACTGTCTCAAACGATATTGATGTTTTTTAATATGAAGTTTTAATTCCTTACTTTTACCTCCATGGCATAATGTTTTTGATATTGTCTCTTTGGTTATATGTAATTAAATACAATGCAAGTATGACATCACGTCGCCTATACTTCTATCTAGATGAATTTGGCGACAACAAGCAAAAGGCGAGAATTTTTTGCGCGAAATCTATTTGGAATTACTAGATTTTAACCATGAAATTCTTAATTTCGTGTTACATCTAAAAAAACTATACAATTGAAAAATCTTAGAAGTTAAAAAAAAAGAAATTTATCTCACTTCATAGCTAAACTTTTTAAGTAGATAAAACATTTTCAAAATATAAATATAAATAATTTGAAAGGATTTACAAACATATTTAAATGTAAAGTATCGATAATAAATAAAAGTATTTTTATATTTCATTTAAACTATTGATAAGTAAATGAAAATTTAAACATAATTAAATTATTGAAAGTAAAGAAAATAGTTTTTGAAATTAATTTACTATAAATAACCATTTCTAACACTTTACAACAAAGTTGAAAAGTGTTTATGACTTTGTTCATTTTGTCTGTCTGTCTGTCTGTCTGTCCGTTAGCACGATAACTGCCGTAAAAATGACTTAATCAAAATGAAATTTTAGTATGTTGTTCAGACGGTCTATAGGACCTATGGGAATATAAATGAATAATATCACCCAATTAGTTTTGGATTGAACCCGGGTTGAAAAAATGAAATACATTGAGCCTTATGGGACCTAATTTTTCAAACTTGCGGATTTCAAATTCACAAATTGCTTCGAAAATTTTAGGTAATATTCAAATTGTTCCATAAAATATATAAAAAAAAATTCAGCGAAATATATTCAGTACTTTTTTAAATAAAAATTAAAATAATAAGAACACCTCTTATATGAAGCGATCACGTGACCATGATATGAAAATATCACGTGACCCACTTCAAAATGATATATGGCATCCATCTTGTCTCAAAATCGTGATTTTTAAAGTTCCTTTTAATTCATATTGAGTGTTGTATCTGTACTAAAACTACTTTATTTTTGCTTAAATTCTGTGCATTTACATACTGAAACAACGCAATTACAATATTTGAGTTTAAATGCTCATCCAAATTTGATTATTTCTACAACGAAGCCTATTTTTCACCTATGTAAAATGCAACCAGCAAAATATTTAGAATGAGTTGTATTAGAATTGCTGTATTTCTTTAACACAAAATCATTTAGTTCATGGAGTCTGCGTAGCTGATATGAATGAAATATTCATTGATTTTATAAAAAGGACAATTTTTTTCGATGAAGTTTTACGCATAGAGTTTAATTACTTGTAGCTTCATGGTCTTAATTTTTAAATAAAATAAATTATTATAGTATTGTGATGAATGACATGAATGGGAAACTATTATGAATGAAATGCTGCTTTTATAGAGAGAGCCAGGCGTGTTATATTTCGATGACGTTATTTGAATGAATTTCAGTTGTTTTCGATTAAGTTTTCAAATATAATAAATTATCGTAGTATTATGATTATTCTAAAATTATTACCGAGGAATGTATCACATTTTAGAGATGTTTAAACCAGGCAATTTATATTTCAATGTCGTAAATGAAGTTCATTTTTCTCGATGAAGGTTAAGTTTTCAAATATAATAAATTAATGTAGTATTGTGATAAGTTTTAAAATATGACCGAGGAATGTATTGCATTTTAGACATCTTTAAATAAAATTGCATTGAAGTTGAAAAGTGTTTCATAATCAATGCTTTAAGCATGATTGATCTTTCTTGTTTAATTTTAAAAAATTGAAAAGGAAACAAGTTTTTAAATTTAACATGATGAATTAATTGCTAAATTAATTAATTAAATCCAAATTGGTAAATTAATTGCTAAAATATTTTAATATATGGACTACATGGCTTAATGCGGATGCTATCAATATTGATAATAATCAATTTAGAGTTGCGTGGAATATAAGTTGATTAGGCAATTCGAAATAATTTTACATGTTGTCATTTGGAAAAGGGCCAAATGTGCGGCCAAAATATTATGCCGTGGATCTTATAGGCCATTTTTACAATGTGAAAGAAGTAAATTCATTGCATCCTCCTCTCTTATCGTGAAGACTTCGCTCTTACGAATTATGCTTTTTTAAAAGTACAGAGGGTAAAATTATGCTCCGTTTATAATCTTAATATATTTCATAAGCATTTACTATCAGTGATATAAAGCATACTTCCACCGTTGACGATTGCAGTGAGAAAAACTCATTAAAGATTCATTCCAAGTGACAAGAATTATCAAGGAAGTGAAATTTTATTTTCTGAGATATTGAAGTAATATTCATCTTGATGACATTTGCCCCAAATCGCCAAGTAGGCGATTTTGAGCCAAAATATGACGTCGAAGTGGAATTTATTTTTATAAGCCTGTTTTATTCGTTTCTCTGCATAAATATTTAAAGAATAAATTTGATTCAAAGTTGTTTATTGAAATGGATTTCCTCTAAAGAAAACCCATCCTAAAATGTTTGCATAAAAGACTAATATTCTTTCTTAATTTCAACCAAGAATATTAAAGTTTAAAATATTTAAAAAAATTGCTTAAACAGTAGCAAAAAATAATTAACTGTGAATAAAAAATATGTTAATAAGCGGCCTTGAACAAAAATATAAAATATGATTACACAATTCAGTGACCGTGCATTGCATCGCGGTGCTTAAACCACAGAGAGCTTACATTAGCAGATTTTAAAATGAAGACATCGGTATATTTCTGTTTAATGCAACTTACTAACAGTCTTATTTCATTCACAATAATATCAACTGTCCGATAATAAAGCTTTCTGAAGTCAATAGGAATATAAATGTAGATATTCAAAATCATTTATAAAGTACCAAATTTATTTGAAAGAAATCATCTAATACGATTTTTAAAGCATATAAGTTATGAAAGTTAAATTAAAATTTTAAACGACTGTAAGGAAAATTATATCAAATTCAATGATATCAAATTAACGAAAAAGTTTCATTAAACCAAGCTAAATTGAATATACTGATTGACGAACCAGTAGCGTACCTATGGGTAATGTCATTCATTATGTTTATGCTTGATAATATCTAATGGTAATTAAATAACAAATTAAATAATGCCATAATGATAGACACTATATTAATTGATAAAAAATGACAATAATTAATTACTTATTAATATCAAATGATATAGATAATAGTAATGATCATAATACCCATTGTTAATAAAAATCCTTCAAAAAGAAATTGGTATCATATGATAAATTACATCGATATTTAAATGCAAATTACCAATATATTTTTGCAACAGTAATTTAAAATATTAGGAGACAATATTTTCATCCCTTGCAATTCTTCTAAATACCCACTTATTGTAGTTTTGTAGGCAAGAGTTAGGGGGTCATAACCCCTCATTAGCGGGAAAACTACAGTTCTCCATAGCGGCCATATTGGAACCAAAATCCAGTACTCAAATCGACCTTTCCCATTCTGTCATAATCCATCTTTACTGAAACCTTGGCTAAGCTTACAACTGATTGACATTTGCATAAATGCCTTGATTATGCAATGTGCAAATAAGATGCAAAGATCAAAGGTTGTGAATCTTTATCAGGTCAATAACACTTCCCAAGGCATATCATACTGAAAAACATCGGATTATTTATAAGAACTTCTTTCCTGTTTACAATTTATACCTCTTATTGTCATTGAAACTCTTTACGTATGACTATTCAATGCTTCATTTTTTATGGTACGTTCTTGCCCTTCAACGTTTGGCTTGAACTTGGCCCTTTCTAAAAGCATTCCATCAACTCCTTCTATCAACTGATCCAGTTTACTGCCTCACCTTTCGAGGCTTGGCCTTATTTATTCCGCTTTTCACTTCTCCGCTATCCGGAGGCATTTTTCCGCAGTCTTCCTCATATTTTCGACTGATGCTGACCCTGGGCAAGTCAGACCTGCTCTTGGTGCTCCGAAGACGCATAGAGAACTGTCTGTTTCCTCAAAGTTGAAGACTGGCAGACTCTCTCTGGTTTGTCTCCTTTCCGTTCTCAGGTCCCTCGGTCAATCCTCGTGATTTGCATACGAGACTTTTCCCGTTGCTTGTCAATGGAGGTTTATTTGTTTTACTTCTGTGGTCGGTGGAATTAATACTTGTGTTCTAAACAAAACGGAGAATAGAGTGTATACAGGGTGCACCACGCATTGGGTCGAGTATTATTACTTTCCCTATATACACAGCATCATGTGTAAGGAAAGTATTGTGACGGGGTCGAAAATTAAAATTCGATTTTTCCATGGAAGAGGGCGTTTCAGACATTCCTGAACTCTCTTTTAACGTTTTTGAGGTAATGTCTGTGCGTGCTTGTGTGTGTTTATCCTTGAGACAGTGGATGCGATATCTCACGAACGAATGGAGTGTTTTGAACGTAATTTAGTACAAATATTACAATCAATGAATATCGGAATCCTATTAATTTTAAACGCAAATCGAATGTTAAAAAAAACTCCAATTTTCAAACGAAATTTCGAAAAAATCATTAAAATTCACACTTTTAATAATGTTGCGTAAATGATCTTTTTCTATGTAAATTGTTATTAGAAAACGAATGACACAAACATTAGAACACTAGAATGAGCCGTTCTCGAGATATGGCCCATTTCTCAAATAAATTTATATAAAAAAATTCTACAAAATAAAAAGAAAAAAATAACTATTGTGGAATATGTTCACTTTTCATATGTAATATTTTGCGATAAAGGTGTTAACATCATTCTCGTGGATATAATTTGTTTCATTCATGAGAGAAGATATACATTTTGATGTCTAATAGTTCACCAATAATCATTTATATATAAAATAAGCTCTTCTTGTCTGTAACGATTGGCGATAAATTCGACAAAGAGACTAATTTAGCGCACTATCGCTAAAAATTGACGAAATATCATATATATATATATATATATATATATATATATATATATATATATATATATATATATATATGTATATATATATATAAATATATATATATATATATATATAAATATATATATATATATATATATATATATATATATATATATATATATATATATATATATATATATATATATATATATATATATATATATATATATATATATATATATATTTTATAATATATTTTCTTTTCTGAAATGATTACAAATTACTAGGTTTTATTCAATCCAATAAGGTTTAATTCTTTCTAAAATGTTTAATTGTTAGTCTTCTCTAAGCGTGTCACAATATATCTTTTAGTTCATTGGATAAACATTAGTATTATTTCCTTGGGTTTCGTTTCAGTGAAAGTCTCTTCCACTTTTAGTGTATCCTCTAATATCCATCATCTACTTTTTATTTTACCTTCCTTCCTCTTGTATGCAACTTAACTCTCTCTATCACAATCAATCACCTCTGCTCTGTGCTTGCACATGGTTCCCATGGTAATTACTTGATTATTTATTTATTATTTTCGGAAAGCTTTATGCTGCCTAAGGTCTCGGAAAGCCTTATGCTGCCTAAGGGCTCGGAAAGCTTTGTGCTGTCCGAGGACTTAGAAAGCTTTTGTGCTGTCTAACGGCTCAGAAAGCTTTATGCTGCCTAAGATCTCGGAAAGCTTTATGCTGCCTAAGGGTTCGGAAAACTTTATGCTGCCTAAGGGCTCGGAAAGCTTTTTCTACCTAAAAGAAAATGCTTGACATTTCCTAACCTTTCCTTTGTAGTAAAGAAACCCTAAAGAATGTTTTACAGCACACAATACATAGTATATGCTTGGGAGAATATTTTATCCTATTCTAAAGATACAATTATTTAATACATATTATTTAATTATGACTCTAGATCACTAATCAACTGTTTTCAGAACGATGTCTACGTGTATCTATCTACCAGCATATTTATACAGAACTTTCAATTCAATCTTCGCAACTTAAGACTATATGTCAGTAATAAAATAATTCATTAGTTGCCGTGTAAAACAGTGGATTGCAGGTATCAACTTATATTGGGGTCAGAAAATACCATTCTTCTTCAAAACAAAAAGACACTGCAGTCTCTCCAATAAAAGAAATATATAAGCTTTGCATAATTTCAGAAATTTATCTCGCTTTGGTTTCTACTTCGCCAGCAAAATCTAAAAAGGCTTCAGATGCTTATTTTGCTTTTGTATGGAATGTTTGCATTATTTTTTGTTCCGAAGAAGGAATTTTTTTTCACCCAAAACGTGTTGATGCTTTTAATGAACTCCTTTATGCTGTAACTGATAGGTATTTCTATATGTCACTGGTTTATAAAAGAAAAAAAATGTTTACTATATTTCGGATTTCCGTACAGTATTGTGTAGTCCACAAAAAATAAAAACTGATATATTTATTAAGTAAATATATTTAATTATATAAGTTAGTAATTGCCTACATTAATCATATGCATTTACTAACTGATAGTGTTAAGCTCAGCTGATATTGTTAATTACATAATATTGTTAAATACAGGATTACATAATTGATATTGTAAAGTGTGTACAAATCTAATGCAACTAGTCCTATGCCACTAATATTACTAATTTTATATAAAAAAAAATGAATTCAACTACTCCTATGTTAACAAAACATCATTTTTCAACTATTTCCACTCCGAAAGTGATTGAGGTGACGATTTAAAAAGTCATAGTGGACTATTTTCGAAACATATATAGAAAAAGTGCCATCATTAGTGCTTTGCTGCAAAAAGACGCTACATATTTTCTAAAATCCACGTTCCTTCTAAAAGGGCTCAGAGACAGATACTAAGACATGATTCGAAAAGTGGTTAGTACTTGAGAGTGCTCATATACATATATAGACACTTAGATATGCATACACTCACATGCCAAAATTCATAGGATAGCAGTATGCAAATTTATAAGTGGTTCTCGCATCGCATTAAAAGGGTATAAAGAGTCAGATGGTTGTCAGTGTTGTCTGTTGGACTCTTGAATGCCAGGTGAAACGTTAAATAACGTGATAGTGGATACCCGACGGGAATTAACCGAGTTTGGACGAAGAATGATAGTTGGAGCTCGATCCATGAGGCATGGCATTTCGGAAGATGTTGATACTTTGAAGATTTCTCGCTCGACAGTGTGAAGGGTATATCGAAAGTACCTCATAGAAGGCATTACCTCCCACGAGGCACAGCGCAGTGGAAGGCCACGTCTGCTGAATGATCGAGACCAACGACGTCTGAGCAGAAGTGTCCGTGCTAACAGACTAACCACACTGCGTCAACTGACTACCACATTCAACGAGGGACGCATTAGGAGCGTATCTGTGAGGTATGTGGAGCGAAATTTGGCGTTGATGGGATATAGCAGCAGAAGACCGACTCGAATGCCTTTACTCACAGTACATCATCGGTTTCAGTGTATCACCTGGATTCGCGAACACATGCAATGGATCCTAGATGATTGGAAGAAGATAGTGCGGTACGATGAGTCACGTTTCCAGTTGGTACGTGCTGATGGTTGCGTTCGGATGTGACGCAAACCCCATGAGGCTCTGGATCCAACTTGTCAACAAGGCACTGTCAACAAGCTGGTGGTGTTTTCATAATGGCGTGGGGAGCGTCTGCTTGGCATGGATTGGGTCCTCTGGTCAAATGGAATAAGCCATTGACAGGAAATCGCTATGTTCAGCTGCTTGGTGACCTTTTTCAGCCGTTTATGGACTTTACGTACCCTAATAATAATGGAATATTCCAGGATGATAATGCTCCATGTCACCGGGCCCATATTGCTCGCAATTGGTTTGAGGAGACAATTCCAGCGCATGATTCGGCCAGTTAGATCGCCAGACATGAATACCTTGGAGCATATATGGGATGTGATCGAAAGAGTCATTCGTGCCCAAATTCCAGTAGCTATCACAACCACGCAAATATGGGATGCTATCGAGACAAATTGCTTTAGTCAAATTTTGCCCCATCCAAATATTTTCTCTTTAAATCTTGGGAAAACAGGTGTTTTTACACATCGCTAGAAATTCAAGTGCAAAAATTTCTGGTGCATCCGATGATGTCTTGTTCATTTTCAATTTGTGCTTAAAGACTTACATTTTCCAATTATATAAAATAGTTCAGTACCGAATCTCCGAAAATGCATCGGACGAAAATACCGTAACACATTATCGTACAGTTAAAAATATTTTCCTTCTTTGAAAAATATTTAGTCGCGGTTTTGAGTTCCCCAACCTCTTATTGCAAACATCTCAAATTTAATAGCATCTATTGCGTCGCCAAGTTCAAAGAAAGGTTTCACCGTGTGTTTACCCAATCTGCTTTCAAAGTTTCCACCAAATACTCTTCAAGTAATCTCTCAAAATATCACTTTTCGTCATCTTCAACATTGCGGCCATCAACTTCTGTAATTTTACTTTGACCTCAAAGGGGGGTGACTCCCCCCCCCGCCCCATCTTTTCGAACGTTCGAATGCCACATGCGGTGACGTCGGCGGCCTTCCATCGACCTTGGGGTTGTCCTCCACCCACGCGTAGGCATTTATTATTTTTTAATTCGATTGGTCAGGAAGACGGAGCGATGGTACCAAACGTGAGCAGCAGCCTCATCTCGATTGCAGAATCGTGATGGGGTGGTCATCTTTTAAGCGGGAAATGGAAAAATGTAAACAGTTTGAAGAGTGCGAGTTAAAGAATGTCATTAGTGATGGCGTTGTGTACATATTACTTTCCTTGTAAAATTTCACTTTCACTGTTAAGGTGCCCATATACTATCAGTTCCGGATTGATACGACGAGTGTTAATCCATGAGTGTCGTTCCGGGCGTGACAGGAAATGGCTACACACGTGTAACGCCGATATCTTCAGTCCTTTCAGTCTACGACACTTGTGCTTTATGACATCAATTATCAGAATAAGAGTATACTTTCGTCCACTGTGTATTTAAATCATAACTCACTAAGCAATCTCTCACTTTCAATCAGACACTTAAATCTCACAATGTGCTACGCACTTTTCTCTGCTTTCTAAACTGAAAGCAATACTTAAACAAGCACGTAAAGTGCTCCTAACTTCGCTAACCTTTAAAATCTTTCATACACTTGACGCGAGAATTCATTCTAATCTTAAATATCCTAATCGTTTGTTTCGAAAAGGCTTCTTCTCCCCTCGTCTGGTGCCAAACATCATCTTCTTTGGCGATGTGACCCTTTCAATGAGTTTGCATCCTTTGAGGGCGCCATAGCATTTTACAAAGTTGACATGGCTTGAGTCTATAGCCCTGGCCTACCTCCAGTAAGAGGAACATTAATCCACGATAATACTGCGAAGATAAATCATCCGAGTTCCCCTGATGTGTGTTCCCTATACCACATACTAACTCTTTCAGATGACAGTGTAGGCTTGGTTTTGTAATATGTGCTTAAATTAGTCGGTGATTGGAGCTTTTGCTTAGAAGATGCTTTTTGGACCCTACCCGATGAATGATTTTGTTGATCATATCGCCCTTGGTTATATGATCATGTTTCTATAGGTACATATTACTATCGTGAAGATACGATACGCAGTTTAAAAATTATTGGTGTATACTTAAACACCAATTCTACATCGTTATATTATTTATTCAATGCCAACGTTAATTCATGCATAAGCTTATATTACTCATTCTCACAAATAACTATACAAATGGGGGGGGGGGGTTCAAGCGGACCCCCACACGAAGGCCTTCAGCACAGTTAGATAAAATTTTATATATAAATTAACTAACATTTGAGATTTAAATGTAATTATTGATTCAATTAAAAATTAAAATCGCTAATTGGTGCAAACGATTACACGAAGTAACAGCGAAAATCAATTGTGCACTACAATTACATTTCTTAATTGTTAATTGCAATTATAATTAAGAAATTACTATAGCTATTTCCTTAAATTAAACAAAATATATTTTTATTTAAATAAAAATAAACATTGTTATAACATATTTAAATTTTAAAGAAATAGATTATGGAAGTTAAGGAAATAAATTATTAGCAAGTTCATAAAATATTCTATGCTTCTTTTAAAAAAATTAGATCGATGAAGATAAAAACTAAGATGTGCAAGTAGACATTGAGCGACGCAGTTGACGTAAACGATGCTAGCGCATTTCATGACAATTATGAAAGCATACAGTTAAAAAATCTAAGAAATATTTGCAAGAACAAATGCACTCATTTATTAAAAATTGCTCGAGTAATAAATAATTACTTTTCACTGCAATTGAACATATTCGCAGCAATTAAAAGAAATTGCCATTATCTTTGTGTTACAACTACATGTTAAATACTTTATGTTAATTAATTAGTAAATAAATTAAATTTTATTCGATAAATATTCAACTCTGGCATACATTTAAGTACTTGAATCAGTGAAGATCGCTCTAACAACCGTATTAGCGAAATAAAATCACTTTTGTGATTGATGATATATATGATTGGGAGTTTATCATTTTTGTTTCTGTTGAAATTAATAATTCATTTCTTTTTTTAAATCACGATTTGAAAAGTTATAAAAATATGCATTCAAATTGTTACTTATGTTTCAATATTTTGAAGTATCTCCACTTGATTATTGTAAAGCAATGTTTTACTTTTGGCAATCTAATGTCAAGTGGATATTTTAGAAACAATGAGCAAATATAATAAAAAAATAAAATAGGCAGACAGACGACAGCAGCGCATAAAATAAATTGTAATCTTTTATGGAATCCTGACTGTCACCTACCTATGACTTTTTTAACATTAAATGATTAATATATTATTTTTAATACTTGAGAAGTAGAAAAAAAAGCCTTTCTAATATGTAAACGCGGCCAAAATTTGGATATTGAAGATTATATTTGATAATCAGAAAACTCGTTCAAATTCGTCCGCTGTATGTTAATTGGTTTGTATAACGTTCAAAGAGTGATAAGAATGTTACAATCTTCCCAGGTCTCGATTTCTTAATACAAACATACCCCGAGTTGTGACGCTTCGACATGCGACACTTAGCATTTACGACCCTTTTCAATTGCGACGTTGAGATGCCACCTCGAATTGCTACCTTGTCATCAGACGTTTGCTTCGCAGCGACGCCACCTTAACGATGTGACTTTACCAACCTCATATTCTTTCACCCCGCATCAAAAGAATGGAAAAGATGAAGACATATATATCTGAAGATGTACCAATTCCTGATCTTGAAGATTTAATTATAAACATTCTTTCAGAAGCTTTTCATCATATAGAAACTATCATAACTATTTTTTAAATGCATGATTGGAACTTTGAAAGACGTTCAAAATGAATGCCAGCGTAGTAAGTTAATATTCCAATTGCGAAAATCTACAGGGAACAAAAATGCAGTATACCAGACAAGCCACTTTAGACAGGTACATCAATAAAGGTCTAACAAATGTTCCATTCTGGCATCAAGTAAAAGTCTCTATACCAGTGGTTCTTAATATTTTTTATTCATGGCCCACTTTTTTTTGTAGTGAGTCCCCGCGGCACACTAACGTGCAAGTTGCCAACACTGCTCAGGAATTAATCATGTATCATAAGTGCAGGGTATATCCTTATTTTAAGTTATCTATATATCTTATGCCCTTGGTCATGGATTTTATTATTCTCCTTTTCCAAAAATTAATTTTTTGTGGATATTTATATGTGATGTGGTGGTCTGATTTATTACTTAGGAACACCGTAAATTTCCATCATGAGCTATGAACATTACAAATGACATTGTTGACTCTTCCAATGTCCTGCTATACAAAGATTACTTATATGCTCTTCCTAAAGCAAAACGTGATAAACAATCAGACCTATTACGTAACTTAGGACTGATTCTATGTCTTTCAATCCAAATCTAAACGAACTTTTATCAATTTTCGTGTAAGAAACTGCACTATTGACAGATGGTAAACATAATTTATATCTCAGTAAGTCTTTTGTAATTATTTCTTTTTTCCGTTAGCCTCCAAATAGCAATGATCCAACGAACACGTTTTCAAAACTCGTTTATTGGAATAACTTTCGATTTTTATCCGTTAGCCTTGCCATCTTCAAGAACACCCATCGCGTCGGGGTCGCTCTCTCTGGCCATGAAAGTGTGTAAATGGGCAATAAAGAGGGGAGAAGGAAGATGAGATGGAGGGTTTCGGAAACAAACAGACCCCAGAACCATCACGAACATCGTTACATAAGTGCTGGTGATCAGGAGGGAATCAGCCAGGCGCCGAATGACATCAGCTCTATTATTTGAAGGGAAGGGGTCATTCCGTGCGATCAGAATGTTAGTATTTGCATGATTAATTTTAACTTTCCCTATAATATATAGTATAATTTTATGTAATATAACATAATTTAATGCTAAGTATTGGTAAAGTCGGAAATTCGAATACGAATGGCATCTTACAAGAGTGTTAAATAAAGTGTGGTCCCAGTTAGGAAAGTGTTAAAAACTAAATATCTCTAAAAAAGCAATTTTAATATCTTCAGTACGAACACGGTAAAATTTGTGGGCACGAAAGTCTCCGAGAGTTGGTGGCAGGGAAAGGAGGGTACGAGTCCTGTGGATGTCACCCCCACACTGGACCCGGTTTAAATTGAGTAACATTATCCAGGCCGTCCAAATAAATACATTTCACGTACTGGTAGGACGGACGGTCTAAGTCGAAAGAAAAAAAAAATTCTTCAAGGGATGGGCTAGCCCGATGGTTAAGGCAGCGGGGTCGTATACGGTAGACACGAGTTCGATCCTCGATGACGCCAAAATTATCTTTGTGTCTACGCAGAGTATGCTCACGGTAGGTTCGTAAGTACGTCCAAGATGTGATATTTCCGGAGAAGAATGGAACTGTCTCTGTGGTTGTCATCGGCATTGGGTTCTTGTCTAAATTAGGTGGCACTGTCCCCGTCGTCTAAATGGTTACCTTATGATTTCAGACAGGTCGGATGGTCAAAGTAGAAATAAATTATTTAATTTCTTCAATATATCACGGAGCACCACGTATGGTTCGTGTAGAGTTAATCAAATACAGCATAATTAAAATTTAAATAAATTATTTATTAACATTGAGAACTACAACAATTATAATTCCAGTGTTTATTGAGAATTAATAAAAAAAAAATAATAATAATAATCAAGGCAGATGGCTACTAAGTCGTATCACATCGAATTATAAACATCCGTAATTAAAGATTATTCCATACCGAATTAATCGATATAATTCATATCGAATTTTTATTTTCTCATACAATTGCAGGGAGAGTGCTTTTCCCGAATTTTTTTAAATTCTAGATTGTGACAGATAAGTGCGTTTTGAATACCTCTTGAATCTATTTCGAAATCTTATGAGATGATGTTTGTATATTTATATGTGCATGTGTGTGTGTGAATGTGTGATAATTTAAACTGCGCTACAAATTTCAATTGCATCAAAATAGTTTATATGAACACTAGAAAAGTCAAATGTAAATTTTGGTATCACTAAGTTGTCAATGATAATATATATATATATATATATATATATATATATATATATATATATATATATATATATATATATATATATATATATATATATATATATATATATATATATTTACGAAATATGTAAACCGAAACTTGGAAACAAAAATGGATAAAAAGATGCATTTTTCTTGTATTTTGATACTGATATAATACATAACAATAAAAAATATGAATTTATGATGAAGTTCAGTAGCGAAATCCCACTTCAGAAATATTTTAGCATATGTAAATTTTGGTATCTCTGGGTCATCAAGTGTACATTTTGGTCCCCACTAAGTTATTGTCAAAGTTATATGATAATATTTTTTTTCGAAATATTTAAAACGAAACTTGGAAACAGCAATGGATGAAAGATGCCTTTTACTTATATTCTGATACTAATATAATACACAAAAATAAAAAATATAAGTTCATGATGTAAAATATAAGTTAAGTTGAGTAGCGAATCACACCTCAGAAATATTTTAGCATATCTTACTAAAGATAATAACAGAAGTTAAGCCTTTTTTTCTGAATGTTCCAATCAATAGCTCTCTTCATGGGTGTATATAGAGGGGGGGGGGGGGTCAGGAGATGTCCAAGCACTCCTTGGAAAATTTTTAATTTAATTAAAAGTCAATATGAGCGAAAAAAAATAAAAAAAATGCTTTTTGGAATTAGAACATTCAACCACAACTGTGTATTTTCTCCCACGTGTATAATATAAACAATTTAAATTTGTATTAAATGGAAAACTTCGGATTACTGCATTTGATGTGTTTATGCATGCCAACTTTGTTAGTTTAGTTGCTCTGTCTCCAGGAAGGTTAGAATTCTGTTATAAAAGGGGGAATAATTTTTTTAAAGGTGGTATACACTAAATTTTAATAAGTGGTGCATACAAATTTTTAAAAGTGCAATGCACACTAATTTTTAAAATGTGATGCTCATACCATCTATTCAAATTTACTTTAACAATACATATTTCAAGGTTGATAACAATCTCTAAATTTTGAATGAAATCAATTTTAGCACCCTCCTGGAAAAAATCCTGCATACGCCCATGGCTCTCTTGTTTAAGACATACACTTAACGAGTTGCACTTCCTAAGATTTTGGTGTGAGATATTACTTTCCATATTCAAGTAACTTAATACATCTTCCGCTACTTATCTCTCCTTACTTAGCTGCTATATTTGAGCTATGCCATGTATTTTGCCCAAACCCAGACAGACCATTTCCGCATTTAAAAACCGATACCATCTGGAATAAGTGAAAATCCATCTGCCATGATTGATTGGTGTCTACTTAAGCGAACTTAAGGGTCCCTCTTGGTTTCTTAAAACTTCGGCCAAGCTTCCTAGACAACCTTGGATCGAGATTGAAATAAGATGTCTTCCTGTGCCACGCATGACCCTCTGCGCTACCATCTAATCACGTTTTCGGTAATGCTAATCACGCCTAATCATGTACGAGACAACACACTTTTTTTCATTTTCATGATGGCACTTTATCAACCCTGTACTGGGGTAATAATGGTGGAAGCGTGGAATTTGGTTCGCTGATTTCGGCGCCAATGCGTAAATAATTTCCAATTAGGGTAACTTGATGGAATCATTTGATTATCGCGTGCAGTGATTAGTATCATCTGATTGTCGAAATGGATGCAAATGATGGGGTTTGATGACGAATATGTTGATATCCAAGCTGATTTCTATGATTTCCATGCGTGATTTTTATCCAGGTATTTGATAAAGAGTCGAGCTGTGCTATAAGAATAGTTATTTTTTAGTATTGCATAACACAAGGGAAGGGTGGGCCATAAGCTAAATGCAATTTGTAAAGTACATTATTTCTGCTTTAGAGGAGACTAACATGAGACAGAAAATTCTCACTTAGTCTTTGAACTCTTTTTCTGGTTTGTATCCACTCTCTAATAAGTCGTAGGCGCTTGCATAAATGATGCGGACTTACCAGCAGTTGGAGGAACATTATGGCTAGAATTATAGCAAAAATGGCTAGCTTGCTAACTTTTATAGATAACTTGGCATTTTGGTTTCTAATAATTAAAATAATCTATAAATTAAGCCACAAGTTTACAATTTGGGCGTAAATGGGTTTAAGCATCAATTCATTTCAGATACTGTTATTGAAAATAGTAAAAGCAGCAGTTAACAGTTAGAGCAAATAAATAAATTAAACTCAAAAGTTAAATTGTATTGTTTGATATATTATTTTTAATTTTCTAGTTCCAGCTCCTGAAAATAACCGTAATAATGACTAAATGGCTAGAAGTATATTTTAAAGGATAAACCTGTCCCCCCCCCCCTTCCAAAACAAGAAGTATAAAATGACTATGGCCATGATGAGACAGAGGTGCACCACATTCTTTTAAAAGAGGATTCACTGTTTTCTATAGTAAAAATTTCAGAATGTTAACTTCCAGAAATTGTGTAACTATTTTTTACTTCATATGAAAAATGGCAAGATTCCTAACTATTCCCTTCAAGGATGGGTAAAGAAGTTTTAAAGTGAACATTTTCTTGCTAATTTGCATCGCCTCGTTAATCGGCATGCATAATTTTAACGCTAGTAGTCTTAAAATGTTACTCTTTTATAAAACTAGCATCTCAATCCTGCGGTCATTCCCAATGGGAAACGAAATCCGGCGCAATACGCATGCTCACGGACTCTTCCCCTCCAGTGCTTTAATATTTCGTCAAGGGGTGATATAAATAGTGTGCAGAAGCTGAAAAGCCGACAGTCTGACATGCTTCCCTTTTACAGTTTTATGATTAAAATTATAAAAGTACGATCCAAAATGTACGGCATTGAATCTCAATGAGAATATTTACGAATATGTACAGTGTTACCTTGGATTTTAATGTTCGTTCTGAGATTTTACGATTTTTAGGCATTGGAATTTGTAATGTAATGGTTAAATGGTAAACAGAATGATGAACTGCCCTCTATTTTTTAAATTCTAATCCGATTTTAAATGTATGGTAAAGGAAAGTTTTATTTTAAATAATATAATATTTTATGATTTCGTAATTTATACACTTGAAAATTACATTCGTAATTTTACACACAAGTGGAAAAAAAGGTATTTTCTTATCGCTACCTATGTGAAGTTATTCAATTGCAAGTTCAACCTGAGACACAGGAATTAAAGTTAACTTGCAAGTGAATAACTTCACATAGGTAGCGATAAGAAAATACCTTTTTTTCCGCTTGTGTGTAAAATTACGAATGTAATTTTCAAGTGTATAAATTACGAAATCATAAAATATTATATTATTTAAAATAAAACTTTCCTTTACCATACATTTAAAATCGGATTAGAATTTAAAAAATAGAGGGCAGTTCATCGTTATGTTTACCATTCAACCATTACATTACAAATTCCAATGCCTAAAAATCGTAAAATCTCAGAACGAACATTAAAATCCAAGGTAACACTGTACATATTCGTAAATATTCTCATTGGGATGCAATGCTGTACATTTTGGATCGCATTTTTATAATTTTAATCGTAAAACTGTAATTGGGAAGCATGTCAGACTGTCAGCTTCTGCACAATATTTATATCACCCCTTTGAGAAATATTGAAGCACTAGAGAGGAAGAGTCCGTGAGCATGCGCATTGCGCCGGATTTTGTTTCCCATTGGGAATGACCGCAGGATTGAGATGCTAGTTTTTATAAAATATTTAATTTTGTAAGAGATTTTACAAAATATACCAGTGTTATAAAAGTTAGCTATTACTGGCAAAAAAAGACAGTTATTAGAAACAAATTAAAATTCGGCTACTTCACTACTACATATTCATTAATTATAGGTAACGATAATTCCCAAGCTTTGTTTTCCGGTGAGGGATGGTCCAGTGGTTTTTGCGTGGGAATTGCACTCGGACGACCCGGATTTGATTCCTGGCTCTACCCGAACTGTTCACGCAAAGTACTGGCACGTTAAATATGTGAGTCCGTAAGTCCTTCCGAGAGGTTGGTGATAGGGGAAGGAGGGTATTGTCCCTGTGGATGCCGCTTCCACAGGGTTCAGGTCTAAATTGAGTTACTTTCCCCAGCCATCCATACAGATACCTTATACCTTCCGATAGCCGGTCGCTCAAACAGCTGCTCCTACCCTAGGGTGAGCGGGGCGGTCTGGGTTTTCAACACCTTCAGGTAGGTGGGACGGTCTGGGTCGAAGAAGGAGAAGCTTTATTTTCCAGTACATAACAAACGTATGTTTGCTTTTGTAATTGTAAAAATTTCGACTGCACATACAGTATGAGAATCACTGTGATATGTTACATATTATTCACTCTTTCAATAACGAACTATTACTGTAATGAATTTTAGCTACTTATATATATATATATATATATCTAAATGGTAGGACAATTCCTTCATATATATATATATATATATTTCCTTTCATATCCTCCTTACTTAATTTTCCTCCGTATTGTTTTTGAACCAAGGTATGACACTGATCATGGTTTAAATTAGTCTTACTATTTTTATTTATTTTTATCTTATTATATATATATATATATATATATATATATATATATATATATATATATATATATATATATAAATATAAATTAGTAAATCCAATGTCAGAAAGTATGTAGTAACTCATAATACACTATTCCAAAATTTTCTACAAAATACAAAGAAATAAAAGAAATTAAGACATAATGAGGAAATAATAAAGCGTAATGCAGGTCATGAAGACAAAGACAATCAACAAATTTCAAAAATGAGGAATGAAAATAGGAAAACAAAAAAATCAAGCAAAAAAGCTTGCACATGGAAGAGCTTTAGGCTTAAGTTCATTTCGAAAAAATTCTCTTCAAGTCCATATATCCCTTCGAAATGAACACAAAAATGCTTGTTTCTGAAACACAAGATAGATTTTATCTATAAACTTGTGTTATATGGACGACAAGCATATAGATTGGAACAATAAAGGAAACATAAATACCTTAAAATACAATTCATTCGTGCAACCATGACAAGCAAAATATGGCTAGACCAATGTTGCCATATGCAGAAATGAAAAGATGTGATTAGCTGTTGCCAAAGAGAGTAATAAAAACTGTACTGCGTAAAAACAATAAAAAGAGATATACAACCGTTAAAGCTTCAAGATAAAAAGATGAAAATATAATTTCAAGAGAATGAAGAAGTACGGCTAAAATAAGAAAATAAGGGGAGAATATGAGAATTTTAGGCTAATCGAAACTTATTAACTATACCATTTACTAAATATGCAGGATATTTATACATTTTACTGGTAATTTTGAGGTTATTAATGTGCAAAGCATGAAATTTTTTATCTAATAATCTATAAATTCTAAAAAGTTGATTAAGCATAATATTTCTAAACAATTGAATCGAGTTGCAGGAATTAAAAGGTAATAATTTATTAATATTAAATTAAAAAAAAATCTTTTTTATCATATAAATTAGTAACTATCCCATGAGCAGGTTCCATAATTAGATTTAAATCCAAATAATAAATATTATTACTAATAGAAGATTCATTAGGTATTAATTCCAAATTATCCGGATAGAAATCTATATCTATGACATAGTTATCAGTAAATACAAGACAAATCAGATCATCTACATATCTGTAAATTTTATAATCTGTTGAAGTAAAGAATTTTTCATATTGATATAGGTATAAATTAGCTAACATACTGCTACTACAGCCACCTTGTGGAACACCTGAGACTTGTAAGTATAATTTATTACCTTGAAAGATATAATTATTGAAAAGAACAAAATGGAGAAGCTTAGGAAAAATGGTAAATTTAGTAAGATGAGAATGATTAGTAATATAAGCATTATATAAAGCTAAAATGACATATATATATATATACAATAATAAAGATAAAAATATGTAACAAAATAATAATTCTAAATGAAAAATATATAACACCTTTCTGGGTTCTGAATTACCTGTGTGCTAAATTTCATGGCCGTACGGCACTTTTCTACTACAGACTGCACAGATTTACGCGCAAACACACCCAGATGCACAGACATCTTCATTTATTAAGTAAGATTACAGAATAATGGTGAATAAATATATTTTCCCCTTGACATCACTGATGACAGTCCGTAATTTACTTTCTTTCTGTTAAAACCAACTCGTAAATCGAGGCATAAAATCTGTAATTACAGCAAACAAGGAAGAACAAAATTAAGCTAGAAGCAAATTTACTGCCGGATTTACCTTGGAAAGACAGCGATGGGGGAGATTAAAATGCTTTAATGCTGGGAATATTCACACGAAGAAACAATTGCTCACATACGATTTGTTAAATCTTCCTCAATAGAATACTGAAAAAGGAAATCCCAAAGTGCATCATATTTGAAAAGGACAGATTTAGTATTCTTGACGATAAAAATAGGAATGATATTTTAATTTTACAGCTTTTTAAAGACGAGCTCTATCTTCTGAAAGTTATTAGGCGCGGAAATGAGCATCGTAACTTGGCTTATTTATTTTGAAGAGCGAAATTCTATTTCTTAGAAATATGAATAAAATATATTTACTAGAAATAAAATAAAATGTGATTTCTATAGTGGCTTTTTATTTTTGCCTTCAGTTTGAAACTTGTATTCTCAAACAATTTTAATTTCGCAATTCTTAGTGGCAAAACCCGTTTATAAGTGACAAACAAGGTTACATCACAAAATTCAATTATCTTCCCAGTGCATTCACCACCAGGTGGGCGGATCACTATACTTGAATCGATCGAACTCAATCTTCAACTCAAGTTCGAGTGTCATTAATGTCTGTGTGAACACTATGTCATCATTTTCTATGTGAACGTTATGTACGTTATCTTCATGAAATGGCCGGTCACCCAAAAACTACCGTTTATGTATTTACTGTATCTTTTGTGTGCGATATCTACTCCCTTTTGTGTACTATTTTGTACTTTGCTGTACTATATTTGTACTGCATAGTGCTGTATCTCCTGTATTTGTACACTATAAGTGTATTGTATCAATGATGTCTTCACAGAGTTTCGTTGACTGTTTATTCCAAACCTACAAAATTTGGACATGATAATTCTCACTTGATAGTCAATGTTATCATACCCTCTCAAATAATCTAGTTTCAGATTGAAAAATATATGTTATTAATATATGTTACGTGATATATACTCCTTATTTATCCATTTATTCGATGCTGATGAGTTACAATAAGAATAAAACAGCTCTCCAATGTTAGGTATTGCATTGATATTCCATTTGTAGACTGGGAGTGAAATTACATCAACTTTCATAGTCAAATAAATGAGTGAAGGTAATGGGAGGTGGTGATAGATGCGGAGGGGGGCCACGTCCATCCCGATTGACCCTGCTTATAGTTCAAATTCAAACACACAAATTGAATCCCGAAAAAAAAATCCTGCTCCTTTTTGTGCCACCATTAATATGCAAATATAAATTTTATAAAAAAAAAAAAAAAAAAAAATGCAAATGAAGTCTTCTTTGAAGACTTTCCATCGTCTGGGCACACCTTTATTTAAATATAAAGAAAAGGAAAAGTAAATACAGGCATAAGGTTTTACCGTCTGCCACAGACTTAGTGCCACTGACCTACACTTTAAGTTTAATGCTAATACCACATTGTACCACCCGCAGATTTCTTAAGAGTGAGGCAGTAGAGTTTTGCCTTACTACCTTACTCATGATCATTGAACCAGGGAAAGTGTTCCACTAGATTCATGAGACATTTTGACCTTTTTCGATACACTGTTATATGGTTAGAGCCTTTACCTCCTTCTATATCCCTGGGGTGTTTAAGATTATAAAAATATAATCATGGCGGATTTGTATCTTCTCTGCCAAAGTGGTATTAAATTCAATGCGATGAAAAGGTCATAGACTTATGCAGCGTGGAATGAATATAACACTTCAATTTTTATTTTAATTCATTTCTCTGAGTGTTGAAGTAGTATTTTATTTTAGTTGCTGATCTGTAATCGGCTTAAAAATTAATCCCAGTTAACAGTCGTAATCACTTATTTCCAGCTCTCCACACTTTGTTTAAGAATGCTATTAAGCATATTTTGTAAAAACGATATGTTTGCATGCATCCAATGGTTACTGCTTGAACATTGTTCATAAGTATAATTTAAGACCTAATATATTTGATTTATTGATTTATTACTCTTAGCATGAATTCATACATATGATTAGAAATGCTGTACTAATACGCACGGTTCTTCTTTGGCCAAAGCAAATAGATTAGCAGTCTGTTACTCGTGATCTTTGTTTCGTGTGACTCACAACTCATATTTTATATTTAAAAAAATGTATTATCATTTTTCAGTCTTTTTAATTTAAATTAAAAATTTATATATGAAATTTATGAATTAATGATTTATCTATCTTAGAAACAATATATTTAGTAAAATAGACTGGACAATCAATTTTATTTGTTAAAATGAAAGTGTTGCATTGTTCACAAACTATTTGAAAATTGTAAAACATAGGTGTATACGTTTCGTACCAAATATAAATGGAATGTTTAATCATTGAATATTCTACATTGTATGATTTAATCTGCAGCTCAAAAATATTACCCAGTTTAGTTAAATGGAAGGAATTGTCAATTTTATTCGTTTAAACTATACAGATCGTTCAATTGAGATCTTGTATTTAAAGCTCGACGTAACTTTTCTTGTTATAGATATCGATGATTATCAAATGGAGGTTGATAAATATTGCTTATTTTGCATAAGACCATATTTGACCAGCCATAGATTCACAATTATGTGCCATCTGATCCACCATTATTTATATCATCAGCACACTGTGGTGTTAATTATATCGTCTTCCCCATTGTCTCAAAATACTGTCCATCTTACATAATAAAAAATATGCATGTTATGCGTGCGTGCGTGCGTGCGTGCGTCCGTGTGTGTGCGGTCTGTAACAGGAAATCTGAGCATTATACGGCCATGAAATTTAGTGCAAAGATATTTCAAGACCCGGGAAGGTGTATCTCTGTGATATATATTTGTTTTAATTCAAAGTAGTTTTCTAGTTATTTTATAATTTAACACTATTTTAAGCGATTTTCACAATTTTCACATAAATAGTTTCCTCAGTGACCGAAAATATTGCCACATAATTTCAATCTTGACACCATCGAAAATATTGAAAAACGTTCTTTCCAACGATGTTTGAACCAAATCTGTAGAATAAATATTTCATATTTATTAATTTATTTTAAAAAATATATTGAAATTTGCATTTTTTCAGATTATCGGACACAATATTATAGCAAAAAGTTGCGTGTATCTTCGCATTCTAAAAATAAATTATTTATTTCATAAGAAATATCCTTTTCTGTGATTTTTTGATTCAAATAGATAATCAAATTATCGTTTCCGCAATGAAGTCTGGTATATTTTTCAGCCTGTAGACTGTGCATGTTCGACTGATGGGGGATTTAAACCACGCATACAGAAAGGGGAATCCTCTCCTACAGAAAGGATAGCTTATTTCATTTTAATTTTTTTATTCTTCCACGTTTGTGGAATGGTGCGTTTTGCACATTTCGCATTTCGTGGTGATTTGGATGTGAACAGATTCGGTGATTTGGAAAATGGATGGTATTTCCTCTAAATGCATTATTTAAACAGCGAGAGCTTATTTAGGACCCTGACAATGTCGGTTAATTCGATATATATATATAAAGAAACTATTTCTATATTTATTAATAGTATTTACCTCCTGTAAGCAGTCAAGGAAAATATTTGTTTGGCATTCTGCCACCAAAGATACACTTTTAGAAACATATCTACCATATCATATTTAAAATTTGAAAACATTTAAAATCACATTTAAAATTAAATTCGGTTATTATTTAACTATAGTTCTTTTAGGGTGTGAGTGAATAACATAAATATAATTTGTCCACGACTTTAATATTAAGCTACTGTGTATAAAAAATTCGCTCATAAATATACTTCTATAAATAGTTCTTTCACTATTACTAAAATTTCTACGGAAGTCTTCAAGAAAAGTTGTCACCGGAAAAAAATTAACCAAATATCAAATTCAAAATTATTTTTTTTATAATAAAAGCATTTTTTTTACCACCGTAGAGTTTCAATATTAACAGTTCTCTCAAGTTATTTTATATCTCTCGTTAACAAAATGCTGTTGGAATTCCTGCAAGAAATACCTTACGATGCACAATGCATCTTTCAAGATATTTTTCTTGCATTCCAAAAATAATAACAACAAATGCTGAAAGGGAAAATTCCGGTAGTGAGTTCGTTAAGTTATCGGACAGTAGCTGCAACAATAAGGCGTAACAGTGTTATTTTTAAAAGAGTGGAAGCCTGGAATTTGATGGATTGTTAGATTAATAAATAGAATGGGTCGGAACGGTTTTCAAGGCCTTTGTTCCTGGCAGCTTAGCAATGCATCAGAGGGCGTGAGGTGCTCCTGTCCTCCACTTTGTTTCAGCTCTTATTAGAGATCGCCAGCCTTGCAGATGGTTTTGGGTGGTAGATTGAGGCCACAAATTCCAGACTTGGAATGACCATCGCTTTTGCAGATAAAAAGGCCTTTGAACTAAAGTTAAAACCTTGTCGCCTTTACTTAAGCTGCACTTATTGTTAAATAGAATAGCTCTGATTCGTAATCAGACTTTAAAGAAGAGATAGTGAGCATAAATTATTTTTGCAAAATGGCGATTTAATCTTTTTGAATGTTTAATACTTCCTTGAAATTAATTTTTCAAGCTGTCAGGATTAAATGTTCAATTGGAATGTTGTTAATTATAACATGGAAGAGATATGTATAAATACTTTTCCTTCCAGAGAAAGTGCAGTTTTTTGCTTTTGTTGTTCGTGAAGTCTTCAAAATACAGAAAGTAGGGTAGTTATTTCGAGTTACTATTTTCAGGAATTTGATCATGTTCATAGCTTTTAACTATATATATATATATATATACATTCTATTTCTAAATTCAAAGAATGTTTCACGTAAAAAAAATCTCAAGGAAGACACACTGTTTATCAAAATGAATGCTTCTGACCCTGACTGCTGAAGTTCCGCAACAAATTTCTAATATATCAAAATATTAAATACATTATAAAAATATATTTTAGAATAACTAACGCTCGTGGAAACATTTAGAAACATTTAATTTTTTAATGGACAGATCAGCGATAGGCTAATTTTTATTTCTGCTTGAAATGCTTTAATTTACATTTTCTAAATGAAGAATGTTTTTTTAATCGATCAAATTTTATTAAATTTTATTAAATATATCTATAAATTTTGTTAGATTAAAAGTGGTATTCGAGTCTGTGAATTTTTAATCCTTAATGAACTATTAAGAATAGATAAAAAATAACGAATAAATACAAAATACCTTTCCAACAAACAATGATGCAACTGTAACAGCGATCTTGAAGTTACGTTAAAGTAAGTCCTAGTGTCACATTATAATTTTGACTGTCATGCAACTTCATGTAATAGTGACACTGTGACATTAATATAACAAATATTTAATGTATACTACACATAGACAGTATAAGTGTCTTAATAATACGTATATTGCTTTTACAAATGATGCTTTAAATAGAATGTTTGATTTATTACCATATTAAAGCAATTATAAACATAAACAAAACTATAGCTAAACAGAATATAGGAATGTTTTTTTTTGACAAAGCTATGGACATTTATTGTTATTTAGGATATTTTACTTTTTTAAAGCAATGCCATTATATAATTATGTAGGTATATGTTGAAAAATAAATAAATTTTGTACATCCTTGAACCTTTCGTATTCTTAGTTACAATTATCTTATCCATATGCTAATCCGTCCATATATTTTTGGGGAATGGTAATCCAAAAAAATGGTTACTACCAGTGAAAATAATACTAATGTTAAAAACAGCATAAAATTAAAACCAATCCATTTTACTTTTTAATAAAATATTCTTCGTTTCTAAAAAGGTATTTTTAGCAAATATTCTTCTATTCTTCTTGCACGAGATGGCAAATTATATTCTTGCACGAGATGGCAAATAATCTTCTTGCACGTTTAAATATTAGCCCAATATTGTATCACTATAAATATTAAAGCTATACTATGTTTTCATGTGTTTCGAAAATATTATTAAACTGACAAGAGGTCAACTTACAGAGTGATTATGCGAGGTTTAAATAGCCAATAAAATATAGACAATGACTTCTTGTTAATTTTAGATTCCTTTGCTTAAATTGTTCTAAACTACATAATCATTTCCCGAATACAATTTTCCTAACTCAATTCACGTAGAAAAAAATTACCACTAACTCAGTCAGAAACGTGTTTTAATCTAAAATAGAATAGACTAATTCATTGTTTCTTTCATTTTTTTGTTATCACAATCTCTCGTATTTTGTGCAGGTCTCTGTTCCCAAATGAAACTGACTGCAGAAAACCAGGAAACTTCAGATGAAAATTAATCGTCAAGTTGGCGGTGACCTCGAACTGTTGCCCTTTCGTGTGGTGTCTGAAACTCTCGAGACGTACAAAGATTGTTCTAATATACCTTTAAATGAAGATTTTGTTCACTGTACTTGAAGGGTATATTTGAAAAAGATAATATTATATGATACGAAACATTTCTGTTGTGATCAATATATGACTAACTTCTAATTTCTTTTAGATATATTACTTTCCCTGCAAGTATAATGCATAGACAAAGTACTGACAGGATCAAAAATTTGAATTTTCGAAGGTTTGGCACCACATTTTGAGCATTCTTAAAATCGAATGGAACTTTATTGACCTAAAGTTGGCCATATATGTCTGTATTAAGTGCGAGTTTAACATGATGTTTTGTGAATGAATTAGGTAATTCGAAAAAAAATTTTGGTACATATATTGTAGTCAATCAAAACTGGAATACAATGGATTTTGCTCGAAATATCCATATGGTTGGATCCTCAATTTTCCTCGAATATTTTATTTTTTAAATTATAAAAGAAATCTTAGTAAATCATGTTAAATATACATTCATTTTACATGAATTTTTCATTAGAAAACGGATGACATTTTTTATGAAATGTTTATATAGAACAGTGTCCTTGAAACCGTTTTGGTCGCAGAACCCTTTTCGAATTCAAGTTGATGGCGAAACCCAAAAATTAGAAAAAGTTCGTTGTGGTCTAAAGTATGCATTCAAAATTTACACGAAACTATCACGTCGCGGAACCCCTATAATGATGTCGCAGATCTCCGGGGTTCTGCAGAATACGCCGAGCATTAGAGGGTGGAGAATGCAAAGTCTTATTCGACGATAAGAGTTTGCAATTTTGTCCCAGTAGCTCAACGGTAGAGTGCTGGCTAACCAGTACGAAGATTCGCGGTTCGATTCCCGGTTGGAAGTAGTATTTTTTTATTAATATATGCATTTTTTCGGAATTTTTTTCTGAGTTCACATTTACGTTATGTATGAAAAGTGCCATCCAAATTGGGTCCAAATCACTTAAGTAGTTTTTAAGCTTACGAGGGGTAAACGATTTGATACATACACACTCACCTACCCACAGACCGGCAAAAAAAATTTATGGTATCTAGAAAAACCCACCACCATCACCGAAGTATTTAATTTGAAAACTCGATTTGTGATTATATTACGATCACCATATTTTTCTTAGACTACATCAGTTAAGTAAAACGGTTTCTTAATCTTCTGCTAGAAGCATATCTGTCAAGAACAGCGGTACACGTCGCAATCACTAACACTAAACTTTCCACTAACTCAACACGAGGAAAATAATAGTCCATAAAATCCCGAATTTGTCAAATCAGACATCTCTTATTCTGTTGAGTTCAATATTGAATACTGCGTAAAATTTGCTTTAAAATAAATATTTTTCTTGCTCGTTCTTAGCTGACCTCTCACCCCGCTGCCTCCCACCAAGAGAACCGTCGGTCAGTACCCTTTTGAGGATTTTCACTTTCTTAGGGCGAAAGCGTGGAACTGTTTCCCGTCAAAAATATGAAATCCGTGACCAGACTGCACTTCACCCTTCTTTGCCGCGACTTCACTTCCTCCCTTCCTGTGCTGTCTTCATATTCCGCGCCGGAACATGATTGACGGATTGCCTTCAAAATTAAGCGAATAAAAATGCTATGGAACCCCCCACGTTGAGTACGGAAAGCACTCGATTCAGCCGTTTTAACAAGTGTAAAACGATAATGATAAAAAAAATAAAATAATAATAATTATGTTGGGGGAAAACGGATTTGCGTTTGTCTGAGATGATGAGAGGCACAGAAGACTTCCAGTGAAATTGATTATAAAAAATGGCGGTAATTGATTGGCGAATATGGGATTCTTCGAATTTTGTCATTGGTGGTCTTGCGGTTGATATAGCTTGTGATTGCTTGAATTTTTGTCATTGACAAATTTTGAAAATTTTCATCACTGTTGAATTTTTGTAATTTTTTATGATTGACGAATTTTGTAGATGTGCTTTTATCATTGGCGAATTTTAGTTTTTATTGTCGATGAATTTTGTAAATTTTTATCTAACAGGTGTTGCCAATTTCTATCATTGCTGAATTTTGTAAATTTTTGTTATTGCCTAATTTCATAATTTTCTTTATAATTGACAAATTTTGTAATTTATGGACGGCGAATTTTGTACACTTTCAGCGAAAAAATTTTGTAAATTCTTATCACTGCTGAGTTTTGTAAATATTTGTCATTGCTGAATTTTGTAAATTTTTATCTTTGATAATTTTTGTAAAGTTTTATCATCGACGAATTTTATAAATTTCATCATTGACAAATTTTGTGAAAGTGCTATTACTACTGACGTAATATTTTCATTCCCGATGGAGGAAATTTTTATTGACAAATTTTGATACAAATATAGAAATGGCCCATTTGTTTATAAAGCGATCTACAAAAATTACACGAATTTATATAATTAACAAATATTCTCAACTATGATAAATGTATAGTTGCGTTTACTACGTAGTTTTGCATTAAAAGCTGCAATCACTTTAAATGTGAATATACACCATAATAATGTTGCAAATGGAATTCGGAATCTTAACAAAGTCATGCTATGCTTTGTAATTTCATGTCATGCAAAATACCTCCAACTCACAAAATGAAAATGACGAACATCTTAAAATACGGTATAATTTTAAATGTATATTTATTTTATATGTTATTTTAGGAGACAAAAGAATTTTGATGTAAATAACTAATTTGAATGTAAATGCGAGTAGAAAATCTTAGTCGGCAAAACCATGTGTTGATCTATGTTAATCTTCTTTTACGCACTGCATGCAGCTATAAAGCAAATATACTACAACTGATCCCGAAATTAAATTTGATATAAAGCACTTAATGTGAAAATTTGCAAGTGTATTTTGTAATCAAATTTATTCTATTTCTTCTTACTATAATGTGTCTTAAACTTTATAGCATATACCATCGTAAATTTAATCTTCATTTACTTAATAGTCTAAATCATCCAATATTTAAAAATGCAAAAAGTTTCACCATTTGATTAAAGTTATAATTTTGAGTGCTACACATTATCATTTAAAGTTAAATAAAAAGTTAAAATATGTTTAATCGTCTGCTTTTTTAAAATACTTTTATAATTTTTTATTTTTGTTAATATTGCAAATTATTTTCTTTATGACAAATATATGTTCCTTTGCATTATATAACCACACAAAATTTAAAATAACATGTTTGCTTAAAAATCTGGCAACTTTAATTGCAAAAGAACAAAAATGTAAAAAGTGTTGGAATAATATAAATTAATGCCATTCATAGAATACATTTGTATTATATGAGTTACATGAGTTAGTTAGTTATCGTCTGCTGATCACGAAATATTAGAATAATGTTTATTTAAAAATATTGCAAATTGAATTGAAAAGAAACTAAAATATAAAACTTTTTGCAATGATTGTAAGGAATATCGTACTTATCTATCATTTGTGCTATATGAGATAGTTAGCTATTATCTTATGATCATGAAATATTTAAAATAATATTTGTTTAAAACAATGGCAACTTAAATTGCAAAAGAACAAAAATAGAAAACCTGTTGTTATGATAAAAATAATATCGTACGTAGCTGTTATTTGTCTTATGTAAGTTACTTATTTTTTTATGATTATGATATATTTAAAATAATATGCTTCTTTAAAGTAATAACAACTTGAATTGCAAAAGAACAAAAAACTGCAAAACGTGTTGGAATGATGGAAAATAATATGGTTCGTAACTGGCAGGTTTGGTACGTGGAGTAATTTTAAATCGTCTTTTCTGTACATTTACATATATTTAACAGCCCGGTAAATCTACCAACTAATGTTATAATCAATTGCTGGATAACATATGCATTTTTTTATTTTCATGTATTTATTTTTAATGAAACTTTATTTTTCTAACAAATCATTCGCCACTTTTATTTCAACGTCTAATTTCATTCATATACTTTTCCTGACGGCAAATAATTATTGTAACCACCTAATATCATTTCGTTCATTTAATCCTAATTTCATTCCAGACCTTGTTAACGCCATTTAAAAGCTCCTACTGTAACGACATCTGTAAGTTTTCTTCCTACTGCACAAATCCGCATTTATCCCCGTGAGAAGGTTCTTCTTTTCCACCACTTTCTTTCTCTTTATGGCCATTAGACTTCGCTTCTTTTCATTACCACCGAACAGAAAAGCTTCAGAGAGATGTTCCGGTGATGCTTTCTTGCAGGGAATTCTTTATCCTCTCCAAAGCGTAACCTTACGAATATATAGTTATTTTTGTTTGCGTGTATCCATTACAGGTGAACCTGCTTAATTTACTATTGGTTATTAGAATGTTCTACTTATTACAGTAGCACATGGGTAGCAAGATGATTTCAGGAAAAGCTAACTTGGCAGTGCTAAGAAAGCTTTAACGGAACATATACTTAGTTTTGTTTTCATACGCCCATTGACTGGATTGTTAACATAGTAATAAAATATCTGGAATGGGCCAAATAATGTTTTACGTTCATGCAAAAATGTGCATATGTTATGCTCATCTACTTGGAAGGGCGCCTATTAGTCTGTATGCATACCTCGTAAAGTACCTTTTGCCCTAACCGGGAACCGTACCCTAGATCTTCGAAATGCCCAGCTGAAGCTCTGCCGTTAAACTACTGGGATGAAATTGCAATCGCCGGGGAAAACACTGCTTGAAAAAAAAAGTCTGGGATAGAAATTGTTAATCCTTATAACATATTCAACCCATATGCATGATTTTACATTGCAATACTTATACCCAGCCAAGTTGATTTTTACTAAATTTGTATGTAAATTCTATATGCATTGAAGGCCTACAGGTATGCCTTACAATAATTGATGAGAGAGTTAGCAAGTATGAAGCAAATAAAAGAAATCTGAGATGTGAGAACTATCAATACATTTTATTTTAGTAGAAATTAATTCATTCACTTAGCAGAAATCCACTTGGATAGGTACAAGAATTGCACAGGCGCAATGCGTAAGTGTGCATACCGTCTGAATAAGGCTGATTTACAAAATTTTAGAAACGCGTAAATCCATTGAAAATTCTGTGTCTCAAAGATTCTGATGCAATACGAAATGGAGTAGGGGGTAAAATAATATTTTTATTTATAAAACACTTACGTGGTATATTATGTCAAAAAATTAAATTAAGCTATTAAAATCTTTTAAGTACTAATTTTCCAAATAATAGTTTAAGATTTACTTCCCACCCTATTACCTATGCATCTAAAGAGTAGCATTCAAAAATAACAAATATTATATTTAATAAAAACGAAAGATAAGGTAAAAGTAGAAAATATTCATCCCAGCAACCTGGGAATTACAATTTATCAGTAATGTGTGGTTACTAACTAAACCAACAGTTTTCTGATTTCAGGTCATTCAATGCTTTTTGTTACTTGGGCGAGGAAATTTATGTAAAGAAGGCTGGATTAAAATGTGTTAAGCAATTCACTATATCAAGCTGGATTACTTTTAATCGAATTTTTACCATTTAAACTGCTTTTTGCAAACGATAGCTCAGGGAATAAGAAATCAAAAATAAAAGCAGCTTTTCGTTAAGTAGAATATGGTAATCTACTACTGATATTGATTGTTGCGCTGTGTGACAGCCTCTATTTCTGATTTCTTTTAAAATTCTACAGCACTGTTTGATCTCTTAAAAGGTCAATGGACTCAAAATTCCTGAATTAATTTTTTCTAATCATAATAATAGACACAGGAGAAATCCATTTCGTCTACGATAAAGACCTTTAAGACAGATAAAATTATAGAAGAGTAATTGAATATATCCATTCAGGGATCTCAAATTATTAAAGGGTGCGCCGTAGAACTCCTTTGTTTAATCTATTATCTCTTTAGATTAGAACGGTTTTTACGACTATCTTGGGGGAAAGTAGTAGAATAGCCATAAACAGTTCTTGTGCTTTACTCAATTTTTTGTTGGGATAATTAAGATATTTCAATTATTATGGTATAATCTAAGAGGAAATACATTTTCTTGAATTATTTTAGGATCATATTTATAACACACCCTGAATGCCAAAGGGAGCATGAATAATAATTGATTATGAAAATATAATTGTGATTTACAAGTTGCACAAGGAAGTGCTCGCTAAAGATATAGATATTTCTGCGCAGAATTTATATTACCTTAATCAATATTTACGTATTATTTAATTCAGGAAAAAAAAATATTAGATGGTTTTATGAATATTCAGTTTACTTGCAGATGCTATGCTTATATATCTCAATGTGCATGAATTATCATCATCATCTGCAAGATTTTATCTATACATTTAACCACAAAAATAAACCTTAAAGTTATTGCTTTCTACAATCGAAATCGTTCTACTTGCATTTACAATGGCTTAAAAAGACCTATTTAGCTAACCATACTCTCCCACTATTATTGAGGTGAAAATGGGACAGTCTCTCTCATTCTATATATATATATATATATATATATATATATATATATATATATATAATATATATATATATATATATATATATATATATATATATATATATATATATATATATATAAATAATATATATATATATATATATATATATATATATATGTATTTATATATAATATATATATATTATATATATATATATATATATATATATATATATATATATGTGTGTGTGTGTGTGTGTGTAAACCTTCTAATAGAATTGTTACTAATTTATATGATAGAAAAGACTCTTTTAATTTTAAAATTAATAAAATCTTACCATTTAATTCCTGCAACTCGTTTCTATTGTTTAGAAATATAACTCTTAATCAGCTTTTTAGAATATATAGATTATCTGATAAAAAATTCCATGCTTTACGTATTGATAATCTAAAAATTACCAGCAATTTATATAAATATCCCTCTTATTTTGTATATTGTATAGTTAAAAAATTTAGAATAGCTGGATTTTCTTGAATTTTATTAATAATGCTTTAAATTTTAGCCTGACATCTCCCTTCTCTTGTTTTAATTATATTTCATTTATACATCCACTTATATATTAGCCTTTCTTTTATTGCCCCTCTTGATGGTATATTATCTCTTGTACATGTCTTTTCGTATCACTGTTATTTATTTCTTACGAATGACAACAGTATATCTTATTCCTTTGTGAATGGCAACACTTTTCACTTCTTTCTGTGTTCCCGTGCTTACTAGATTTGTGTGTATTTTTAGTCAGTTTTTTGGTATCCATTTCTCCTTTATATTTTTCTTATTTATGTATGTCGTCCAAGTAGAAATAGTTTATAGATATAATCTATCTATTTCTTCAGAAACATACATTTTTGTGTTTGCTTCTACAAAAAACTTGGACATGATTAGATTTTTGTAGAGGTGAACAATTCATGATTTAGGCTTAGAGCCTCGTCCACGTGTATAGCGTTAGTGCTGGATTTCGTTTGTTTTTCTTTTTTCGATTCCATACCTTTGTATTTTGATACTTTTCTTTGGCTTGTTGATTCGATATTTATTTTATTTATTTATTTATTATTATTATTTTTTCCATTAGTTTGAGTAATTGTTGATTTTTACTCTTGTTTTGTAAGCCTGTTAGATAGTTGAATTTTTGTGTTACAGCTTCTCACTTTTCTTTCATTGGATCTTCAAACCCTTTCTTTCTTATATATATATATATATAGCAATGGAATGACATAAAAACATATATTATGTAGTATATGAAATTATTGATATTTAGGTATTTTAAAATATTTATTGACTTCTGTAAATAGATCAAAATTGCAATAAATCTATTATTATTTTAATTTATGAAAAAAAAATAATGTAGTGTTATAATAATAATAATAAATATTATTATTATTATTATATTTAATAATTATAACTAAACTAGTTATCCCTAATTAAGTATAAATTTGTCTTTGACATGAAGATTAGACAAGAACTCCTAACTATATAGGAACGACAACAATCAAAAGACCGTACTAAAGCATATGTAAATCACATACATATTCAAAATAACTGATTAAAATATGCTAGTATTAAAAATATTAAATTTTTATGCCCATCTTCCATAATATAGACACTGAACGTATTCAAGCCCTCAGCATAGACTAACTGTTCAACAGCTCAACTGCAGAGCCTGAAAAAGAAAGGGAAAAGCCGGATGGATTCTCCTTCGAAGCTTTTACTCCCAAATCCATTACCAACTCCATTCAATACCCGGATTTTCCCACGCCCATCTTGTTATCATGGGCCAAACCATTTAGGCCAGAACCGAACTATTAAACGTGGTAATCGGAAACTTCCGAAACACAAAAGAACGACATTTTTTGCATGTTGCGGGGGTGGGTTGGGTGCTGTTTCCGTGCCGCTTCAACGGGCGTAGTAATAGAACGAGACGAAAGAGAAGTCTGTGATTTAAGTATTGTGTAGCAAGTGCTTATCTTTGGATAAGAAAGTTCTTTTTCGAAGCAAGAGAGAGAGGTGCAAATTTATTCTTCATTTTAGGGGATGTTTTAATTTATATTCTTTCATTCTATTTTTAAAAGAGTTGCAATCACTGGGGTGATCTAATATGGTTAGCATTAAAGAGGTGAATGGTATTTGAAGCTTTACTATTTAGAAAAGAAGAAGCGTGTTTCTCAGAAGGAGTATAAGCTGTTTTTATCACATCTTGATCATGTTCGATGCTTTTACCTAACCGTCCAATCTAAAAGTGCATATATTATAAACAAATAAGACATAGGGTCAAACACCTTAAGTAATTCGATAGGAAATAAAGTGGTTTTCCCACTGTCATTTACACAGCTAACGTAGTAGCTTGTGACATGTAGTAACTTGTAGTAACAACTTTGTTACTTTTCGTACAATAAAAGGAAAATATCGTGATAGATCAAAATTCCGTCTATTAGATTTTGATTGATTTAAACGTTTAGGGCATCTCTGACTACAAATCAAGTATTTTTTTTAGCGAAACAGTGTTGCGTGTTGAAAATGAACTCTCTTTTGAGCTATAGTTTTGAAATTCATCTTTCATTTTCTGAAAACCCTATAGGGAACATTCTATTTTGTTAATAACGTTGGCGAGTGTAACCTAAGCTACCAGAGATGAAGGACGACTATGAGATTTAAAATTTGTGTATACTTAGTAAAGATTGATGCTAATTAAATTTGTATAGAAAGTAAAAGTGTGATTCATTTAAAAACCTTGTTTGGTTGAGGTTGCAACCCTGCAGCTGCAAGACGCATGATTTATTTACGTAAATGTTGTTGTTTGGAATATTCAACAGCAGGTGTGTCTACATGTATGTTTGCATATCAGAGCGTTTGCCAATCTGTCAGGTACAACACATGTTCGAGAAATTTTTTATTTGAATTAAGAAAAACCCCGTATCGTAAAAAAATGATTTATGCTCATTTTATTTCATCTCTACTACGCAAATCCACCAGTCCGTTTTTGCGTATTTATCTTTAACGATACGGTTATTAACACATTCATCTCACGATAAAAGCTTTTCTTAGGAAGAAGTTTACCAGAAAAGAACAAAAAAAAAATCTTAAAACCAGAATGACTTAATATTTATTTTAATTGAAACATTACAACGGCTGTGAAGTCAAAAATATTTATATATCGTTTATCAATTCATTTTATCCCTCCTGTCTACCTGATATATACTTCAACAGAGTTCAAGGTAGACTTTGGTAACTTCCATCTCCATTTGAGCTGACTTTGAACTTGTCAGATGCTAAGGAGGGCGGAAAAGATTTCCTTTCACCGTTTAATTGGCCCGAGAGTTTTTTTCAAAACTGGAACCGCAATGAGGTCCCCATAGGAAAGTGATAGGACAGGTTAGAAAGAGTGGCGGTGATTCTCACCGTGACCTTAATATTGCGCTCAGGGCGGTGTTCAGACTGGGTATGTCTAAGCTGAAGAGGTCACCGATGTGGACATTTCCGCGAAAAGGTGGCGAGTGAGTCAGTGGAAAAATATTTGAAGATATGCATACACTGAGCACACAAATTATGGGTTTTGAATTGAAAAGATGACGGCATGAGTTGACAAATTCTGAGATTTGGCATATGTATTGTGAATTTTGGTGTGCCCGGAAATTTTGTAAATTAAGAGAAAACATTCTAATATGGGCAGCACGAGGCTTTAACCTCATGGTCAAATATGTCTCAACTTTGTTACTGAAATTTGATGTACAGGATTCCCCAAGTTTATGCACCCTTTTAGAAGTATTCTAGAGCTGCAGAAGCAGATTCTACTGATAAGGAGGCAGCTATATGTTTTTGATTGAGAAATTTTACAGGGCCTCTAGAGGCGAATTAAAATAATTCATTCCTATCTTGAAAACGAAGATACAAATATACCTATCTCGCAATCGAAGATTCCCATCTCGAAAACGAAGATTTCTATTTCGAAAACAAACGAAGATACGAGGATTTCTATCTCGAAAATGAAGATTCCTATTTCGATAACGAGGATACAAAAGATTCTTATTTCGAAAATGAAGATACGAAGATTTCTATCTCCAAAACGAAAATACGAAGATTAGTATCTTTAAATCGAATAAAATTAGAGAAAATGTTCAATTATAAAGTTGTAAAACGCTCTCTTTTTAATATGGAAAGGCAGATAATATGTACACGGAAGATAAAAACCGAGGTCAACCCAAATCGATAGTTATTGTACTACGTCTTTTGTCTCACATTTTTATACGACATGTAATATTTACTGCAAAAACGACAATTCTAACTAAATTAAAATTAACTTATTACACGGATAATTATTGTTTCTATTCATATTTCTCGCCATTTGCTCTAGAAGTACTTCAGTGTAAATAAGACATTTGTATAATTATCGATTTTCGTGTACCTCATTTTTAACACTTTCCAACATAGTTGAAAAGTGATTACGACTTTGTTCATTCTGTCTGTCCGTTCGCACGATAACTGCCGTAAAAATGACTTTATTAAAATGAAATTTTAGTATGTTGTTAAGACGATCTGTGGGGCATACGGGAATGTAAATGAATAATATCACCCAATTAGTTTTGAATTGAACCCGGGTTGAAAAAGTGAAATACTTTGAACTCCTTGGGACCTAATTTTTCAAACATTTTTTAAGCAAAGTTAAAATTCACAAATTATTTCGAAAATTTTAGAAATATTCAAATTATCCCATAAAATATATAAAAAAAATTTAGTAAAATATGTTTGGTAGTTTTTAAATAAAAATTAAAATAATAATTACAGCCATATTAAATCAAGAGATCAAGTGACCACCCATTTCAAAATAAAAAAATCTGATGTGGGCAACACATGACTTTCCTTATATAATGAAGTGAATTTACTACTTTTAGAGTAAGATAAATAGGTTTTTCTTATAGTAGATACTAATATCCTTTCCAAGATATTGAATTTTCGACAATTAGTCGTCATTTTCATTGATTTAGCGTCATTTTTATCCATTTGGCGAGATTTTCGTTAATTTGGCAACATTTCAAAAAGTCGCCAAGTTGGCGACATTCCGCCAATTTCGTCGCCAAAATCTCGCCAAGCGTTATGGACGAAGAAATAAGTTATATATATATATATATTTATATATATATATATATATATATATATATAACTTATTAGATATTGAATTTTCGACATATATTATATAACTATTATTATATATTTATATATTATATAACTTATTAGATATTGAATTTTCCACAATTAGTCGTTATTTTCATTGATTTAGCGTCATTTTTATCTATTTGGCGAGATTTTCGTTAATTTGGCAACATTTCAAAAAGTCGCCAAGTTGGCGACATTCCGCCAATTTCGTCACCAAAATCTCGCCAAGCGTTATGGACGAAGAAATAAGTTGTTCTTACAGCAGATAAATTGGCGTTCAAATGCAAAAGTATTACTCAAAGTATCTTTTTCCATGAATGGAACGAGCTAGATCCACGAGAATGATGTCACCCAATTTATCGCATGATATTACATATGAAAAGTGAACATGTTTCTCAATAGGAAATATTTTTTTTTTCTGTTTTATATGACTTTTTGATAATTTTTTTAAAAAATGTGCAATATCTCGAGAACGGTTCATGTTAGCGTTCTAAAATTTATGTCAATCGTTTTCTAATGAAAAATTACATAAGAAATGTCTATTTGCGTAACTTTAATATTGGTTTTGATTTTTTGACGATTTTTTCAAAATTTCATTCGAAAATTTAGGGGGTTCTGAACATTCGATTGCGTATAAAAACAATAGGCTTCCAGTGTTTACAGATTGTGATTTTTGTACCAAATTTGGTTTGAATCGGTCCATTCGTTCGTCAGTTATCGTCTCCACAGAGCCACTGACACACACATACTTTTACACACACACACACGCACACACACACAGACATCACTTCAAAAATGTTTGATTCGTGATCAGGGATGCTTGAAACGTGCTCTCCCGTGCTCGATTGAAACGTGCTCGAACGTGAAACGTGCTCGATTTCGAATTTTCGACCCCGTCACGATACTTTCCTTACACATTATGTATATAAGGAAAGTAATATGGAATCCTTTTTTTGCCAGTGTAAAAATCGGGATTTTTAAAGTTCTTTTTAATTTATATTTAGTGTTGCATACGTCCTAAAACCGCTTTATTTTTTCTGTGCATCCATATTCTCTGCCAACGCAGTTACAATATTTTTGAGTTTAAATGATCATCTAACTTTGATTATTTCTACAACGAAGTCTACTTTAAATGGATGCAGAATGTAAACAAGTGATTGTAAGAGGAGTTGTATAAGAATTGTTTTTTCACTCAAAATTATTTGGCTCTGGAGTCTGGAATAAAAGTGATATGAATGAAATATTCATTGCTTTTATACAGAGAGCCAGACGGTTTATATTTCAATGACGTCATTTGAATAAAGTTTGTTATGAAGTTTTAGGTTTTCAAATATAATAACTTATTGCAGTACTGTGATAATTTAAAATATATCAGCTCTGAATATATCGCATTTTACAGATGTTTAAATAAAATTGCATTTCAGTTGGAAAGTGTTTCATAACCAATACTCTACGCATGATTGATCTTCCTTGTTTAACTTCGTAATTGAAAAATGTCGCTTATGTTGCTCCGTTTCCAAAATAGGAATATGCACCTCTTCAATTCGCAGCTAGGGGTGCTGAAAACTTTATCAACCGGTAACTCATATTCGCTTTTCTGTTCATAAACCCTGCTTCTGTACTTCTAGAAGACTTCAATTGAAAATTAAAGGCATGCATATGGACTTAAGTGATCTATATGAATCCTGTCTTCACCCTCTTTGATGAATTTATATTAATTTGAAGTTTTAAATAATTTCTTATATAATCGAAATTTAAGTGACGCCAACTCGCTACGAAACTAAAAGAACGACGATATTTCGCAAATGGTTTAACCTAGCTTGATAGACATGGTTTAATTGCTTAGCTATAAAAATTGAATGCAAACAACTTAATTTAATCCATATCAAATATGCCAGTTTATAAATTTTATTTGCGTTTTTCATTTTTTGTAGATCATTTTAAAATGTCACTTCTTATATTCAGATTTACGCACAAATTTAATTAACCATCAGGGTAACTCATAAACAAAACCTTACCGAATGCATCAGATTTTCAAACATTTTTATTCTAAAATCGAAACAGTATATATAAAAACAAATTTGTTAAAAAAAAAATTGTAATTGTTGCAAAAATAATTATTTTACAAGCATTTATTTTTTTTTATTTAAAAGTGAATGACATCTTTTTCAAGAAGTTAACATATGTTACTTTTAAATATTGGACTTAAGTGAGCAAGTCAGACGATATGTTCCTCCACAGTTGGAGTTGGTAAAAAATTGTAAAATCTTTGTCAAAAATTTTATTCTGATTTCATAAAATATTAAATACAATATCCCTGCTCAACTAAACGTGACTGCCTGAACCTAAACAAAAAAAGTCTCAGACCATCAGACAGAGTCCCTTTCAGACGCTACCAGAGGTGCAATTAGAAAGAACTCTCACAAGTTCATGGCCATTTTGAGCTGAAATTCTTGAAAAACTGGAACCCAGGCCATTGTTCCTAGAATCTTCAAAAAATGAAGTTTTCTGCATAAAAAAAGTATAATATCAAAAAGTAAAATTCTTGATAAACCTCAACTATTTTCGTTTCAGGCAATGGAACATGTTAGATACATGTGGTCTGGGCCATGTATGACTGTTATCCAGATGGTAATTTGTAGGTACAGTAAGGGCCATAATGTTTTCATCATTGTATGAAGATAGGTTTTACGCCCAGTTTGCGGTAACAACGGAATGTTTTGATGATCTTTTCTGGGGTTATTTTCTCATAATAGAGCAGCACAAAGAATTTTTTTGGTCTGATTCGACACCATTATGGCATGCAATTTCAATAGTTGGGAGTTTTATATTTTATTTTTCAGTTTAACTAACCTGGTTTTGTGATTTTTTAACATTCCCATCTTCGTTATTATTCGAAAACTGGAACACCGCTTGCAGATTTAAGTGCGGTGACGTTATTATTTACAATGAATTGTAGTTGTGTATAGTAAGGTATTCACAGATTTGTTGAAATTGCTATTAGGCTCGGTCAAGCTTCGGTATATCTATTAAGCGAGTGTAAATCTATCATTTGATATATATTGAGCAGATTTTCAATTTGTATTATATTTTATTTAGTTAATTTACTTACACACACATAACAAGAGAAGAAAAGTTTTTCTCATATTTAATGCTTTCATTCAATGTCAAAATAAAATTGGTCCTTTAAAGTCAGTGTGCGTCTAACTATACAACTTGTAAGGTTGTTGCCCCATCTAATAGTTTCTGAAATATGGGGATTCAGAAAATATCTACTCACCAAGATTCAATAAAAAAATATTCAATTTAATTCATACAATTCAATTAATTTAATTATTCAATTCAATTTATTGAATTTAATTAATTCAATTCAATTCATACAAATCAGAAAATATCCTACTCACCAAGTAAACAATTTCCTCACATAACAGATAGTATAAAAGTATAAATCCCGAACATTTTTTTCAGTCTATAGCTACTCAGAAGCTGACAAAATCTATTTGTTGCAGGCAAGTGAATGAGAGCATTCGTCGAATCCTGATTACTATGAAATACAAATCGACAAATGTATATAAACATTGCCGGGTTCCCACAAGGACTTGAAGACATGCACTGCCTGTTAAGTCATTCTTTTCCTGTAGCCCATACCATGTAATATGCAGAAAACTATACTTTAAGAGGTCATGGTCTCTGATTCAGATTGTCTGTAATTTAAGATACAAATACTTACAATGAATCTATATCATATAACTAGATGAGACTGACTGACTAAGTGATAGTTTATGCACCCCAAATTGCTGAATATAGAAACTTGAAACTTTGCATACACGTGGGACTTGATCTAAAATATTGGAATCTTGCACAAAAAAATTTATAATTCGCAGAACTTTTTGTTCTAAAATTTTTTTATTTACAACTAAAAAAAAAAATCCTTATGCACACTTAGAGTTATTACACAAATTATATTTCTTATTAATTCTGTGGATGTAAAATCAACTATTCTACTGTGGCAATTAAAGAAACCCAATTACGTTTCAAATATATTTATTAAGTATGTAGGTGTCACACATTTAGTGACCATTAGCCATTCTGTTTGTGCGAAGCTTGGGTGGAAATAGATAGTGATATCATGTACATGTTTAAAATATTAAATTAAAAAAAAAAAAAAACTCTTGTTCAAAAACACTCAACGGACAAAATACTCATAATAAATAACTTTAGCATGCCATTTTTAAAAAGTTTCACTTTGCTAAGGAAAAAGAAGTCAATAGTTATTGTTTTTACCTCATACATTTCCCTTTCAGAAAGAAAACCCAAAATATGCAAAACCATTCATATTCTTCCTTTTGACTTATTCCATTTTCTTTTAAATCAAATGTCAGCGGTGACCTCCATCTTGAGCCACTACTTTCTCTCTCTACCTTGAATCCCAATCCAGTTTTGTGTTGTGTGTGTTTATATCTCGTCGCATCCATTCTTCCCCGTCGCTCACTTCCTCATATCAGTGTCAGCATATCATGCATGCTATTATAAAACAAGACAAAATAATTTCCCAGTTTGTTCCTAAACACTTATTCTGCAGTGACGGCCTTGAGTGGAAAGCAATTATAATTGAAGACGGGCCAGTAACGCTTTTCTCGAATTCGGATATCGAATTCGAATATTCGTGTGAGATCAGGAGGCACCATATAAAATTTCTGATGTTTACAACGAAACAAAGCGCAGATTTTTAGTTGCCATTTTATGACAGTCTTGGCCCGGAAAATTATGAGCCCAACAAATATATGTCACACAGATTGCAGGTGTAATTGGGGGAAAATATCCTAGGGCCAAGACTTAAACTAAGCTTCAGTGGAAACTGAAATAGCCAATAATCCAAAGACACGACATTGCACTGAGGAACATTCAATGAGAGCAAGGAGGGCGTATCTGAACCCCAGGCAAAATGATGCGGCTGCAAGGAGGAAAGTCAACGAATATAATTGAATGATTATTCAAGAGAGAGAGAGAGGGAGGCGTGATTTCAAGCAGCGTTAAAATGTGGATTTTTATGTGCAGTGTTTTGATTTGATGA